>CM019756.1:3723250-3903250 GCA_009761765.1 Phenacoccus solenopsis
ACCACATCCGCGTACTTTCCGCCATCCCATACGCGTGTGCAAACTTTAATTACATTCGAATAAAAAAATTCCTATTCAGCACATTGCGGCTTGTCACTGAATTGCGAAAATCTCTCGCCAAACCCTTAAAAAGCACACTCCTCGATTCGTATTAGGAAACCGCGTTTTCTCCAACATTTCATAAAATCCAAGCAATTCTCATTTCATTACGCGTTACCGAAGACGAGAACGAAAAGATTGTGTAAAAAACCTAACGCCGAATAACAATGAAAACGAGTGTCGCGAAAACACACCGACTCGACTCGCTACACCGAAAAGGCGCGCCGAAGGAGGAAGAAATGATATAAAGACAATAATATTCGTGTTGTAGGCCCATTATTAATAATTTCGTCTTTTATAAAAGAACTCCAGCATACAGGGGTGGCTTTTTATTAAAACTAAGACAAAAGAATATTATTACAGTAGGATATTACGTTGCGCTTAAGCGTTTTGTCGAATACGATTTTTTACGTGCTTGGTGCTTCGTTCCCTTCTCCTTGGTGGCGCACAAAAAGCTGCAAAACGCCGAAAAAAGATTACTCCTTAAATTACACCACCAAATAGCGAACATCGCACGAGATCCGAAATTCGTCCGATCGTTATCGTCAACCTGGCTAATTTCGAGCTGTTCGGCCGCAAATCATTCGTCGACTCTCGAGCCACCCATAATTAAAACCTCGAGAAGATTAATATTCATTTTTTACTCGCCTCGCCGCTCGGTCAACCTGCAAATCGTTTCAAAGGTATTTAAATTTTTTTTTTTGCTCGGCAGAGATTAAATTTACACCGGTTTAAAAAATATTGTAATTCGATGCAAATTCCGATTCCATTAAAAAGCGAATGAGCTTCGTAGATAAAAAGATTTTTCCACTTTAATACCTTTTCTTTTTTAAACGTCTTTTGATGGCGGCCCACGTTATTTAAAATTCTCCCTTCGATATTAGCCGGGCCGCGTACGCCGACTTTAGCTAACAAATTTTACGCCAATATTTTACTACTTTAGACATTGATTGCTTTCGCAAACACCGCCGCATTTCCGAGAAGGCGGATTTTAACGAGATACCCGACGTCTCCGCGGAATATTGGGTAATGGAGTGTACTTAATTGAAACTAACCCCAATGCGCTCATCTCCGCAACCCGCTGCATTTTAAGAACCACTCGTTAATTAGGCCGAACATTTTATACAACGTAAAATAATCTGTTACGCCGGAATGAGAGAGGCAAAAAAAAGAAAAAAGGAGAAAAAGATATTTGAGAATTATCTACGCCAAAGCCCTCTTAAACAAACCTTTTTCCGCTCTATTCTTCCATTAATACTGTAAAATATCGTTAAAAATAAGGCTAATTAATTATCGAATCTAATTATACCGGTAAACTAGCTATTGTTACATTCCGATGGGTTTTTTGAGCCTCGTTGCGCCGTCGCGTCGCTCCTTTTCCTCGCCTACTCTGTACTGCTCTTCTATTATCCACGGGTAATGTTTCATAATTCCCTTTCGTATACGAGCTGCAGCGCGTAAACCCTTGACCCGAGCTTCTCGTAAATAATTCTTTCGTGCGCGGAAAAGCTCGAGGTGTCGTGGCTCGCCTTAATGATTATTTACATACGTGTACTCGTACAGCATCTAGATTTGTACAAACTTATTCTGGAACACCGCGAAATCCTCGTTCGAAAATTGTCCAACTTGAAGTATCCGGCGAATCCAACGATATATGTGGATTGTGGAATAACAGGGAAGAGAAGGGGTGATTTCGTCATATTACCTACATTTTCAAATTGAGCATAAGAATTCAAAGAAAACTGCACTCTTCAAATGAAAAAAAACATTTACACAACATATACCATATACTCTCAACTTCATCACTCTGTAATAATTCTAAAAATGATCAAGCTGATAACTTCGCTAAAGAATCCATCGTCTAGTCGCCCATCCCCAACATCCCAATTCCCCTAAAAGACTTCAAAAACTCTCTCAAAACTTACATATTTGACACTCTCGACTTTTAGAACCAGGTCCCCTCTCTAACAAACTAAAAGTTATCTAAAACTCCATCCAGCCATTCAACACTCCCAATATCCTTTTCCATAAAGATCATATAATCCTAACATGGATGCGCTCCAGACATTTGTTCCTGACTTACGCACACATTCTTAATAAACAGCCAGTACCTAACTGTAAGAAATGCCAAACTGCTATTTCTATACTTCACATACCTAAACATTGTCCAAAATACCACATCCAACGTTCTCTGTATCTCTTCAGTACCGACAAAATCTTTTTAAACAGTCCCTCAGATATCATTAACTTTTTCTCCTTCCTTAAGTCATCCAAAGTGTACTCCCTTCCCTAAATATGCAATTGTTCAATCAAGCAAATAACACGAAAACAAGAATATATAATTCTTGAAACAAAGATATATATATATATATATATATTTTTTTTTTACCCAAAATTTTAAAAAGTCTTCTCCTTAGCTGGATTTCATAGCACTTGGGGGGAAAAATGACACAAAAACTGGAAGCTATGATTTTAAACCTATGACAATTCTTTGTTCCAAGCCTATATTATGTTTAATTTTGAAAATTGCATCTCCTCAGTAGGACGTTCATTGCGCTTTGGGGGACAAATTACAAAAAAACTAGAATCTATGAAGTTTAAAGCCATCTCAATATTTGTTCTCAAAAGGGCCTCCCCCATTAAGTAAGTGATATAGACACTTGACGCAAATTTGGTCAAAAGTGGTTCCAAATGTTACTTGAGACCTAAAAACATTTCACCTAAATTTTTGACCCCCTACCCCACCCCTTCCAGAATTATCGCACTTTATATGCAAAAAATTCAAATTATTTTTACCCTCCCCCACCCTCTATTTCGGGCGTAATCTTATAGGAAACTGAACGAAGAAATTTTTTTTACTGATTTAATTAACCCCTCCCCCTACTTCTTTCAGAGCTATAAGCAAAAAATCACTTTTTTCAGAAGTTATTGCCCCCTTACACATTTAGCTGGAGGGGTGGGGAATGCAACTCTTAGTATATTACTTAGAAAGCATTCTTCGCACGTATTATACGAGTAAAAGTCAGCTTTGCAGTAATTTTTTCAAGGTCCGTATATAAAATGACTTGGCTATTCATTTTTTTTCAGCATGTTGAACCCCCCTAAAGGGACGTTGAAAAAATTATACTTTGTACCTAAGGGTATGACGAAGTTATGAAAAAAAATCCAACGATGGCACCCCCCAAAATCTTTTTTAATTTTTTTTTGGAAATTTTCAATCCACCAAAAATGAGGAAAACATTTCAAAAAATTATTATACAAAGATAAATGTACTACGTGTAATCTGTGAAAAATTCGAAAATTTCCCCTAGTTCTTTCTGGAAATATCGCGAATTGAATTTTTAGCATATAAAGTGCGATAATTCTGGAAGAGGTGGGGTAGGGGGTCAAAAATTTAAATGGAATGTTTTTAGGTCCCAAGTAACATTTGGAACCACTTTTGACCAAATTTGGGTCAAGGGCCGATTTCACCTACTTAATGGGGGAGGCCCTTTTTGCCAAAATTTTGGAATTTGAAATGTTCAAGCACAAGCCCATCACATTTGGGTGTCAAATAACATATAAACAAGAATCTATAATTTTTAATACCATGATGATAATTTTTTCAAAAGCACTATTCAAAATTTTGAAAAATGCACCCTCTCAGCAGAAGTTTATTTCGCTTTGGGGGATAAATAACACAAAAACTGGAATCTATGATGTTTAAAACCGTCTCAATACTTTTGCCTGAAATTTTGAAAATTACATACTCTCAACTCAGGCCTGTTACCTTTAAGGGGACAGCTAACACATAATCTGGAATCCATAATTTCAAATCCTAGTACTATAATTGTTTTTCTCAAAGCTTCTGATCAAAATTTTAAGAGCTGCATCTCCTCAATAAAACTTCAACGCATTTTGGGGAATAAATAACGGAAAAACTGGAATCTTGAGCTGTCATAACCTATACATAATTTTTGAATTTTTGTCTGGAATTTTGAAAGTTGTTCTCCTCAGCTGAAATTTAATGATAGTGGAATTTACGAACTGCAACATCCTTTAATATTTCCTTCGAGTTTTTTTTCTGAAATTCTAAGAATTATCCAACTTCACCCCGTGAAGGCTATTGTATTTTTAGCTGAGTTTTTAACAAAACGATAGCTATTACAGCCTACCTGATTTGGGAAGGGAAGGTCGGGGGAGGGTGCGGTCTTCAAATCTTTACGTTTCAGACCATTTGTAATCATCTGGCAAATGTCCAACTTTTTGGTATATATATATATATAGATTTATCTATGGATAAAGTGGCATCATTTTTCGTCGTCTACAGGTAAAGTGGCATCTTTTTTACAAAGTGGCATCTTTTTTTTGATGCCACTTTACCATCACATTGCTCATCGATTCAGCTATGTGTCATGACGTCACTGGTGTGGTTATTTGGGTGATGCCACTTTACCACTAATATTCTATTTTTCATACAAAAAAATTTTTTTCGGTCTACGGTCGTAGTAGCCTCATTTTTTTTAAGTTTACAGGTAAAGTGGCATCATTTTAAAAATTTGTTTCCAAGAAAACCTATGAAATTATACATTCCGTTCGCCACTGTGGTGTCGTTAACGTGACATTAGATGCACTTCTGAGGAATGTGCAAAGTGATGCCACTTTGACCATAGATCACTATATATATATATATATATTTTTTTCCCCCACGCGTAGCGCCGGCGAGTATTCATAAAATTCGCTCAAAATTTGGTGAGGAACTCTTCTTGAAAATGCGCAAAGTTTTTTTGTTTTTTCGAAAATTTCAAAATGGCGGATCACTCAAATTTTGAGGGGGCTGGAGAAGGGGCAAATAGCTCAAATTTTTCGTTTTTGATTTCATATGAAAGAGTGAGTCACGGATACTAACATATCCAAATTTCAGCTTCTTAAGTGCATATTGAGAGGAGTTAGATCAAAAAACGGCTTTTTGAGGAAGTTTTGAGTCATGAAATTTCTTGAATCTTCCATATCTCCCCACCAAATCAAGTTAAAGAGGTCAAATTTTGTGTGTGAGGTTAGTTGGTGACCACAATATGACCTCTTGAATTTGGATCAAAATGGATTCAAAATGGCGGATTATCAAAATTTTGAGTAGAGCTTGAGGAGCCTCAAGTTGGTAAAAATGTAATTAATATGAATTCATATGGTTATTGGGGATAAGTTGTATACTATATCCCGAATTCACTTCCATACATGATGTTGGAGGGGGAAGGCGGGGTTACAACCTAAAATAGTGGTGGGGGTACAGGAGGGGTCGAAAATTTTTTATTGCTGTGTCATATGATAAAATGAGCCCAAGTGACAAACGTATTTTGATTTTAGCTTCCTCAGTGATTTTGGAGGGGAGTTAGAGCAAAAAACGGCTTTTGGAGGGGAAATTGCTGCAGGAAATTTCATGAATCTTCCATATCTCATCACCAAATCGGCCTAGAATGGTCAAACTTTGTGTGTAGGATTAGTTTGTGACCAGAATATAACCACTTAAATTTGAGTCAAAATGGATCCAAAATGGCGGATTTACAAAATTTGAAGATAATTTGAGGACCCTCAAATAGTTATAATTTGAGAAATATGCGTTCGCATGATTATTTCATGGCAAGAAATACTACATTTGTGTCAAATTGAACTTCTTAAGTGTTTTTGGAAAGGATAGGGTAGGGGTTTTCAGACTTGGTATTGGGTGTGGCCTGTAGTGATGAACGGTTGAGCGTGGTTATTACTAAATCAAAACAAGCCCCAGTTAAAAACTCAGCTCCAGTAATGCGGCATGGCTGCTTACGTTTTTTTTTTTTTTAAAGGGGAGAGGGGGACAAATGTCGTGAAAATTAGAATATATCACGATCAAAATGTTGAAAATTCCATCTCGTCACCCGAAATTTATTGCATTTTGGGTGAAAGAGGGACGAAAACAACACGAAAGCTAAGATTTAAAATCTTCAAATCTTCTTAAAAATTCGTTCACGATCTTCATCCGCAATAATCTGAAATCTATTGTGCATTTTTAGTCTATAATTTTGAAAACTGTACCTTTTCGAAAAACTTGACACAAAATTTTCAGCGCTAACCCTCTCCCCTCTCTAAAATTTATTTGCACAAATTTTCTTTAAATACCACTTACTCTCTCGTTGCATAATACAAGAACTTTACCCTCTAACGTTCACATATAATCGCTCGAATCGTTCATTTGTTGATAGTTTTACCCCGCGACGGACCTCAAATATCCGGTGAAAAAAAGCAATATCAAATTGGCGACGAATTGAATTTAAACTGTTCATCTGGCAAGTCATATCCGGCGTCGGTACTCAACTGGTACATTAACGATAACCAGGTAAGAGCAACTTTCTTTTCAACTTCTCTCCGCTAACTTTTATACTCAGTGGTTAATCTTTTCAAAACGCTGTTGCGAGTTTTTATTACGCTTGCTTTCTTTGTATTATCTCTATTCGTCTACGCCTCGCGTAAACTACACAGCATCGTATGAGAATTCCTTTGAAATACCCACATCGCTTAAGAAACTTTGTAATAGTGTAAAGTACCCATTTTTTTCCTCTTTGAGAAATTTGAACGCTTAAATTTAAAGTTCTTCAACTGCTTACTACTGCATGCTATATCGGTTATCATTGTTGAAACAATTGCCAATGAAATCGGTGATTTTGAAACATTCATGCTGGGTGTTTCACCTCAATATGCGCTCATAATGACATATATAGCGCTACTTATGTGACACTCGTGTATGATAGTTTGCCTACATTAATTGTTGAAGGAATTGAGATATAAAAGTTTGAAAAATACTTTTATAATTAAAAAAATTTGATTTTATCAATCTAGTCAGTTGAAAATATTTTGTTTGCACCAAAATGTAGAGTGTGCAAGTGTGCATTGTGCAATGTAGTATTATCAACAAAAAATTGGCAGCAATGGAGGGAGTAGGTGGTGAAAAATAATAAGAAAATGTAAAAAGTGATAGAAAGAAGTATCTAAATTTTTTATAGATAACAATGAAGAATGTGCTTTTGATCTCATATTTTGAAAATTGTTTATAGACTTTCATTCCATCCCCTACAACATATTCTAAGGTGGATGTCGTATGCATAGACTAAACAATTTTTTGCTACTCAATTTTTCACAAGAATTTTTTATTTCAAAATCCAAGTCAAGAAAGAATGTTTATGAGTGGCACCAAGTTTGATCTGATTTAGTGAGGAGATATGGGAAATTCAAGAAATTTCATAACTCAAAACTTCTTCAAAAAGCCATTTTTTGCTTTACCTCCCCTCCAAATGCACTTGGGAAGCTGAAATTCGGTTATGTTGGTGTCCGTAAATCATTCTTTCATATGAAATCAAAAACAAAAATTTTGAGTAATTTTATTCTTCTCCAGCCCTTCTCAAAATTTGAGTGATCCGCTATTTTGAGGTGTATAGAAAAAAATAAAAAAGTAACTTTTTTCATTTTCAAGAATAGTCTTTCTTCAAATTCTGAGCAAATATCATGAATACTCGCCGGCGCTACGCGAGTGGGAAAAATATATACATTATACATATACCAAAAAGTTGGACATTTGCCAGATGATTACAAAGGGTCTGAAAAGCAAAAATTTGAAAATCTCATCTTTTTTCGACCCGCCTTCCCAAATTGGATAGGTTGCACTAACTATCTTTATTATTAGAAACTCAGCTAAAAATATTTTTTCAAACTTTTGTACCTCGATCCCTTCAGCAGTTAGCCTAGGCAAACTATTGTACATGCGTACCATATGAATAACTCTGCATGTGCTACGAAGGGGCTCATACTGAGTAAAAACACCCTGCATATACCTCAAACTAGATGAAACAATAACCCAATACTTTTCTCGAATAGAATTGAAAGCAGCACCAAATGCGTCCTAATTTAACCTCAAGTACAAATAAATTTCTCCGAAAAAAGGGTCATCTAAACCCATCCAGCCAATTACAAAACCGGAATATTTAAAATTCCTTCTACACTGGCCATTACGTTACACGCGTATAGCTTGAGTGAGAACGTCAAAAAAAAGATCGACCCCATTAGAGCACTTGGTGTTTTTTATCCCCGGATGGTAAAAATTTACGCGACCTTTCCGGCTAATTACCTCTAAAACGGGTAAAAAAGTCGAGTTACTTTTAATGCGAAACGTTACTTCTGCACATATGGGATACAACAATAATACGGCGACTTAATAATTTCCTGCGTACCGAAAATACTCGTATATCACACCTCGTAGCTGTATTTTTTTTTAAGTATGATAAATATTCAAGCAGAGAGCTCCGCTTTATTCTTCGCCTCGACTAAATGTGCAACTCGGCGCAAAAACGTCACAAAAGTTGGTGTACTTTGGGTGATGATACACGCGAATACATTAATGCACTCTAGGCCAAACACGAACCCCGTATACTTTATTACGCTTTAAATAAAATTTATAACCTTCCTCTCAGCGACCCCGACATGTTGAAACCTTGACTAGCTCTAACGTCGAGCAAATATAAAAATGCTGCCTGCGACGATACATTTTTCAAGTCTACTCATCGTTTATATAAATTCTAACGCTGGAATCTCGCCTACTCTACCGATGACTGGCGAAGTCGCCTCTCCGCCGAGGCTACATTACGCAGATTACCATCCACCACCTTCCCCCACGTTCCGGCTAATTTTACAAGATCGCGTAATTTTTCGCAGACAAAATAACGCAACGACCGAGGATTTTAAATACCCCCTTTGTACCTTTCAACTCGTTGCCATCGTGTCCCCCAGATAACCCTTTCTAAACTACGTCGTTCGCTATTAACTTGCAAATTCACAAATGACCTCGGCTTCTTTTCATAAGACCGTCGTCGCTTCCCGAGACGCCCTCCGCGGCCATAACACTGTGCCGAAATTAAGTGCTTCTTTCCTATTATCTTGGTCGTAAGAATTTACATGAATGCTCGCGAGAAACAGTTGGAGATTAGGTGAAACGATCGTAAATACCGGCGCTAAGCAATAATACTCGCGCCACGGGGACCTTTTCCCATCATAAACCGAGTGGCGAAGCGAAAATTAAAATCTTTGATATGTGTCCATCCGCTTTACACTTTATCGTCGTCGGATAAGCCAGTAATCATTGCGTTCCACTTTTTAATTAGTAATCACTCGATTTACCAAAATTTCATCACTTTGCTTCCCCTCCTATAACCCTAGCTAGTCAATTTTATCTCTGTTGAATTGTAAATTTTACATTAATGCCGCCAATATTCTCTGCCACCTTCAGGCTTCTAGTCGTCTGTTTTAAAAGCTACGATGTTGAGTTTTGAACGAAACTTCGAAAAGATATTACAAAGGAATTTTATTCTTTTTATCTCCTTATTTAATATTTACCACCACCGCAGCGATTTGAAAGTCTTTCAAAGTGTATTTTATCATTTTTCTCGCCTTCTAGCGAAATGTTCTCGATTACAAACGAAAAAACTATGTCTCTTCAATCTTGAAGGCTAAACAGGCAGAAAATACGTACATATGAATTCGACCTCAGGTCCTCTCTTTTTTCTTTAATATTACGTTTTTGGTTGGTAATTGGTTTGCTAGTACAATTAAACGTGGTGTGAGGGAGGAAGCAAAGAGGGCACAGTGAAAACTCGGCTAAAAATTCACATTCTACTTATCACAAGTCTTTCAATTTTGATTTTTGACAATTTTTCCACAGTAGAAAAATTATTTTTTATATCTATTTCGATTAATAACAATGAATTCGAGTAAAGATTATATGACCCATAATTGTAACGGCTCCATTAGAGCGGCTCCGCCCATTTGAAGTAGGGAGTTGAACTGTCCATCAATCGTTTGTATGTACTTCCTTTGAGTATGTTTTCTCCTAGCTCTGCCTGTTGATAGAGGGGGTTTTGAGCGGTATCAATCGTTTGTGCATGTTGCGTTGTAAATGTTTTTCTTTGTACAGACCCCCACTCATTGGGCTGGGTCAATGTAATACAGCCTCGCCGCTGTGGGTGGGGAATGAACGGATGCCAATCGTTTGTGCATGCAATATTTTCGTTTCGACATCCCATATTTTCTGGGTGAGGGCGAGGTAATGCAATTCTGTATATCCCAATTTTGATAAGAGGTTGTAAATTGCGTTAATCGTTTGCGCTTCGTTTCCGCAACTATTTTCAAGCAGGCATAAATTTCTTCAAAACCCTCTTTCTCTTCTTCCATCATTCTATAAATGATAGTCGTATAGTGATATATGTACGAAATGTAAATTTTTGTTTTACATGAAATTGCGTACAGAATTAAATTTCTAATTACTTTTTTTTTTATCACAACAATAATATTTGATAAAAATCATAAATAACTTCGAAGAGAGGGGGGAGGGGTTTGAGGTCCTACGTCCAAGCATCAGAATGAAGAATAATAAATTAGGATTTAAAAGAAAATTTCTAATGGTAATTAGGTGTTTTTTGAAAATTATTATTTCACGATCTGTTAATGAAAGAAACGTGCAAATTATGCCAACATGTAGACCGTATGATGTAATATTTATTGATTAAGAAGTAGCGAATATGAAGGATGAAAGAATAAAAATATTTTGAAATAAGTATAAAAAATGAATTGAAAAATATCTATTTTTTTTTGTTTTGTTTTCATGCATAATTTTTGAAAATGTCTCATCGGCTACCAAGTACTACTTTCAAAAATTGTAGTATAAAGTACAATAAACTCCCTCCAATATGTCGTTGGTTTCAGCCCCACACTTTTCAATGTACTGAGAAAAAATTGAAATTTTTTATTCTGTTGAAGACCAGAATAAAAGGTGGTGACGATATGTAGCAAAAGGGAGAAGTTTTTGCAAAATACAATTCTCACAGAAATAAGTCTAAATACTTTTTTCATATTTTTGATAGGATGAAAAAAAAAACGTAAGCAGCCATGCCACATTACTGGAGCTGAGTTTTTAACTGGGGCTTGTTTTGATTTAGTAATAATCACGCTCAACCGTTCATCACTACAGGCCACACCCAATACCAAGTCTGAAAACCCCTACCCTATCCTTTCCAAAAACACTTAAGAAGTTCAATTTGACACAAATGTAGTATTTCTTGCCATGAAATAATCATGCGAACGCATATTTCTCAAATTATAACTATTTGAGGGTCCTCAAATTATCTTCAAATTTTGTAAATCCGCCATTTTGGATCCATTTTGACTTAAATTTAAGTGGTTATATTCTGGTCACAAACTAATCCTACACACAAAGTTTGACCATTCTAGGTCGATTTGGTGATGAGATATGGAAGATTCATGAAATTTCCTGCAGCAATTTCCCCTCCAAAAGCCGTTTTTTGCTCTAACTCCCCTCCAAAATCACTGAAGCTAAAATCAAAATACGTTTGTCACTTGGGCTCATTTTATCATATGACACAGCAATAAAAAATTTTCGACCCCTCCTGTACCCCCACCACTATTTTAGGTTGGTAACCCCGCCTTCCCCCCTCCAACATCATGTATGGAAGTGAATTCGGGATATAGTATACAACTTATCCCCAATAACCATATGAATTCATATTAATTACATTTTTACCAACTTGAGGCTCCTCAAGCTCTACTCAAAATTTTGATAATCCGCCATTTTGATCCAAATTCAAGAGGTCATATTGTGGTCACCAACTAACCTCACACACAAAATTTGACCTCTTTAACTTGATTTGGTGGGGAGATATGGAAGATTCAAGAAATTTCATGACTCAAAACTTCCTCAAAAAGCCGTTTTTTGATCTAACTCCTCTCAATATGCACTCAAGAAGCTGAAATTTGGATATGTTAGTATCCGTGACTCACTCTTTCATATGAAATCAAAAACAAAAATTTGAGCTATTTGCCCCTTCTCCAGCCCCCTCAAAATTTGAGTGATCCGCCATTTTGAAATTTATCGAAAAAAAAAAAAACTATTTTTGCGTATTTGCAAGAAGAGTTCCTCACCGAATTTTGAGCGAATTTTATCCACACCGCCTGCGCAAAGTGAGTGACACAAAAAACGCAATTTTCTCAAAAACAGGTTTTTGCTAACTCGCCTCAAATGCACTTAGGAAGCTGAAATTTAAATATGTTGGTGTCCGTGACTCACTCTTTCATATGAGATCAAAACGAAAAATTTGAGCTATTTGCCTCTTCTCCAGCCCCCTCAAAATTTGAGTGATCCGCCATTTTGAAAGTTTTCGAAAAAACAAAAAAATACTTCTGCGCATTTTCAAGAAGAGTTCCTCACCAAATTTTGAGCGAATTTTATGAATACTCGCCGGCGCTACGCGTGGAAAAAAAAAATATATATATATACCAAAAAGTTGGACATTTGCCAGATGATTTCAAATGGTCTGAAACGCAAAGATTTGAAGACCCCACCCTCCCCGACCTTCCCTTCCCAAATCAGGTAGGCTGTAATAGCTATCGTTTTGTTAAAAATCAGCTAAAAATGGCATCGTAGGGGAGGGCGATACAGTAGAGCAAAAAAAGAGTGGGAATCAAAATCTAAAAATAATTTTAATACGCTCCAGTAAACTTAATCGTATTAATATTGCTTGAAATGAAGAGGTTGCCGCCTTGGTAAAGAAGGGAAAATAATTTTCCCCTATTGAAATTCTAAAATTTCTAGCCAATGCCACAATTTCTTCATTTCAACCGAGTTTGGCTTCGTTTGCTTCGTCGAACAATTCTGGAAACAAAAAAATAATACTTTTAGGGTTTAATATCGTACCCTTTCTTACTCTCTTTGCGCATTTTGAAATGAATATAGTTTTTCGCAGAAGGGAAGTTTATGCTGCTTTTATAAATTTATTCAAACTTTGTAAAGAGTTAAATAAAGATCTTAATACTGTGGGTTGATAAGGCAGCCAGTTATATGGCCTTAGATAGACAAAATTCGAATATGAGTAAATTTACATCAGTCACTATGTTGATAAACTGTTTTTTTTTTTTTTTTTTTTTTTTTTATATTAGAATGTCTATATTCACTCAACTCGTAAACACATTTTCCAAAAAATTGAAATGATACCTTCTCCACTTTAATTTCAACACAAATCTATCCATTAATGGATCTAGTGTTGCAAAATACTATGCAGTAGCTTGGAACAAAGTTAGCAGCTATTTTTGGTCGATTACAACGCTACCAATGCTTTCTTGATCAAATAAACAATCCCTACCACAAAACAACAATATCACGAGCAATATTCCCTTTCAGATTTATCAAGGGCATCGTTATTAAAATTTCACAACCACTTATAGGCTTTGTTAATTACCCAAGTTCGGTTTAAATCGATGATTACATCGAAGATTTTAATTTTCAGGCGTCGGAGTCGAATCTAATACGATACCCGTTACAAAACCACAATCATGGTTTGGTATCGTCGCTGCTAGGCCTGCGGATGCGATTAATAAGCGAGCACTTTATCGAAGGAAGTTTAAAAGTTCGCTGCGTGGCTACAGTATCACCACTACTATGGCAGGGTAATAAGGAAAGTATCTTACAAAAAATCGACAACAGAGAAGCGATGCTATTGGGTAATTAAAACAATCTTAGTTGAGCTCAGCTTATATACGTATGTACTAGAGTGGGCCGAATTTTGGTGTTTTTCGAAAAATGAAGTCCGTTAAGAATACCTAGTAATATGAGGTGAAAGTTTTCAGAAATCTGAAAATGGAGGAAAATTTATATTTGGAAAATTCGAATTTTTTGCCCTTAAAAGTTACATTTGGTTGTTTAAAGACTACCAAAATTTTTAGCTTCATTTAAAAAAAAAATTTGGTGCCCTTAAAATGAAAAAATCGTTCACTCGCTAGTATGAGCTTGATTTGAGGTCCTTAGTTTCAGGATACAAAATGCATTTGATTTTTACCTCACAGAAGTTCTCAAAGTGAAAAATTTAAATGATGCAGTTTGCAAGCAATTTTGTGATATTTTGGGAACTCGTGTGAGGTAAAAATAGGAGACATTTTGTCCCTAGAGTCTTAATGATCTCAAATTGTACTGACATGAATTACATATTTATTATCAATTTTCAAAGTACGCAATATAATTCTCGTAAAAATTAAAAACAATATCTGACCTTTCAAAGATGAAAAAAATTAATGAATAATTTTTTTTTCATTATTTAAGCGATAAAATATAATTAATTTAGACGAAAAAATTCTCTACTGCTCCAAAATAAATTTTTTGAAATTTTCAAAAGTCCTAATATGCTAACATCATTTTGCATGAATTTTCATCAACTTCGAAGACAACATTTTTTTCACATTTTCTGAGGATCATTAGGCAACCACTTCCGTCTTCACAACTATTTTTTCGAAAAAAACAGAAATTTGGTCCACCTAGATTTGGACCCCAATGAATAATAATTCAATTTATATTTTGTTTCAGTCAAGAGTGTTGCAACTTTACATACGCTTGCGTTTCCGTGTATTGTAACAGTATTATTAATATTAGCGTGTACATGATATTTTGAATACAATACTTTTTTTTTTTTTTAACCTGTACATAGTAATTTTGAATAAGAAGAGAAAATAATTCGTAATTTTTGTATAAAACGTTCGTCGAGTTACGCTGTAAATAAACCATTAAATCTTCCTTTTTGTAAAACCGTCTACGTATTTTTTTCTTCTCGCCTTTTTGCTTTCAAACAAAAATTTTTCCTCGTGAAAGCTCTAATTCGAGCGTGCAGCGCAATTCTACGAAATTGCCACTGGCCACAATCGTTCTATATAAGATGTAAATTACCAGAATATTTCGTCTGATTGCGTTCGCGTCGGCGAGATTGTCTTTTATTCAAATTTTTTTCATTTCGTATAATTTTTCCGGTATTTTATAAAGTATACCCTTAAGATGTAATATTTCTCCGTTTGACAAGCGTCTAACGTCTTTAAATAGCGAGTGTGTATTTTCCTTATTTGCTCAATTTCATATATGTCGTCTCTTTCTCGCCCGGCTGCTTCGTTTCACGTGAATGTGGCGACGCGCCATTCACTTGTTAGCGTTACGTAAAAACGTTACTCGCTGCGAGATATAGTCGACGAAACGATATGTATAATGAATATTTTCGCGAATACGCTGTCGAGATATTTGAAAATTAAGCCGTCGTTTTCTTTCGACGTATCTACGTTGATAAATCAATTCGCGCGTCATTAATATCGCCACCACATCGTACCGCCCGTTAACCGAGATATTTTGTGATATTCCAAGTTGTAGAAATGGAAGATAGTATTTGTTGAGCGAATTCGCAGTTTAGTTGGCATCAAAAAATTTTGCTTACGAGTTACGCATACTCTATGAATATTTAGATCGATTATACGAGTATCTCAAATTCGTTAAGACTACAGGTAAGTTTAAAAATAATTGTGATGTATGCAACACATGCAGAGTGTTTCGTTTCGTGGTAATCAATCTTCCATCGATAGACCACTCATCACACAAGAAAGCGAGGGGTTTGCCTAATTTTCCCACTGAACGAGTAAAATATTAATACATAAAATAAAATTATACATTTTATCGTTATTAAGGAACTGTGGAAAGGGGAAGGGGGTCAGGGTTTTAAAAATATCTTTTAATTTTTTTTCGAAATTTAACAGTGCGTACCTACCTATACTTACTTTTTGAAAAATAGAAAACGGATACATATCTATCTAGAATATACAGATAAAGAAGGAAATAAATCTTTATTTCAATAAAATTGTAGATATAGGTAGGTACCTAAGTACATTAATATCGAAATCTAAACGCCGATTTTGTAACTTACAAAATTGCTCCAAAATTTCTTCGGGAGAAATTGGCATGTCTTTATGCACATATAAATGTATGCTTATGCTAATAAAACTAGGATTAAGCACCCAATGGAACACACTAATTTATAAGCATCAATATACGTTGCTTATTACAGATTATGCATACACCTTACTCAAAGATACACACACAAACGCAACACAAGTGGTGCGATTTACGGAATTAGTGGAAAAAAGCAACCTCGAGCACCCATGTTGTGTGTTGCTTGTCTAGACCTGTCTAGACAGAGAACTAGGGTGATGCAACGCGATACAAATTTTGTCGTGTTTTTCAATTGTGTATAGTACACTGGAAGAATAGCAGTCAACAGTGCAGAGTATTTTGCGCACAGTAAAAAAAATTTTCGTCGTCAAATTTCAACAAGGGCGTCCTGACGCCAAGGGTGGGTCGAGACCCCCCAAACCCTTCCCTTGGCTACGCCTCTGCTTGTAGGTACGACAAAATTATATGATTACAGTATTTAATAATAAAATTTCAGGGGAGGGGGAATTGAAAATATTTCAAATTTGGAATTTAGCTGTATATGTATTACGTCTCCGTTTAACTCACTACTTCCGTTCCAACAAACACTACAATGGGTAAAAATTATATTATTCAAACCGAGCGGTTTGCGAAGTTCCATCCACGATACAACTGTAGGGTTCAGTCTCCAAATTTATCACAAAAATCCCAAAAAATTATAAAAAATACAGAAATCTTTTTTCATTCAATTTTCATTGGAGAGGGTACCAAAATTTGAGGAAAAATAGGTATTTTAAAAACTCAATAATTTTTTTTTATTATTAAATTACATTAAAAAAAGAAGAAAAAAAAGTAAGTAGCCATGCCGCATCACTGGAGCTGAGTTATTAACTGGGGCTTCATCAAGTTTGCATATAACGTTGCTAACCCCTTCATGTCTACAGACCACACGTGAAAATCCCTACCATATCCCTTCCAAAACCACTTAAAAAGCTTAATTTAGAACAAATGTGTACTTCTTGCCGTTCAATAATCATGAACACATATTTCTCAAATTATGACTACTTGAGGCTCCTCAAATCATCTTCAAATTTTTACGATCCACCATTTTGGTTGCATTCTGATCCACATTTAAGAGATCATATTTTGGTCATGAATTGACCCTACATACGAAGTGTTACCTTTGTAGGTCGATTTGGTGGGGGAGATTTGGAAGATTCATGAAATTTTCTACAGTAATTTCCCCTCTAAAAGCCGTTCTTCGCTCTAATTCCCCTCCAAACTCATTTTGGAAACTAAAATCAGAATAGGTTAGTCACATAAGCTCATTTTACTCCATGATATCTCAATAAAAAATTTTCCACCTCTCATGCACCACCACTACATTCCGAGGTCGATAACCTCTCCTCCTGCCCTCCAATATTATATGAAGGAGAATTTGAGATATAGTATACTTATTATCCCAAATAATCATATGAGATGATATTAATTTCATTTTCACAAATCTGATGCTCCTCAAGCTCTACTCGAATTTTGATAACCTGCCATTTTAGATACATTTTGAGCCGAATTCAAGAGATCATATTTTAATCACCAACTAATCCCATACACAAAGTCTGACCTTTTTAGGTCGATTTGGTGAGGATATATGGAAGATTCAAGAAATTTCATGACTCAAAACTTTCTTAAAAAGTCGTTTTTTACTCTAACTTCTCTCAATATGCATTTAGAAAGCTGAAATTTCGATATGTGGACTCATTCGCTCATATGAAATCAAAAACAAAAGATTTGAGCTATTTCCCCTTTCTCTAGCCTTCCTCTAAATTTGAGTGATCCGCCATTTTGAAAGGGTCTCTCCTGATAAGATGGTGAAAACGGCCCTTGACCCAAATTCGTTCACAAGTGGTCCTAAATGTTGCCCTCGATGAAAAAACTCCCCAAAAAAATTTATGACCCCCCACCTCCACCCCTTCCTCAGAAATCGACTCCCATATGTCGAAAATTCAATATTTTTTAACTCTGGATGGAATGGATGAAAAATTTTGAAAATTTCACTATTGATAGGCATTGTATAAGTACATTTGTGGAAATTTTTTCAAATTTTTCGATTCATATTTTCTTAAATTTTTTAGGCTTTGGAATTTTCAAAAAATTGTAAAAATTTTTTTTGAGGGCGGTCCATGGCTGAATTTTTTTCCATAATTAGCTCGTACTCTAAGGTACAACATGATAATATTTTCAACATTCTCTATAAGAAAGGGTCTTATAATTTTTTTCGTATACCCATTAGGGGGAGAAGATAGGGGACTACAAAGTTACTCCTAATACTAATAATTATTATGTATTATATTATCGCAAAATCAGTAAGGAATAAACAAGAAAAAAAAATAAAAATAAAAAAATAAAAAATAAATAGAAAATGAACATTGGGAATGAAGGCGAGTTACTTTTCGACTATTATGGGAAACTTCTACTTCACAATGAGAATAAATAAAATTCGACATAATGATATAATGTTTTATGTTCTCATCATGCCAATGACCACAAGGGGCGGGGGGAGGGTAGAACAAATTTTGTTTTTTCGCAAAAATTGATCTGGTATACCGCTTGATAGTTTCAAAATAATTATAATATGATAGTAATTAATTATCAACTCATGAGTAGTACCGAATGTGATAGATTTTCGATAATAAACAATAATTATTAGTATTAGGAGTAACATTGTAGTCTCCTATCTTCTCCCCTAATGGGTATACGAAAAAAATTATAAGACCCTTTCTTATAGAGAATTTAATGAGAAACATTTTATAACTTTTACTACTTTTTCTCTAAAACGCGTTGTTCGCAAAAAAAATGCAAAAAAGTGAATTTAGGAGGTGTTATTGTTACACATTTCATTTTTTTTGACCAACTTCCACCCCCCTTCGGGGGGTTGAAAATATTATCATGTTGTACCTTAGAGTACGAGCTAATATTGGAAAAAAATTCAACCATGTACCCCCTCAAAAAAAAAATTTTTACAATTTTTTGAAAATTTCAAAGCCTAAAAAATTCAAGAAAATATGAATCGAAAAATTTGAAAAAATTTCCACAAATGTACTTATATAATGCCTATCAATGGTAAAATTTTCAAAATTTTTCATCCATTCCATCCAGAGTTAAAAAATATTGAATTTTCGACATATGGGAGTCGATTTCTCAGGAAGGGGTGGAGGTGGGTGGTCAAAAATTTTTTTGGGGAGTTTTTTCATCGAGGGCAACATTTAGGACCACTTGTGACCGAATTTGGGTCAAGGGCCGTTTTCACTATCTTATCAAAAGAGACCCTTCATCGAAAAAACAGAAAAAGTCATTTTGCGTATTTTCAAGAAGAATCCTTCACCAAATTTTGAGCGAATTTCATGAGTGCTCTAAAACATCTAAAAAAATCTGACACAAAATTTGAAATGAACGCTGAGATGACCCCTTTTTTGGTGGCGTAATTCTGAAATTTTAGGGAAGAAAATAGATATAGAGGGGAGAGAAGTAGATGAATGAATGTTGAGAGCAAAATATAAAAAATTAAATTAGAATATAACACAAATATATGGTTTATCTGACTAGCAGCTCAAACGTTTTTAGAATGTGAACAGACGGACACCGAATTTTCGTATTATGATAGCATACCTGAATTAATTGTACTAAAACCTCAAAAGTACTCAACTCCAAACACTCCTGATTCCCTACTAATGGGTTGCAGCAAAAAAAAGTTTATATGATAGTTGTGGAAAATTCAATGTAAAACAAAACTGCACTGAGCTATTTTTGCTGTATGACTCAACCTTGAATATATATGAGGAAAAACCGTTTTGGAAGAGTTCCAAGCCCCCGTGGGTCGCATTCATTACATAGGAATGATAACCTCAAGTACGTGCTTGAGGGAACTAGTCGCTACATATTCATGAAAAAAATCTGTCTAGATTTACTGTGCTATTAGAATGAGAGAACAATAAAACGTGAAAACATACTACCCCTTCAAAATCTATCGTAAGCAAACATACACACATCGATGCATTATAAAATGTCTACTCGCTTACCAACTCACCACACCCTCTATAATGCCGATGAAACTTTACTCAACCACTGGAGACTGACCTTTTATGTATTTAAGATCTACTTTTATAGGCTCCATAGTATTTCACTACATCGAATCTCAGGAAACCACCGCATAGAAGCACGGAGCCGAGTTAGAGATTATACATAACCTTATCGTAGCTTGTACGTGGTTTTTCCCATCGTCGAAAGCTTATAAGACATTTTTTACTGGAAACCAAAGAGATTACCGAGAATGACGCGAATGGAAAATTTTAATCGATTTTTTACTTAATGTACACAACGCGGAGATTCGAAATTATACGTCAAACATATGAGCGAAAAAACTTCTATATACGCTTCATACCAGAGTAATTCAGTCGACTAGGAGGATGTTCGCGAGGCGACGCCGAGAGCGGTGTCAATAAAAGCGGCATCGCGAGTAAATATGTTATTTTCGCGAAGACTCGTCGTAACACGATACAACCTATAAATTCATTTCGATGGCATTTGCGAGCGAGTTTACTTTGAAAATTGATTTATATACGTTCAATATATTTAGCGTTGACCTTGATGTAGTTAAGCATACCTTTACGCAGTTAATTCCGCAAACTAGGCCAACAATATCACCTATAGTCATCGATATCCGATGTTCAGGAAATAAAAAAAAAAGACCCACTTCAGCACCAAAACCGCGATAACAAAATGACTGCTATTCCAGCGCCGAAAGGCAACCCGCGAGAAACCGAAAGAGACAGCGTAAAGGAAAAATGGAAAACGCGAAAAATACTACGCAGATAATATAAAAAGAAACTCGCTATAGTGAAGAAAAATACATCAACGATACGCCTTCTTTCAATAAGATATTGTTGTCAAGTAAAGCTATACTATCGGTAAGGTAACACCATTTCTTATAAAAGACAAAACGTATTTTGCAAAAAGCGTCGAACCCCAACAGACCTTCGTGAACCCCGCCACGGTTAAAAGATAATGAGATATCTCGGCAGATATGTGCTTATTTTAACAAATCACCTCACCGTACTTGAAACGAGTTTCCTCCTTTACACTCCCTCGTCCCCTTCTCGCCAAGATAAATAGAAAGCAAGCTGTTTTCTAAGATTGCCTTCTTTTTTTCCCTGAAACATCAACACCGTTCTCGTCATCAATCACCGATGCTATAGTTTGTTGTGTTAACTTGATGACTCCGAGCGAGCGATATATTTCAGATTGAAACCCGATTTTCTTGCGTTTGTGATTTTCCCGTTATATGGGGCGCCCCGTTGTCGTCTTCGCTCGCCTATCAATCGTAATTTTACACCGGCCAAAAAGATTTACACGGTGACTACTCGTATCGGCGTGTGGTATTAGTGGATCCATCAATGAGTAATCTGAGCTCTCCGTATATAGTAATAGTTGACTACGATTTGCCTTTTTGCATAATATGCTCCGTAGTTCAAATATCCAATCAAATGTCAATCGATGTGGTCTGTAATGTGACAATACTAAGAGTGCAAGATTCCTTTCTACACTAAAAATGCTCAAAAAATCCAAACAGTATGAAGAGGTGAGAAAATTAATAAAATTTATAGTCGAATTCGTCGAGTATATGTGCTTTTCAAATTTACAAGATACAAGACTGAAACTGTTGTACAATAGTACGGAACTTGGGATGCTAAAAGAACAATATTATATATATGCTGCCATACTAGGTACCATCAATTTCATATCTCTTTCAGTCCACTTCAAACTTTTAAGTATCTCTCCAGATCCTTAGTTGCTTAACTTTCACGTTCAAAATAACTCAAAATTGACTCCAAAAAGTCGCTGAAAGCTTCGAGAATTATTCTTCCTGAATCAATTAAAATCAGATTCATGAAGATGTCAGAATCGAGTTTTGAGAATTGCTTCAGAATCGAAGAATGTTGTCTAAGTCAAAATTTAGATGTGGTTCTGAAATCTTTCCAAAGTCGTTGGAGAACATTCTGCATTATTTTACCGTTTAAATTGAACAAAAACATAATTATAAGAATTGAGAAAATGATTTCGTTCAAAAATGTCCAAGTAAACAAAATTACTAACACAGACGCTAAGAAGCAAGTAAGAAAGATGGAGATGCATTATCTTTTAAAATTAACAAAAAACATTTTAATACCAACCAATCAATGAGAAGCTGATTACATCAAACTAAACGGTTAGAACCAGTCAAGATGACAGCATTGCCAACCATAATACCAAAACTCAAAAATTGCCCAAACAGTCGAAATACCTTTTCCTCTAGTGAAAAGAATGAATTCCTTCTCCTAGGAATTGAAAGAGGAAGGGGAAGGGGGGATATTGCCTTCGGGTTTGAGTTTGTGAGAGCTCGAAAATTCTAATTATGTTTTCTTTTTTCATTAACTGTTTTCAAAATGTCTATAATGTTTTTAGGAAAAAATTGAAAAGTGGGGGCCCGAAAATTATTTTTGCACCAAGCCTAATTCCAGCTCTTCCTCGCCCTAAGCGCAGAAGGCAGTTACTCTACCTTTTTGTGGATACATTCTCTGTAGAGTTCGAAGGTTGAGGAATAATTTTTTTTAAACAAAAGTTGGTATTAGAATTCGATTATCTACTAGGAAAGGAAACAGGGTGAGTAAGTAATTTTGCTTATCTTGCCCCACCTTTTGAGGATTTTGTGAGCACCATCGAGTTGAGATGAGCATAATTATGCCACAGTTCTTGGTCATAGTGACTATTTTTCAGGGGCTCTTTAAAATTTTGGAGTTCATGTTTTCATAAATTTGAAGTTAGCAGTTTAAACCACATTAAATTAAATTACATATTACAAACCGAAGAGAAGAAAAAACTAAGTTATAGCTATAAAATACCAAGTTATTGCATTCCCATAAAAGCAATATAACTAGTTCAGAAATCATAGTTATGTTTGCAGTGATTCGTGAATTTCATTTCTGATTGTTGGCTGAAATAACAACCAGAAAAATTTGCGTCATCATTCCTACTTTTTAGAATTTTTTCATAAGCTAGGATAAACTGCCCCTTTCCCAGGCCACCACACTCTCTAACTTCGACAGAGGTCATTTAGAGCGTCTTGGATGGATGAACCCATTTTAATTTAATATGGCAGTATTCTCTGAAAATTTCAAGCTCTATTCATGCATATTACTTAGAAGGGTGTTCTTAAATAAAAATATGTAAAATAAAGATGGAAAATTGCAAAAAAATACGAATCTTCGTTATCATCAAAAAATTAAAAAACAATTTAAAAAGACACCACCTCATGAATTTTTATCATTGTTAGTTGCTGCTAAAATACCATCAATAAAATGCTATAATATATTGAGAACTTTTTTCTTGAAATCATTTTTCGCTTATTCATTTCTAAAGTGACATTTACCCTGTTAAAACATGATGTTTTACAAAGATATACCTAGATGCTGAAAATATGAAGCAATTACAATTTTTTAAAATCGTTTTTACACCTATTTTGTTATTTTTTTGCATCTATCCCTTCTCCAATTCCAATCATTTTAGCCAATACTTGGCTTATTTTTACATGAATTGGGCGGTGAAATAAAAAAATGTTTAACTTGCTCTCAATCGATATCAAAAATAATCTACTTCTTTTATCTCTGCCTCTTCAATAAGTAGGTAGGCAAAACATCATACATTAATGTCGTATGGGTAGACTTACACGTGGTATGAAGGAGATTACATCGAGACAGAACTCTCGGTATAAAAATATTTGAGGGGTCAAGCCACCCTAAAATTTAGACGATCTGCTATTCCGCATCCATTTTGACCCAAATTCAAGAAATCATATTCTGGTTATCAACTAACCCTACACATAATGTTTGACTTTCCTAGGTCGATTAGGTGAGGAGATATGGAAGATTCATGAGATTTCCTCAAGCAACTTTCTCTCTAAAACCATTTTTTGCTCCAACTCTCCTCCAAATTCATTTGGGAAGCTAAAATCAGAACAGGCTAGTCATTTGAGCTCATTTCATCATATGATAACATATTAAACAATTTTTGATCTCTCTTGTACTCTCATCACATATTGAAGTCGATAACCCCTCCTCTTCACCCTCCCCCTGTGAACGTGAACTAGTGATATACTATATTTCGTATCCCCAATAATTATACGAGTTCATATTAATTACACTTTTATTAACTTGAGGCTCCTCGAGCTCTACTCAAATTTTGATAATCCGCTATTTTATAGATTCATTTTGATACAAATTCAAAAGGTCATATTTTGGTCATCAACTACCCTCACATACAAAGTTTGACCTTTGTAGATTAATCAAGTGAAGAGATATGGAAGATTCAAGAAATTTCATGACTCAAAACTTCCTCAAAAAGTCGTTTTTTGCTCTAACTCCTCTCCAAATACATTTAGAAAGTTGAAATTTGGGTATGTTGGTGCCCGTGATCCATTCTTTCATATGAGATCAAAAACAAAAAATGCGAGGTACTTTCCTCTTCTCCAGTCCTCCTTAAACTTTGAGTGATCCCTTATTTTGTGGTGTACTGAAAAAACAAACAAATACTTTTTTCACTTTCAAGTAGGGTCTCTCACCAAATTTTGAGCGATTTTTATCAATGGGGGAATAATAAATATATCTATTAACTATATACCAAGAAGTTGGACATTTGCCAGATTTAATTTTTTATCAGCATACACCATGATTTTTCTCTTTATTTTCAGGATGGTAATAGTAAAGTCTACAATCTTTGTAACTTTTACTCCATCCTTTATTTGACTGACTTCACCAAAGGAGAAAAGAAAGAAGCAGATTGACACAACGACCTTAAAATATCAACTAACAACCATCATACCCTATCTAAGACGTCGAACCATTACCAGTTGCGACCCTAAACCTCAATCGACTCAATATAAAAGTCCACTAATCAGATACCATTTCCAATCCTACGTCGCCACTAATATCCAAAAGATAAGGAAAACAACCGGCACGTTTCCATAATCGACTTATCAGATGAATACTGCGAATACGCTCCGTTTACCACTTAGTTAAGATTATCTAAATGAATGAGACATCGACCATCGATTCGCTTGAACTTGCAACCTCCGATTCTTTTTTTTAGCGTCGATAAGTCGAGCTAATCCCCATCGTCATAATCTGATTACCATTCATTCGCCATAAAAGACGTATCGAGGCATAAAAATAAAAAGAAATTCGCCAATTTCCGCAATACTGTGACAAAGATCCCTTCAACGTGAATTGTTCCCATTTATGACGTCAATCAAGATAATTAACGTTTGTCCTTTCATGTTTTCCATCAAAGCTTTTAACATGATTCGAACCCTATTCTAGAAATTAAAATCGTCGAATGAATGGACAAAAAAAGCGATTTTCCAAACCCACGCTGCACGCTGCCCAATTCACCCTATCACCATCACCTCCCGTTCCGACGAGTCGAAACTAGCGAATCGTCTTCGAAAACGAAACCCGCTGAAAACGATTAACTTTACAAAAGAAGATAAAGTATGAATTTTTCTAATTTATAAGGTGTCGAGTTCCTCTATCGAGCGTACGTAAAAAGATACTCGCCAAGAATGAAAAACGATTCGACCTGAAACATTGAAAAAAAAACCCGGACACCGAAAATGAAAAGCTCGCATTTACCGAGGACACCGTTAGAAATAAAAGGCGATATTTGCGATGGAAACAAGAAATGACGATTTGCTCGCCTAGTTTGTACTTACACGCGCTTCGCGGGCCGAGTTCCACAAGAGAAATGAATGGAAATGTTGGCCAGATGTCATAAATCACGACCCCCAGTACCCGCGGCAGACGTTTCTTATCAGACGGCCTCGTCTACCCTCCACTCGTACGCGTCAACGGCGCGAAGCGAGGGTCGGAAAGCGCCCCCATTTTTTCGACCGCTCCCAACGAACCGGCTTTTCTTCGGTAACACGGGCTATTAAATGCCGTTCTTTTTCACTTTTTCTTCCTGTCATTTGTTATTGGCAAAAGTAGATAAATATTTTTCTTTGTCGCCTTCGTCGTTATTTTTTTCCCGACCGACGCTATTTTCGAATTCGCTATTCTCGCGGATACAGTTTTGATGAACGGTGGCCTGGCCTCCATATAGCTGATCCGGTACTGTGGTCGCCTCCGGTTACCTATAATTGAAAACGAAAACGAAATGGCAGCGAAACCCGTATACATTTTTTTTTACTTTGTCCTCTTTATTTTTTTATAAGCTTTGTAACCTTTTCCTACCTCTCCTCCGACGCCATTATTTTCATTCGTTTGATGTTTTGAAGTTTGGAAGTTTTTAGCAGCGTTACAATAAGTCTTCACAGCTCATCTGATATGGAAACTGAGACGATGGAGGTGTATTTAAATCTTTGTTTTCGCGTTATTTGGAGTCGACCCTTCAATATCTAATGAGCTCAATCATACCTGATATGTACAGAGTGTTTCATCTAAATAAAGTTCCTTCGTATCACATGTAGGACTCCTTATATGGTACTAATGCATGATGGTTTGTCTACTCTGCTCACTGAAGGAGTCGATGCACAGAAGTTCGAAAAACATTTTTTTCTCTCATTTTTGTGATAAGCATAGGCAACTTTGATCATTTTTAAGAAGAAAAAAACATTGTGTACGAAACGAGTCCGCAAAATTCAATCAGAAAAACTTTTTCAAAAATACAAACACAAAACTCGTTAAAAATTTTTTTTAAAAATATAATGATATTATTAATTGAAAACGACGTTTTGCCGTACTTGTCGGCATCTTCAGGTCTCTAAGAAAAAAAACCGATTGTGTACGAAACGAGTCCGCAAAATTTAATCATTTTTATTTCGCCATCCAAGGCACATACATATGGTACATGGACCATAATGTGAAACAAGCAATGTACGATTAGTATAACTAAATTAATGTTACAGAAGGATATGGCCATAAGTTCCAAGAAATAATGGAAAAGAGTAAAAAATCATGGTAAAAATTTATATTTTTTCATATTTTTTGCAAATACATTCAGCTTGAAAAATTACTGTTCTGACCATATGCTTTTAAAATTTTTTATAGATCTTCACTTCATTTCCCTTTTCTGTAATCTGAGTGAATATTAGGGGAGGCAGGGTCACAATATTTTATGAATAACCTCAAAAGCACATTATAAAAAATTCAGCTTTTCAACTGAATTTTTAGAACTCCGCCCTTCCCCTCCAAATGGAGTCGAAGTTGTGAACATTTTGAAATTTTCCAAAAAAAAACATATTTTTGGCCATTTAGAAAATTTTTTAACAACCAAAACTGTATTGGGATGAAACACCCAACATATGTTTTCCAACTTCACCATGAATGCAGAAAATCACTCAGACTTTGGTTAGAGGTTGTCTATGTGCAGATCTAGAAGTCAAAGAATGAACAGCGAACCAAACTGCGATTCTTGCGAAAAATTTCGAAAAATTGCATCCCCACAGCTGAAAGTTAATGCACTTCGGGGAACAGTTAACACCAAAAATGAGTTCTATGCTCCTTAGGTCCATTTTTTCAGATTTCAATTTTGTATGAAGTATACAGGTTCAATTCTATAAAGTAAAATATTCCAATAACCGATATAAAATCAAGAAACGCGAAAAAATGATTTATTAAAACATTAATTATGCGTAGTATGTATCACATCAATAAGATAAACAGCTAATGCAATGAGTTATAATATCACGCATAAGTAATATCATTTCTTGCGGAAGAAGTCGTCTATTTTTTGGGGGCTTTTATTTTTTTCGAGTGTTTGAAACATAAATTTAACATGATCGTTATAAAAATCGAACGTTTCACTGTAGTATTGAACGCCATTTGATAGAACTATCACTTTTAGCATTTCTTGATGAGAAGAAGGTTTTAGAAGCGTCTTCTGTGGCAGGACAAGAAATGGCTACGTTTTGATCGATGTTCACCCATTTTTCATATGGATTTGAGTAAATATTTGGGAATTAGTAGCAAAGGATGGTTGCTTCATTCTTATCAGAACTTTTTGTTGTGAAACCGCTTTTTTTCGAAGCATTATTGATAAATTTCATGGTTATGATTCAATTTGTAAACAATAGTCAATTCTATCAACCGAGTGCAATGATTTTTTTCACCATAATAAGCGATAAAACTTGCATGTAAGAAGATGCAAACGTTCAGTTCTAACCCATTTCAACTCCATTAAGTAAGAGGAACTTACTGTATCTCGCTTCAATTGTATTCTGGCTCATTATGAGTAACTTTTTCTGATTTCCCAAACCATCTGGATTGGCAATTCGTTTAGATTTTAAGGAAAGCTGGAGACACGTTCAGATCCTGAAAATTTTTTATTTCAATATTACTCGATAGAGTGAGATAAAAACCCCAACATAACCTAAATTAGATCTTCTAAATGAACTTGAAAAGGAGTGGCAGCAAAAAATGATTTTTTGAGGAAGTTTTGAGTTATAAATTTTCTAAATCCTTCATATTTTCTCATCATCCCTCGCAGAAAAACACTACTTGGTAACTATTAGTGAAACTTCACTAATAGTTTTTTCGTCCAATAGTTTACTTTTAGTTCTGTGTACTACAAGTGATACTGATAATGTATTAGTAGTATTACACGTATAAATATCACTTGAAGTACTCTAATAGTGAACAACCACAAAACTAAAAGTGAACTATTGGACCAAACAACTGTTAGTGAAGTTTCACTAATACTTACCAGTAGTGCTTTTCTACGAGGGTGTTACTTTCATATATCATAGAGTTGTTTTGGACTTCCTTATATATTATCTAGCGCGTCACTTTATCAGCGAGCAGCGTTGGAAAACTTAATCCAAATAAAAATTAATTAAAAATAGGGTTAAACAAAGTAGAAAAGGGCTTAAAATGTACATGGAAACTTCAGCTACAAATTTTGTATAATTCCGTACCCCAAAAATAAAACTATATTGCATTAATTTCTTTTAAAATGCCGAAACTATTCGACATAGTTTGAAAATTGACTAGATAGGGATATTAGTAGTGTTTTATGACCACTACTAATAGTGCCACTACTACTATCAACACTTTTAGTGATACTATTAGGGATATTCGTGGTGTTTTATGATAACTACTAATAGTGCCACTACTACTTTCAATACTTTTAGTACTACTATTAGTGATACTAGTAGTGTTTCATTGTTACTACTATAGCGCTATTTATAAAGTTTCATCACCACTTCTAGTCACACTATTCATTCATGAATTGTACTATTAGTTCAGTAGTAATACGAATAGTAAAACTATTAGTTTTTCCAAAAACCAATAGTGTTTTTTTGCGAGGTATATCCATTCAAAAGGCTTACACTTAGCATGTAAGGTTATAGTTCGAGGTCGAAATGGATTTAAAATTTTAAGGAGGCTTGCAGACCCTGAAATAGCTTAAATTTGAAAAATATGGGCTCATATATGAAATATAATTAATATGGAAAATCATTTTTATGATTGATATAAGAGTAAATAAAGAAAGCTCATTAGGCTCGAAAATTTTCGATTATGATTCCCTTGAATTTGGATCAAAATGGATCTAAAATGGATTATGATCAAAATTTTAGGAAAACTTCGTAAGTGATTATTGAGAACTTGGAGTCTCAGTACTCCCTACTCCGTATGAGAGTGGAGAGTCAACATCACATATCACTCTACACCAGCCCCTATTAAAAACTCAGCTCCAGTAATTAACTTTTTCTTTCTTTTTAACTAAAAAACCAGTTCCTCTTTTTCCTTATTTAAACATTACTATCAGGTACGCAAACGTACGAAAATTACCCAAAAAAGAAGATAAATGAAGTAAATTTACAACGAACGCGAAAAAACCTTAACTAAATTTTCAAAGCTTACCTTTTATTTCCGAACAAAACGTGTTTAAAGGAATATTTTCATTGTAACCGCCGAAGTACGTTACCAAATGAAATAGAAGCAGTTTTGAATACTAAAACGTGACTCGAACTTATTACCATTTATGAACGATTTCGAGCAACTTTTCGCACCGCGTCACCATCTTTCGTCTTTTTTCACTCGACGCGAATCTTCTAATTACAAAGCTTTCTTCTAGTTTCTAATGCATTTACAACACACACCTCATCAACACGGTAATACGAGCTCCTTCATAAATTATTTCGCCCTTAATCAAAGCTAAGGGTGCTCATCAAAAGCGAACGTAATACGTTTAATACTTTGTTTTGCACTTTATATTATCATGTGTACTCTAGATACTTTTGTTATCCAATGTACGGGCGTATTTTCTGCCTCTGTATTCCTATTCGACTCATTCAAGTGTCATCAATTTTCACGCGTAAATTCACGCATTTTCGAGAACCGAGTAGGTATAACGGCAACTGTGCGATTTCATATCAATTCGATTGAAAAAATCGCAATCTTTGAATTTTTTCTGAAATAATAAGTAAAAAAAGCGTACCAATTTTTCAACAAAACCAGGAGATGTATAATTGTACATGTAACAGCACGTTTAATTTTGAAATTTCGACAAAGAGATATACATTTCTCAGGCTGTAAGAAAGTCATCGCACAAATAAATAACTCTTCCTCCTTCCTCCAACATCATGTATGGATGCGAATTTGGAATACATTATAATTCTAATTCCCAATAATCATATGAGTTCATATTAATAACATTTTTACTAATATGAAGCTCCTCAAGTTCTACTCAAATTTTGATAATCCACCATTTTGAATCCATTTTGACCCAAATTCAAGAGGTCATATCTTAGTCACTAATTAACCATACATAGAAAGTTTGATCTTTCCACATTCATTTGGTGAGGAGGTATGGAAGATTCAAGAAATTTCATGACTCAAAACATTCTCAAAAGCAATTTTTTGCTCCAACTCTCCTCCAAATGCACTTGGAAAGTAGCAGTTCAGATATGTGGGCATCCGTAACTCATTCTTTTATATGAAATGAAAAACAACAAATTTGAGCTATTTGCCTCTTCTCCAGCTCCCCTCAAAATTTGAGTGATCCGTCATTTTAAGGTATACCGAAAAAACAAAAAAGTACCTTTTTTGAGTTTTCAAGAATAGTCTCTCGCCAAAAAAATTTATATAAAATACAAAATAGTTGGACATTTTCCAGATGATGACAAATGGTCTGAACGCAAAGATTTGAAAACCTCACCCTTCACGCCCCCCTTCCTAAATTAGGTAGGCGGTAATAGCTGTCGGTTTTATTAAAAACTCAGCTAAAATTGTAGGAAATCAGATTAACAAAATAGGTCATCTGAAGTAATATACTACCCTCAAGTTGAAGAACTATGGACGAGTTCTTTTATTTTTGGGGATGGTTTTATTCCTATTTCCATTCCTTAGACATATTTTCTCTTACACCAACTTGAAATAACGTGTTTATTTTTTTATTTTTTTTATAATATTTATTGAATTTTTTGACATCTTGCTAAATTTCAAATATTTCTGAGAGAGGAGTCAAGTGAACTCAAAACTCGATGAAGGTGGAAACAGAAGCTCAAATTACATACAAAACGATAGATCATACCCCTATATTACATATGAATTATGGGTCTAGTACGAAGTTTGTGGCCGCTGTAATTGCTCAGTGGAGAATAATACATGCGGAACATTATATGACTTCGGTGCTTTTGAACATTTTAAATTGATATAGAATATAAATCACATAAAAAAGAGCTTTTTGTACATTTTGTAATTTTGGTAATTCCAAAGAGAGGCCATCAGGTTTTGTAAATGAGCAGTGTCAAAAAATTATTAAGGTATCGTAGGCAGCGTACTAACGTACCTATAAAACAATACATCAGATGCTTATGTTGCTTTTTTTAAAACTTCTTTAAAATTTCGAGTTACCATATATCTCACAAAATATCATATTCATTATATAGATATAACTTTTTTCATCTTCAAAGTTTACTCAAAATAGTTGAATGGAAATCCTGAGATCTCTATTGGATGCTTTATTGAATCGTGAAAACTGTTAATGTCTACATGCAGTAAATCTCTTTTTATACATACTCAAAATTGAGCATATTTTCCTAAAATTGATCTTTCGCTACAACTTTCCAAAACCAAGTGAAAGCAGAGAGAATTCAATTTTACATGTTTGAAAAGGCATTGGAAAAAAATTTAAAAGAACTGGAAATTTTTGAAAAACAACAGCAATTAATCCATCAATAATAAACAACCTTCTCCATTTTCTCTCTTTTTCAGGCCTAATGAAATCCACATAAGATTATTTCGGGCCTCTAGCCCAGTAGTTGTATATGACACGTTAATAGAAAAAAGTAAAAAGTAAGTAAAATACATTTTAAGCTACAAACAGATAGAATCCAAACACACCAGTAATTTTATTTATATTCTCGTTCTTCGTTAAATTCCTCAGCTAACTATTTGCACCTTCATATCAGCTCTGGCGAATATATTTAAGCGTAAGAGTTACTGAAATCAAATCTCAATGCTTTGTTCCGCTACGCAATGCGAATCGAGATCCTAAAATTCTTGAAAGTGATTCGCATCCATTTATTACGAAGGTCTACGCTGGTCTACCGGTTAGAATGTTGATTAAATTTATAATGGTCCGAATTGCAGGCAATAAATATAATTGCTTTCTACTTTAAATGTTCGCAATTTGAATAGTAATAATATTACTTTACCAGAATAATAAAAAAATTCACGTCTTGTTTCGCCCATTCTGCAACATAAACGATACCCTGCGTTTTGAACATCCCTAAGAATAAACTGAGAGAGAAGAAGCCTTAAAAAATTCTATCATCGCAACAGTCGAATATTAAGATAAATTAAAATTATAATTTTATTCAAGTATCGCGGGTCGTCCCAACGTCGAGATTAAACGGATAACGATTTCGTATTTCATTTTCGAAATTAAAGAAAATTCCACTCGCTGTACCAAGTTCCATCTCTTTCGAGTGATATTCGATATTGCCAATTTGATTTCATTTTCTCAATTTTTCGCTCGGAATTTATCAAAAAAAAAAATCAATTAAAATATTGAAAAATAATAAACTTAACAAAATTTTCATTCTTTTTGCTTTTTTTTTTTCTGAAGAAATACGAAACCGGAGACCGCTGCTGTTGATTTTTCATTTATGACTTCGCAGTTGTTTACCAACTCATAATTTTATAGCGCTCTCGTTACTGCATCTTTTCTTCATTTTTAATATCTGGTACTGCTTCCTTGAGCTCGTTAAAATTTCGATGCTGGAGTAAATTAACGGTAGATAATTTTTTTCTCGTGTCTTCGAGATCCATAAAATTGTCGCAGAAAAATTACCGGCCGCCATCCATCGCGTAAAGATCCTGGTAAGTTTATCTTATTTTTAATATCTACGTGGTCGTTCCATTGAATTTTTAAGTACCAAAAGCTTTCAACGAGAATTTGCTTTTTATTTGAACGTATTGTTTAGACAACCCGTAGTCAAAGATGTAAGAATTATATAAATTGCCAATTTTTATTCAAAAATTTGAATGAATTGATGAATTAAGCAATCGCTTAATTAGTTTTTAAAACTTGAAATCTGCTTATTTTCCAATAAACTGCGACATTTTCTCTCCAGCATTAAAAGAAATCACGACTTGCAAAAATTGCTGGATTTACTCCTACATCAGTCAAAAGAACATTTAAAATGCTTTAAAATCGAACAACGCTCTCAATAATTCCACGAGTGGGATAAATTCTCTGATTGATTCCTAAAATTCAAATGAAACTACAAGTAAAAAATTGGCATACTCCAACGCGTATGAAATTAGTTATCAGAATGTTAACAAAGATTTATATGAATTCATGAATTGATATATCCCAGTTGGTTACCATGAATAAATTTCATTCACAAATTATAGATATTGCTAAATTTACTGCCGAGTAATTTAAAGTAATCGAAAAGTCGAATGTACCCGTATACTGCATAATTCACTCCGTAAATTTAAACTAATACATGAATCGAATAAATTCCCAGTTAGTTCGCATAATTTAAATAAATTTAAGAGTTATAGGAATTCCCAGTCAGGGGTATAATTTAATAAAAAGATCCATGAGTCGAACAAATTGCCTACAGGGCTCCTAAAATTTAAATGCATCTAGACGTAGCATCAAGAGTAGCATCGTATGATTCACCCAGCTCCCAAGATTTCAATGAATACACAAGTGAGAAGATCAATTGTATTAGAATAGGTACCTATAAATGGCTAAATTGTTTATTAAATTTAATCCACGATTCCAAGGAATTGGTAAATTCTTTCCTCTTCACTTTGCAGCGATTCATATCATTTAATTCATCTAGAGAATCAATTAATTGTAGAAATTAGTAAAAAAGCTTTTGCATTGTATGGGTGAATCTATGAGTGGAATAACTCATGAATATCTATTCGGTTTCTCATACTACAAACGCTCCCCACATTTTGGACAGCTCCAAAAAAAATTGTGCAGTTCCAAAAATTTTAACATTTTAACAATTTTTATTGAACGAAAAAATCTTACATAAGTTGATAACATAGCCTATAAAAATTTAAACAAATGATTTTTTCTTCCACTTTTTTTCCAATTTGAGAATTAATCGTCTCTTCATCTGTCATCTCCTACATTCGCATCCTCGAAAATGTATTTATACCACTCTTGCTCCCTCGGAAGCAGTAAAAAGTAAAAAATTTTTCAATGGAACTATGTTTGTGCAGCTCCAAAATTTTCTTAGAATACGCCCTGACTACATCCTAAGAACCTGAAAACAAAGTGAATCCATGGATCCAGCAAACTGTCTATTTGCTTCATAAAATTAAAAAAAAAAATTCATTACAGCTGGTCGTTCACTAGAAGTTAATCCCTAGGCTAGCCTAGCCACGCATATCGTTTATTAGCTTACTGTTTTTTACATACCTTATTTGGTATGTTTGGCTACTCGCAGATAAACTGTTGAGTAGCTGGGTATATAGGGTAGTGGCCAACCGCCTAATGAGCACTGATATTTTGAAGACAAATGACCATACGTCACTTTCATGGTTTGGTTACTAATTATGATAAAATTTCGTTTCAATTGTTTTATATAAAGAGTAGCCTATTTCCTTACAAATCTTTAGTTATTCCATCGCCGCACCAGCCGTCTGATTCTTACCTGAGGCGGCAAGCCTGTCTATCTAACCCCTCCGGTAATCGCAAAGGCATCAAAGACTACCGCAGTTAATTAAAACTTATACTTGTTATCTCCAATGATCATATGAGTCCACATTCATCAAGTTTGACCTATTTAGGGCTCCTTAAGTTTTACTCAAATCGTCACTATCCCCTATTATGAGCCTAGCGTCACACTTTGGTTCCTACTTAACATATAATGCTTGATTTTCCTAGATCACGTTATGAAACACACGAACAAACACGAAAAGCACAATTTCAACTCTTTATTATAGAGCTCATAGCAAATGAATTTTTTAGAACTGTCCTGCATTAATAACTACTTTTTTTAGAACTGATAATTCATAAATAAACCGACTGCTAAAAATTCATAACTAAACTAAACTTACCTTTCTCCTCATTATACAGGGTGTTCCATTTCGAGCACACCACCCGTGAATGGCAAATAGGTCAACTCAAATTACAAACATGTATCATGGTTTGCCTGCCTAAAAATCGGAAGGGAACGAAATATGCTAGCTTGAAAAAAAAAATTGCTCAGAGATCATGAAATAGAAAAATTTATATCTCACGAACTATAAACGATAAAATTCTGCGGATTGCTTTGGCATGTGAGGTACACAATGAAGTTTTTCTGGTGTAAAAATGGTGAGGGTAGGGGAGCTAGATGAGGAGATATGAGGAAATTAGTACCGAAAAACATGCGAAAAAAGGGCGATTTTTTAATTTTTTGTAAATAACTTTTGAAATTGTCCTATGAAGACGCCTCTTTAAGAATTTCCTATTGATAAGAAATGTGTCCCCTACAAAATATAGTAGGTGAGTACCCCCTAGATAGTTTTGATAATGAGAAAAAAAATCTGAAAGAAATTAATTTTTTTATGAGTTTTTTTTTCTTCAAAAAATTCATTTTGAAAATGTTTATTTCACGAACTACGAATGATAAGAAAGCGCGGTTAGTTTCAACTCGTCACATTGTGTAGGAGACAGGCAAACCATGATACATGTATGTGACTTGAGTTTATCTATATGCCATTGGCGGGTAGTGCGCCCGAAACGGAACACCCTGTATATTAATTGATTGTCAGAAAGATGAAAAAAAAAAACAATAACAGGAAATGAAGTAAAAATAAAAACAAAAACATGAAGATCTGTTGATAAGTTTACAAGTGCAAGTGATAAGATGAAAGATTGATAAAAGTAAGTATTATGTAACATTGTAGTAAATAACATCGTAGCAAGTATATAATGATCAATTTAATGAGAAAATATAGAAGAAAGAAGAAATTTCACGACTCAAAACTTCCACAAGAACATAGTTGTTTTCAAATTCCGCTCTAAATTCAATGAGAAAACTAAAATTTACTTATATTGGTGTCCTTAACTTACTCTTTCATATGAGACTGAAAAAAAAGTTTTGAGCTGTATGCTCCCTAGTTACCTCTTCCAACGAGGGCGGGAGGAGGTATATAATACAAGTACACATACTTATTAAAAAGTTGAACATTCGCCAAATCATTACAAATGGTCTGAAAGGCAACGATTGGAAGATCCTCCTCCTTCGATCCTTTGTTCCCAAATCAGGGTGTTATAACAAGTATCGTTTTTAATTTAAAACTCGGCAAAAAAAATGCCGAGGAACTCCAACATATCAGTGTAAACGAATCTGTAAGAAACGTAAACTCGAATTATCTTGCCAACGCCGAATCACAAACACGCAATATCTTTTTATCGCCACGACGAAAACCCACCACATTAATGAGTTGGTAGTCGTCCCTCGTCGCGAAGACGGTAGCACGCCTATGCACAAGATTAAGGGTTGCCTTGCTTTGCATGTTTTAAATCAAACGCTGTCAGCTTTATTCATGCGCAATTTAGTTCGAATTAGATGTTATCCGCGGCGTACCTTTTTACGTTAAATCAACCGTATATTAATGCCATCAGACAATTCGGCCACATCTAAATTTTTTTCTCGCTCACCCTTTCATTACTTACGTGTTTTTCTTCGGCCTTTCTCGCGCAAAAAAATAAAACGGACATCTGATTTTCAAATCGTGCCACAGTCGCGATTACCGAGTAATATTTTACAATTAATAATAGCCGTCGTATATTCTAGTCGAGATCCGAGCTACCCAGATATTCTTTAGGGATTAAAGTCTTTTACGAACAATCAATCCTATTAGAGACAATGAATTATGAAGAGTTTCGCTGACCCGAGCGTGCCTCAATAATCCATTATATATAAAACTCAAATAATACGAGTAGAATTGCTATCAGGCATTACGCGTATAATCCTAATACGTTTTCGCTGATCCATTGTAGCACTCCTCCTTTTCTGTAAAACGTTACACGTTGTATAGTATGTTTTATATGATTCGTATACACGAGACAAACGGTCATCGGGTCATTTTGGTAATAACTCTCATTATTGGCTGTAGGATTTTTTTTCCCTCGATCCCTTCTAGTCGTTCGAAGGCAATCACGTAGCTTTTTAATTGCATTCTACCAGCGGATATACCTTTGAATAAACGCTCGCCTACCCCTGGTTGCATGGATAAAGATGGGGTATAAATTTTAACCCTTAAAATTACCAACAAAAGTTACAAATTGTTGTATAAATTTTAAAAAGGGAAAAAACCCTCGCACATACAATTTAACTAGTTTCGCGATCCAAAGAAGTCTTTATTGTTAGCACGGAGAACGTGTCGCGCATTCAAATTTTTCACCCTTCTTTGACGTTGGCGGTCGCTCTTCTACAGCCGACGTATGTATTGTAGCACGCTAACTTTTATTATTTTTATTTTTAAATTCTACATCTTGTAACGTGACGAGAATCAAGCCTAACGGCTTGAAATGTTAAACAATGGTCATTAAAAATTTCACGCTATCAAAGACATCGTAACCCGGTCAAAGGGGTAGGTAACGAGAATGAAATTTTCATTAACAAATACCCAATCTATCCAGCTTTCACCTCACAGTTGCGGAAATGATTACGATTTAGGCGACGACAATCGAAATTTACATTAGGTAATTTCGACCATGACAACGAATCATCGGTTCGCTGTTATCGCATAACGCACGAATTCACTGCAAATAAATGAAACGCGGACGGGGCGAGAGCGCGGTTTACATATAAAGTGGAAACCGACCGTCATAATGCACAAATATATTCAGACGCTACCGCATCCGCCGTCCTATAGTTAATGAAAGGGGACTTTTATACAAAGCGTCGCGAAAGAGTGTGTAAAGAAGCGGTGTCGTGATTAATGCTACACCGGCCGAGGACAGCACCTTTTCACGGAAAAAGGCCTTAACTCTAATTCAGCTACGTGTAGGATACGCGCCCGGTCGTTTTTGCCCTTTTATTTCCGAAGACAATTTCCCGACTTCGGCTCGACGTGTGCGCTAGATAATGGGAAATTCGAAAAATATTCGCGTAATAGGTGTCGCCAAAAAAAAAAACACTGCGAGAAAATTAGTTATTTTTCTCTCGTAAATAGGAAATTCTTCGAGTCTTTGCGATCCTAGGTGAGCGTGATCGAAAATTTATCCTACTCGCATTTCATCGCAGCAATTTTCGTATCATACGGAGTGTTGCTAGATATATTCATCTCCCATGATATTTCAAATAGGCAACTTATACTACACCCATGTTAAAGGTACATAGCTTTATCATAATTGAAGGGGCACAGCACATGTACTGCTTTCAAATATCAATATGCTTCACATAATTGAATTTTACCTTTTTTTCACATTCTATTACTTCAAAATTCTTACGATACAGTAAGTATAATTAATTTGAATACAACGAGCGCATAATAATTTTCATCAATTTGATAAAACAACATAGCAATTTAAATTACTTTGAATTAAATGTAACGATCATTAAATTTAACAAAAAGTTCCTAATTTTAAAATTACCAACGAATGCAATTTATTAAGCACTTTACTAAATTAGTATATAGATACTTGAAGTAATCAAACATTTGAATTAATTGCCAAATCTTTTACTTCCAAGATTTAAATGTGTCAAGAAGCCGAATAAATTAACGAATCAAGTCTCCATGAGTGAAAAGTTGATTGTCCTCAAAGATTTAATCAAATTACCAAGCCTAGAATTTAATTGGTTACTAAAAAAACAAAAATCCGAATAAATCTATGGATCGAATAAATTATCTCTCAAGTGAAAGTAATTCATGAGTCGCATAATTTGTTTAACTGGTTTTCAAAACTCAAATGAATTCATGTCCAATAACTTGCTCATTTGATTTTTATGATTCAAATGAATACATGAGTCAAATAACTTACCTAACTAGTTTTCAAGATTCAAGCAAATCCATGAGTCAAAGAAACTGACAAATCTGTTGATATAAACATGATTTTTAAAGCGATCATGAGTCGAACAACTGCAAAAGCGGTTTCCATCAAGATACAAATGAATGCATAAGTTGAAAAAATTATCAAATTTGCTCGAATAAGTATATATGAGAACAATCATGAGTGATCAATGAGTGAATGAACTCCATTCAAATGAGTCTATGAGTTCAATAACAAACCCAATTAGTTTTCGTTTGTAACTCAAATGAATATATATTTTCAAGAAATGTCTAAATCATTATGCATGTATGAACAATTTAAAGTGATTAATGAGTTGAATAAATTGCCTAATTGCTTTTTAAATTTCATATGAATTCATTAGTTCATTGCCAAGTCGAAAATGCTTTTAAGTCGTTCCTAACATATGAAAATGGGATGAATTAGCGCGTTGGATAAATTTGCTCATAATATGGTATCTAAACTATACATTAATGAATTTGCCCATTTAGTTTCCAAGATTAACCCTCAGATGGCACACACAAAAGTAATTTAAATTATAAAATAAAAATTGTGCCGAGTCACTCAAGAAATTGAAATATAATATGTTATTGTGCTCGTTGAAATGCAGAATTTCATTACAAAAAAAATGCATAATATCAAAATTGAAGGGGCAGTATACATAGGATAAAATAGAACAATTTTTGAAAATTTATAGCTCCTTCAATATTGAAGATAGGCAATTTGTTCTTCTATGTTTTTTTCTTGCAAATCGTTCGAACTACAACATAGCATGATTTTATTTTCAATTTTTGCGACCTAATTTACATTCAAATTTAGAAGTAAATCTACCCCTTCAAAAACTGATGTATGCAACTAACACAGATGCCCAAATTGAAGAAATTGCGGCAACGTTCAACTATAAAGGGTGCACAGGGATGAGTAACCGGTTACGCCGGAGCGCAGCGAGGTTGTATTACCGATGGGTAAAAATCACCCATGTGTGCCAATTAACGGTTAATATGAACGCATAAGTTGTTAACATTGCCTAATTTGCTAGTATACGCTAACAAACTGTGAATAATCTGAGTCAAATGAATTGCTAATCGGTTTTCATGATTCAAATGAATGTATGAGTCCAACATGCTGCCTAACTGGTTTTCATGATTTAAGTGAATCTATGAGTCAAGTAATTTGCCTGATTGATTTTCAAGATTCAAACGAATCTATGAATCGTAGAAATTGCTAAAGTGGTTTTTAATATACAAAATAATTGCTTAATTGAAAAAATTTTCAAATATGCTTGAATATGCGCATACAATTATAAGTGACCCTGACCCATGAGTTGAATGAATTGCTATATTAATTCTCATAATTCAAATGAATCTATGAGCCTAATACGCAGCCTAATTGTTTCTTATGATTCAAACGAATGTACGAGTCGAATAACTTCCCTACTTGCTTTTCAAGATTCAAATGAATCCATGAGTTGGATAATTTGCCTGACTGATTTTCAAGATTCAAATGAATCCATTTAAAGCAATCCATGAATACTAAAAATAGCGTAAATAGCTTCCAAGATAGAAATGAATGCATAATTGGAAAAACATAAGTAATATAAATTGCCGAGTTATTTTCATCATTCAAATTAATATAGGAGTCCAACATGCTACCTAATTGATTTTTATGATTCAAATAAGTTGCTTAATTCGATTTCAAGATTCAAATGAATCTATGAGTCAAATAACTTGCTTAACTGATTTTCAAGATTCAAACAAATCCATATAGCAATCTGCGAATCGAAAAAATTGTCAAAATCTTTCCAAGATTCAAATGAATATCATGTGTTAAATAAATTACCAAATTCGTCACAATATACATGATTTAAAGTGATCCATGAATCTAATAAATTGCCTAATTAATTACAAAATTCAAATGAATATTCAAATGAATCTATAAGTTGAAGAAACTGTCAAACTTTTTCATATTTACATAATCCATCAGTTTTAGAAATAGCTCGACTGACTTTAAAGATCCTAATGTATTTTCGAGTCGAAAAATTTGTTTAACTGATTCTAAAAAAATCTAAATGCTTTTTTTTTTATTTAGTAGTGCCATGTACTGCCGCTTAGGCCAGAGGCACGATTTAGATTGATATTATATGCTGGTGAAAGAGATTTATCTGGCGGATATATTGTATGAGTGGGCAAAGAGTTATTGGGTTATTGTTTAGGAGTTCTGCTAGTGTGATAGGGCTGAGAAATATGTCGTTTCGAATTTTATCGCATATGGGACAGTGTAGCAGAATGTGTGTAATGGTGATTGGGATTTGGCAATTTGTACATTGGGCGGCAGGTTGTCTATTGAAAAGGTGGCCGTGTGTGAGAGCCGTGTGGCCTAAGCGAAGTAGTTACCATGACGCTTTCTCTTCTGAAGAGAGATGTTGGAATGGGCCATGGGAGGGTTGTTGATCGTATGGCTCGAAGTTTGTTGGAAGTGGGGGTGTTTGCCCACTGGTTTTGCCAAGAAATTTTGATCGCCTTTTTAAAGTAGTTTTTTAAATCTCGATATGGGGACGGAATGTTAGAGGAGGGGAGAAGAGAAGCGCCTTCTTTTGCTGCAGTGTCGGCTAGATCATTTCCTGGTAGGTCTACATGTGATGGTAGCCAGGCAAAGACGATGTTTTTGTGGTCTGTGATTAAAGTGATTATTTATGTTTCAATAATTCCATAAATCGAATAATTCAAATCAATGGAACATAATGTATACATTTAAGACCAGTACCTCTGTACTCTGAAAAAAAATGGTTAATTTTAATAATTAAAAAGTAGATCAGTACGTATCACATACAAAATCAAATTTATACATATTTCGTATGTTTTATCAAGAATTTATACAAATCAAATGAATGTTTCTAAACTTCAATTTTGAGCAATACTTCAAAAAAAAAAAAAAAAAAAAACTTGTTACCTATTAAAAATGCCATCTTTCGAAATAAGAATTCGCTCCAACGAAGAATCCAATGCATAGTACATTCTATCCACCGAACACTCAAAAGAAAAACCTTAACCATCGAAGATTTATCATAAAGCACGTCAGGTTTCACCTATTAAATCATCTGTAATACTTTTTTGAAAAATTCATCCCTAAAGCCACCACCATAAATACCCTTTTTCAGACATGTAATTTTTATTACACCGAGCGTTTTTTTGTGTTTATCTCGGCAAGCGACATTAATATTAACCGCAACCTAAAATTTTCATCATCTTTATTTAGCTACCATATGTACCATGTGTTTCATTAATTTGCGAGCGCCTTGTAAACTTTACATACTGAGGTCGGCGACTAAACCAACGCGTATATCTGATGAATAAGTTGCATATTCAATACGTAAAAGGCGCCGTCGGCCAGAACAAAAACACGTTGGTAAATAGCTCGTTAACGTATGCGCAGGCTGTTAATAAATAAGCGTGGCTTTTTTAATGATGACATTAGCTTTTAACGTTTTTTTAATCGAAACGAGTTTTTTTTTTTCGCTTCCATGAATACCAGCATAATGTTTTATACGTGTTTAGAACTAAAAAAGTACACGTATGAGCTTCGATAGGGGATCGTGTAGTCGACGAGCTACGAGGATTATTTTTTTATACACCTATTTCGACGATTAGCTTCATAATCGTCGCGAATAACAATTACGATTTCACTAGCGAAATTTTGAGAAAGATTTTGCCAGAAAACCAGGCGAGAATTCTACACAATTACGAGCTTAGCTTATGCAGCCGCATGCAATTTTGGAATTCGAATAATTGAGTTTCTGAATTTCTCTTATACATTATGCCAAAGCCTTTTGAAAACGTAGTCGAATTATTTGTAAGAAAAAAACCCTGTTCCACAATTCTCGCGATTTTTTACAATTAATTTTAAACTTAAAATTCTCCCGAATGGAAATTCGATAAAAATTTGCACAATAATGCTGTCATCGTGAGGTGTTTTCCATAATTCGCAAAAAATTATCGAGCTACGTGATAAACGTAAAATAATATGTATTCTTTTATTTTTCAAACCAAATCGAGACATTCTTCCTGTTATTTTTTCGCCCCCACAGGTCGATAGACGCGGATTAAAAGCTAAATTCGCCCGAAAATCCGAAACCGCGACAATAACCGAACCCGACGCGAATTCAAAACAGCATTCAGAGCGGACAATCTGTTTAAAAATTCCGTCTACGTTCGTCTCAAATTGAATATATACTCGCGCCATCTGACGAATGGAAATTTTCGCGTTCGCGGGTGACGACGATATTTTTGAGAATTTCTTCTCTAATTAAATGTAATTATAACTGCGTCATTTTGACAAGTCTCAGCCCTCTGCTCGTATATTTTGCGCCCGAAATAAATTATAACGAAATTACTAATTAATTTCGTACATTTTATTTAATACCGAGCGCGTCGTCTTTTAATTAGAGGGATATTGTGTATACGACAAAAAGATAGAGGGTAATTTTCTGCTTACTTTTTTGCTCGCGCTCGCCCAAAGAAACCATATTTCGGTATTCCATGCTCGTATCGCCTCAATATAATGTGAGCTTACAATGCATATACAAAGGGAAAACGGCGTTGCTTTTAATTCAAAGTCGTTCCGAGTTTTTATTAGGTTACTTCGATGCGCTGCGAAAGCGCCTCAGCAACAGGTTCAAGTCGAGCCATCCTAATATAGAAGGTTTGAAAATACTCCTCGAATTTACAAAATTTATTTATAAGTTCGCATAGATCAAAAACACTTCTAATCAAAAACTCGTTATAGCTTTCCTCCCACATTTGTTTCTTGTAAAATTGTTTTCCCTCGTATAGAGCTTAATTACGCTTAATCGGGCTTGCTAGCGACTCTAGCCTTGTAGCAGGCTGGAAAAACGAGCGCGAAAAATTTAATAACTGGAACACCCGACCTCATGCACACGCGAATTCGACCAAACAACAGGTAATTTCCTGTCACGACGAGCGTAACGTTTAAATATTAAATAAGATTGATGGCAAGCATCTAATGCAAGAACAACCTTCGCCATACTGATAATGCTAACCTCAATTAAAAAATTGAAAAAAAAAGCGTAAACAGTCATGCTGTCGAAAAGAGTCGACAAAATCGATCTTTTCGACTTCGACTATCGATAGTATATGTCGCATATCGATAGTCGAAAGTACTACATGAAGACGACCATTTTGAGAGTGAGAATTTTGCTTGGAACTGATTATTGAGAATTTTATTTAGAACTAATTAGTTGTTTCGTATCAATGAGGAAGATAGATGAGCGAGAAAAACGTAATGGTTAGTAAGTTAATAGTACGTTATAATAATTATATGTAATTGTTCTTATAATTTGGGAATTACTCGCCATAGGAATTTTTGGGAACTTATCTAGCTAGCTCTTTCGATGTTTAAGTCAGCGCTAATTAATTTGTTTTTAATTAACGCTGGCTTCTAAATTTTGATTTCAGGAGACCGAAGAGATGGAGGCAAAGACTTCTAGTGTCATGTGATTTCCTGCGTTTTCTTTTATTTTTTTTCCTATTCGTAAGATTTAATTGTATTTGAAAATATAGTATTCCGCGCACTCTGTTGTCGTTCATGCATCGAATTTCGATGTCCAATTCGATCTCGGCCTTTTTAAAAACGTAAATAACGACACATGCAGCAGCCCAAGGCGTTATCCTGAAAAAAAAGTGGAACTACCAGAACTTGAAATTTCTTTGAAAAAATTACATTTTTAGATAATTCATGAAATTTAACTTACAACTGTACACAAAAATTTGAAAATGGGTTGACAAAATTGTGAGAAAAATAAGTCATTTTTTTTCCTGAAAAACAAATGAATTTTCTCTCAAAAGGACTAAAAATGGTTAAAATAAAATATGATAAATTCTACTATATACCTACCTTGGTAAAAATGATATGTTATTGATTGACGATTTCTGTCTGAGAAAAAGGGTAAAATAGGTAAATATTTTATTTTAAAAATTATTTTCTCGGATGAACCCTTGTGCACCTATAAAATAGGTGGTAAAAACTATGAAAGTTAGTGCTTTTTGGTGGATAAATGAAGAATATTTCTGCTCAGAAATTTATAAAAATTTTGGAGTTGTGATTTTAGTAATAATGCCCCATTACTACTGGTTAAATTATAGATTTGAAGATTTAGAGAATTTTTATTTTTTTTGAGAGTTGAAAAAATAGGGGTTGGCGTAAAGAAAAACCAGGTGGAGCAGAACATGCGATACAAAAGTTTGAAATTATTTTTAAATAGCCTTAATGATAAATATTGTCGGAAAACGCAGTTATTGGATATGAAGAAAAATAAATCTGACAAATATTTCGTTGCAAATCTGTACGATGATGAAGGTAATCAGATCCGTATGGTTGCTTATAAACAAGCGGCGGTAAAAATCTTTCCACAAATACAGATGGGAAAAAAGTATAATTTGGAGAATGTATCAATTACTGATAACACTTACGAAGGGACTACTTCACTTCAAGTAGTTCTTACTCTAGATGTAATTATATCGGAAGAGAAGGACGATAATAACACAGACAAAAAGTACATTAAAATATCTGAAATTGAAAATATCAATAATGGAAGTTTCGTCAATGTTATTGGGCGAATTGAAACATATCGCGAAACAGAACGGATTATGAAGAATGGTTCTTTAATGAAGGTGTTAATATTAACATTGAAAGATGACAGGAGCCAAATAGATATAACATTTTGGCAAAATGGTGAAACAATTAAACAGATCAACGAGGATGAATTGTCCTTGACTATCCTCGGAATTGAAGGTGCGTCAGTGAATGTATACAAAGGCGCCAAATCATTAAACGTAGGAGCTGGATCAAATATACTGATAAATCCAGAAAATGAAGTAACAAATCAATTACAATCATTGTCTGAACGAAATGTAACGTTTAATCTCTCCCAGCAGTCTACCAGTGCGGAAGGAATGAATAAGTATTCAACAGAAGAGATTGTGAAAGAATTAAAGCGTAAATTAGAAAAGTTGAAAGAAAAAGAAGAATCGATTGTGTTGAAAAAATTTATAGTGGAGGAACAGTTAAAATATTATGGATCCTAAAAAGTTGTTCTAAATTAATCTTCTGATCAGGATCTCAGTAAATTCATTTATAACCACTGTGATTCTCCTTACCTTATGCTTTCATATGTAAAATTTCTTTTAGTATAATGAACTAAGAACTTGTGATTATCGCTCCTAATTGTGTTGTATTATGTTACCATACTCAAATTATTGGTATATTCTTATTTTTCTTATGTGATGCTTTCGTTATTATAATACAGTCAAAAGTGAGATGATTTTTCAAGTCCATATATTGTGTTCATTATTTACTACTTATATATTTAGTATTATGGAACATCATTTTATTTTGTTACACATGTTATCCAAGTACACTTTTTCTACGTAGTCTATTAATGTGTTCTTCCATTGAACGTGTGTTTCAAAACATAACTTATTATAACTTTTCCTCTCCGTCCGAAGGACGGGTACTCCGGCTAGTATTACATATACTTACTTCGAAGTAAATTTATATAATCATTGGAAATGAGAAAGAGGTAACTAATGAATGGAGGAGTAAACTTTCGTATAAAATTCTCCTCGTTTCTCCTTCCTCTAAAAATATGTTTAATGGTTATTCATATTAACTGACAACACATTTGTAACGAATAGGTACATTGCCACATCTAAGTTTTCATGATTATTTGAAAATGTCTTGTTATCTGCGAAGAAATCTTTTGCTGACTCGTTTCGAAACAAAACTCGACAAATTAAAAAAATCCGACGGTTGACTTACACAAAAAAAGATGGTTAATTAAAATCACTGCAATCCAATCATACTCCTTCCAACATCCGCTTAAGCGATATGGCTTGAGCTGTTACCGCGTCCGTTCCAGACAATTATGACAGCCTTATATTCCAAAGGTATTGTAATACCCAACAACCTTTCCTTTAAACAATAATATGCATTGTAATCATCGTATACAAGTACAGATAAAGCAGCGTTGGATGGCAGAATTCTACTTCTAGTGAACACCAAGTTATTAAATTCAAAATATTTCTTCACTTCTTCGTATTTTCGAAAAGCGAAGGTTTTTCCTTGGCAGCTGACTCATGGTTCCAAGACTGAGATATTCAACATCGTGCACTTTGTTTTTCATGATTTGAAGAAATCAAGAAACCCTTATTAGTATTTTGTGAACGTAAGAAAAGTATTTCGAAAGCGAGAAAATATATATCATTTTTATTCGCATTCCTTTACCTTTTGGTTCGTAATAAATGATAATGAAAAAATGGGTAAATTCCAAATACTAATATAAGTTTTCGAGTGCGAAAAAAAAATAACTGAGAAAATTTCAATCAACGCATTACGAGTAAATACCTCGAAAAGCATTAAATTTACTCATGCCAAACATATTTCTTCAAGTTTTGAATTTTTTTATAGATACCTGTTGCAATAATTATATTAATTATAATAATTACCTATAAGTTTATAACAATAAATAAAAGATTGACTATGAGTTCGAAACAAAACAAAAATCATATCAAAAATTAATTTTTTTGAAAGATGAAAATATAATGAAAATCTTAACAGCCCCATTGTGTGTCTGTAACTTTATCGGGGCTAATGAAATCGACTTCATTTTTTTGTTGGCTTGCACTTTTGTTCTCAATACAAAACAGTACCGAGGGGCTCAAATTTTTCTAAATGGGGTCAGCCCACCAGCCCCTCCAACAGCCAGAGACTCCTAAGAATTAAGAGAAACTTATTCTAAATTTTTACATAATCGAAAAAAAAAATTAGACACGAGAGGAGCTCTCATTAAATAAATCAAAATGACTTCACTTCACCCTCAAGCAATTCTAAAAATTCGATTCTGACTTCGGCTCAACTCTAGAACTATTCTTGATAATAAGCTTTCTCTTTTTATTCAAATGTGCAACAATCTCGAACTTGATTCCGACTCCAATCCATGATGACTATGTGTGGCAGTTCTAAAATTCGACTACTAAATTTATCCTTGATTTTCAACTATTTTCAAAACCCTGGAACAACTTTCGTTTCTGAGTCAATTTGAAGTCATCTTGACTACTCTAGATCCATAATCAAGATTCGATTAAACTATAATTTTAAATGCAAATACAATTTGATCGATTACTCATTCGATAATTTAAGATGCACAATCGAGATTCAAGTATGTACTTCATTTTGTGAGATTCATCACTCTATTACTCAAAATGAAGCTTAATATCGATTGTTTGAAATACATCGGTTAAATATAATAAATTCGATTTATTCATTATATGTTACTTTAGGATCAGTAATCGATTTTTCAATTGGTCACAAATTTCATTAGCAAGATTCATTATTCAGTCATTTGAGATAGATTATCGATTATTTCTAATCTAATTATTCGAGTTCGATTAATCGATTATTCTAGTTTCGATTTTTCGATAGTTCAAAATTATTTGAGTTGAATTCATTGATTATTTCAAATGCGAATGCTCGAGATTCAACTAAACGATTAGTATAGATTCCATAATATTCCAATCACTCCATGATTCAGGATTTATAAATCGATAGTATAAGATTTAGCAGGTATTCCGTTATTTACGATATGATTCATCGATCATTCAATTTTAACCATTATTATTCGAAAATCGATTATTAGAAATTCATTTTTTGGGATTGATTGATTAATTGATTGATTGATTACACAATAGTTAAAATTCAAGATTCATTCAAAGGAGACTCTTCATAATTATTATACATAAGCAACAATGCTTTTTTTTTTAGAGTATCGATTTTACTGAATAATTATGGCGATTTATTCGAATATTGCGAAAAGCTGGAGAGGGGATATCAAAGCCTCAAACTTTTATATCTTGACGTCACACGATTAAGTAAAGTGCGGGAATTAACATCTTAAATTTCAGCAATTTAAATCAATTTCGACTGTGTTGAAGCAAAAAAATAGTTTTTTGGGCTTTCAAACTTTGAAGCTTTTTCAGTTTTTTGCAAATATCTAGCTCGGTAATGAAGGGTTGTAAATAAAAAATGAATAGGAACAAAGTTTTAAAAAATTCATTTTTTTAAAACTTTGGTACTATTCTTTTCTCCTAAAAGTTCGCTGAAAGTTGAACTTTTGAACTTCGAAGCTCTTTTATTTATTTTTTAATATTTCGAGAACGAAGCATCGGAGAAAAAAAATGAATAGCAATTCGGTAGTGGTAAATTTCAAGCTCTATAATTTCGGTTCTTATACAATTTTCACGGAAGGTCAGAGTTTTCCGGAAAAATGATCTCAAAATGAAAAGTAGTGATGTTAAAGTATCCAAAATTTTAGTATTCGAATAGTGTTGATTCCACAAAGAGAAGTATTCGATATATCAATACTGGTATCGATACTTTTTTTTCATTATTATGCGCTGTATACTGCCTAGTTGTATCTCCCCCTATTCACTTTTTTTTAAATTTTTTTTTTAATTCCCTTCAAACAATATGGAAAGCAATCACAATCACAACTTGGAATACGAATTTTTAATGAATAAATGAATAAAAGTAAGTATAAAAAATCATTTAATTTTAAAAGAAACAAATAACAAAATCGAAAAAAAACATGATTTTTTTCGGGCATGGTGTTCGTGTTTGGGCATTGGGCGAAAAACCGTGAAGGCGGGAACGAGACAAGTTTCAGACAGAACTTTTACTTTTTGTTCTTTCAATGTTTGATTTGGCGTTTGGCTTTTGGCTTTGGAAATCGGTTGTCGGTTACATTTTTTTCAATTATGATTTCATTTTCTCATTCAACCGGTAGGTAGCGTTACTGTTGCGAAGTATTCGAAAGTATCGATACCTCGAAAAAAGTATTCGAATACCATCGATACCAAAAGTATTCGATACGGTATCGAGTAGTATCGATACTTTCAACATCACTATGAAAAGCCCAATATTTGGACGTTTAGTTCTCTGAAAGTTCGAAGTTTTCGTTCTCCGACAATAACACCAGTACACATTAACGAATTAACTCCAACGTCGAGCTTTCGAACTTTGAGGCTTTTTCAGTTTTTTAAAAATATCTTGGTGACAGAGAGTCGTGAAGAAAAAATATATAAGAACAAAGTTATAGGAAATATTATTCTCTACAACATTGGTTCTCATACATTTTCCATTAAAGCTCATAGAAAGTTCAGCTATTAAACTTCGAATTTTATTTTTATATTTACATATAGCTGTACCTACTTTCAACAATATTCAAAAATTAATTTTTTTATCCAATCGTCGAAAGAAATTACCCAACATCTCTGATACAATTATTGTATCAACATCACATTTGTTCGAATGATACTAATTCCATTACTTACGTTCAACAATCCACCATATTGGCGATTCTGAAATACCAGCCGATTCTCCCGCAACTGACGTACATCGCTAGACTTGCGAACAAAGAAATAAAATCGAACGTTTTCAAACGCCATAAATTGCCTCACAAAGAACTACACCTAAAAAATGAATTTTTCCGGCACCCCATTCGAGCGTACTTTTCCATCAATCATCGTACACGATACAGAAGGCGAGAAAAAAACCCCTCTCTAACCTTTGGTACTCGAGAGCATTCAACATTTCATCACCGAATCATATATCATAGAAGGCAGAGATGCAGGTGAATACGAGCGTCGTTCCGCCATAAAACCGATTTATAATTTAAGAACGAAATTAACACCGGCCGACGGAAATTTACAACCTATCACTGCGTCCGACAATGTATACAAACGGTCATCGTCGACGAGAGATTGTTAAAAATGGCGGATAATTTGAAAACGCGCGCTCCAAATCGACAATTAGCAATAAAAAGGAAACGATGTGTAAAAAAAAATTAATAAACGGTCCTTTTTCGTCGCTCGTACATTTAGGGTCAATATGGTACCCAGCGTTAAAGGTATTTTTCATGGTTGCCGCGGGCGTTTTCATAGAATAATTCTTTTTATACGATGTTTTATAGCTTTCGGAACAACGATGAACGTAATCATACTCTAATTTCATTAGTGTATGCAGAAACGACCGGGGCCAGATTTAATGTAACTAATAGCCTAACGGAACTACATCAAATAACGGTAGTTAGGCCACTTTTACAGGAAAACACGACACCTTTCCGCATCGCCACCAAGAACCCAGACCACACCTTTACTCTCGGTTCACGGTAGGGCTAAACATTTAGCGAATTACGACGCACCAAATGCTTCCAAAAAATTCAACCTCGTATAACAAAACCTCCGTTGCGTCTGATAAAAAGCCTATGACAAATTTCCACGATCCGGTCAGCGGTCAGCGACGCCTTCATTATTAACACGTCGCAACAAAAGCTTGTGTAAAAGCTTCCCCATCCCTTTCGCTCGGTACCAAAGTTCGCGCCAAACTTTTTCCTTCGCTCGAATCTGTTTCACAAATAAAAAGCCTAGCGCGATAATAGCCTTAGTAATGATAGGTTGTTACCTTTTCCTTTTTTTTCTACTTCTATTTTTTTTCCTCAGCCAAACCGTGTTTCCTCTCTGTATACTTATTACCTTCAGTCATGTAAATGAGCTTTTGTACTTTTTCCCGTATTATCGCGTTATCGCGACTAAATCGCTGCAAACAAACGCTAAATTTAAAAATTCGCCAACCCGTTCCCGTACTTCAGCCTTTCGGCGTACGATGTAAAAAAAAAAAATGCGGGCGTTTTAACAACCTCGCCTCTTTAAGCGACTTTATTTTCAAAACCTATCTCCGGAGATAGAATTTTTTTCCTATATTCGCATCTCTCATTCTCTCTCAATAACTTCACTGTATGTTCTGTCAATGCGCAAATCTATGTATAATTAAACGGTCGCGGTTACCCTTTCGTAATTTATACGCTAGAATATTGAAAACGAAGTAATCGTAGGATTAAAGCGCATTTTTTCCTATTTCTGAACGACCCTTCGTCGCGTAATTCGATTTATGAAAAAAGCGATAAGCTGTCAAGCTCGTTAATTTCTTCCCCATAGGCATCGCAAATGTTTTTGAAGCAAATAATGGTCGAATGTTTATTTTATTCTCGGACATTTTTTTTTTGTATTTCTTTCTTTCAGGTATGAAAATTATACTCATACATGCACAAATAATAAGAAAATCCATATCCTTCTCCGAACAAAACATCTCAGCAGGGCTGTATCCAGACATACAAAAATTTAGCGGCCCACCGAGAAATCACGTTCTTAATGGCTCATTTAGTATTAATCGGCCCAATTTTTTCTCTCATTTTTCAAATTATAGATTTATAGAGTTTCTTTTTTTTTTTTATGAAAGTTTGGAAATTAAAGTGCCCCAATTTTTACCTCAATCGGCCCAAATACTTCGCCGCCCACCGAGATTTTCTCGGTGACTCGCCTGCTGGATCCGAGCCTGCATCCCAGACGATACTTGCACAGGCCTGTTCGATCAAATGTAAACCCGCTGAGAGATAGCGTGATAATCCAATGGTAGTTAAATACACCATTAAAAAAAAAAAAAAAAAATGTTAAGAATTTATCAAGACTAAATATTTGCAGTGATTTGGAAGTACATGTATATTTTTGTTGATGCCCATTAAAATATATTAATGAAAATTGCAAAATGAATGCGAACAAGCTAATTTTAATGAAGAGTAAAAAATTAAAATAATTATTGTGTTACTCTTCGTCCTAGAATCAGACAAAATCTCCTAAAAAGACTTCAAGCTAAATGAAGTCAATCAGAATTAATTTTTAGACTGTTAATTACAACAAATCAAGATTAATTTAAAGGACGAACATTTAATTATTAATATAGTCCGTAGTAAGTAAGTACGTGCAAATGATCAATTTTTTCAAAAATACAAAAAAAATGTCTTCGATGCTTTCAATCGCTTATAACAACAATTACAAAAGAAATTACAAAATTCACCAATTTTCACATTCTTTGGTGGTGTAATCAACGTGAGGCCATGGTAGGCCAAAACCTCAAACAAAATTTTCGGCCTCCCTTCTGGTCTCCCTTTGAGAGGAACAGAAGAATGTATCTAGTGAGAGAAAATGTAGAGTTAGAATAACTATAGTCATGACCAATCATTCCCTACCAAACAAAAAAAACGTAAGCAGCCATGTCGCATTACTGGAGCTGAGTTTTTAACTGGAGCTTGTTTTGATTTACTAATAACCTTGCTTAACCGTTCATGACTACAGGCCACACCTAATACCATGTCTGAAAACCCCTACCCTATCCTTTCCAAAAACACTTAAGAAGTTGAATTTGGCACAAATGTAGTATTTCTTGCCATGAAATAATCATGTAAACACATATTTCTCAAATTATAACTATTTGAGGGTGCTCAAATTATCTTCAAATCTTGATAATCCGCCATTGACTCAAATTTAAGAGTTTATGTTCTGGTCACAAACTAATCCTACACACAATGTTTGACCATTCTAGGCCGATTTGGTGATGAGATATGGAAGATTCATGAAATTTCCTGCAGCAATTTCCCCTCCAAAAGCCGTTTTTTGCTCTAACTCCCCTCCAAAATCACTGAGGAAGCTAAAATCAAAATACGTTTGTCACTTGGGCTCATTTTATCATATGACACAGCAATAAAAAATTTTCGACCCCTCCTGTACCCCCACCACTATTTTAGGTTGATAACCCCGCCTTCCCCCCTCCAACATCATGTATGGAAGTGAATTCGGGATATAGTATACAACTTATCCCCAATAACCATATGAATTCATATTAATTACATTTTTACCAACTTGAGGCTCCTCAAGCTCTACTCAAAATTTTGATAATCCGCCATTTTGATCCATTTTGATCCAAATTCAAGAGGTCATATTGTGGTCACCAACTAACCTCACACACAAAATTTGACCTCTTTAACTTGATTTGGTGGGAGATATGGAAGATTCAAGAAATTTCATGACTCAAAACTTCCTCAAAAAGCCGTTTTTTGATCTAACTCCTCTCAATATGCACTTAGGAAGCTGAAATTTGGATATGTTAGTATCCGTGACTCACTCTTTCATATGAAATCAAAAACGAAAAATTTGAGCTATTTGCCCTTCTCCAGCCCCCTCAAAATTTGAGTGATCCGCCATTTTGAAATTTTCGAAAAAACAAAAAAACACTTTGCGCATTTTCAAGAAGAGTTCTCACCAAATTTTGAGCGAATTTTATGAATACTCGCCGGCGCTACGCGTGGGGGAAAAAATATATATATATACCAAAAAGTTGGACATTTGCCAGATGATTACAAATGGTCTGAAACGCAAAGATTTGAAGACCCCACCCTCCCCCTACCTTCCCTTCCCAAATCAGGTAGGCTGTAATAGCTATCTTTTTTATTAAAAACTCAGCTAAAAAAATTAAAATTAAAATATTTTTGTGTTCACTCCTTTCTTGCCCAACCCCCCAAAAAAATCCTAATGGGTCACTTAGACTCTTGGAGCTCATTAGTGAAGGCCTGAAATTCTAAGTCCTTAATTTTCATTTTTTTTTTTCAAAACATAATTAACAACAAAATTTTTTAAAGCAAACTTTTCGAAGCTTTTTTTAAATAGGAAACGAGAAAACTTTTTATCCATAATAATTATGCAAATCCGATAGTAAATTTTAAGCCAGAGAAATTCTCATTTTTTTTTTTAATAAAAATAGTTTCATATGTCTTTGAGACATTTTTAGTTGAGTCTTGAATTCAAAGCAATAGATATTACAACTTACTTGATTTGGAAGAGAGGAAGTGGTAGGAGGATGGTGTTTTCATACAAATGCGTTCCATGTGTAATCATGTGGCTAATTCCCAACATTTTTTCAATTTTTTGCCCTCGAGAAAACTGAAAAATCAAACAATCGTTTTGTTTTAATTTTCATTATTATTTTAGTTTTCATCTTACATTTGTATCCCAGCTGTATTTTAAATTGAAGCCATACTTAATTTCTTCCTAGGCCAGTTCCTTTTGGCAGAACTATTTCCTATTTCCCTGAACACCTAACATCTTTCTTTTCGAAGTACCAGCATGTAGATGTTATGATCAGATACTATTTCAGAGGAAAACCACATTACTCGAAGACCGGTGGGGGGAGGGAGACGATTGTAAAAGTAATACATAAGTCCCAAGCGACGACCAGATTAAAACTTTTTGTAACTTCGATCCTTTACAACATCCCCAGAGGAAGAAGGCTTGATAAAGGTATAACGACGATGTTATTTTCTATTCGAAGAACAGAATAGGTACATAATGTTGATTGAGGTTTAATCGTCACTTCTAGTCCCTTCGTCTATAGAAAATTTATCATCGCTAACTTATGAGATTTACTTTGTACTAAATCAAGATTTTTGAATAATATTTTTCGTTTCACTTTCCATCTTAAATTCGGATACCAAATGCTTTGCAAAATTACAACAGTATTTCCAATTCGCCACCAATATCCATACGACGAGCTGTCAATTCCTTTTAAAAAATTTACAACCGGAAACGTATTGAAATATCATCACGCTCGACGGCTATACTAAAAAATTCCTCGAGAGAGGTTAAAGATAGTCCGGATATTTTTCATCGTTGTCAGAAATAGCAACAGTACTCAAGCTCGAACATGAAAGCTGTACGGCTAAAAATAATGAAAACTTTTAAATTATTACAAAGAGCTTCGTTCTTTTTATGAATTACCGTCATTTACAGAAAACTTGGCGGTTGTTGTTACATGCAACGTCAAAACTTCATTTTTTAAAACATTTGTGATAAGTTATACAGTAAAGCGAACAAGCGGGCGCACCTGACGATGCGACTACGTCGAAGAAAGGGTTATAGCACGAGAAACGGAGGGGCAGAGCGCGAATTTTCACCCCCATATTATGTATTTCCGTTCGAGCGAAACTTAATGCATGTAATTTCTATTACATTTACAAAGCCTCGAAAACTATTAAAGACGCAGTTAAATGAAAATACGGTTTGTTTACTTACATAGTCTCGTATAGCGCGTATAATGTATAGCCGCCTCCAACTTGCCTTCTTCTTTGTGTTTGTTCAACAACAATTTAAACATTTCGATGCCGAACATCGAAAAAGATGATAATTTGGAAACCGACGTTATTGCATTTAACACGTACGCCCGACCCGCCAACGAATATTCGCTCCGTAATTAAAATACCATCGATTTTTTCCTACCCCAGTGTGGGGCCAAATATAACACGCTTTCACTTCGAGAATTTTTGCTCACCAACTAGTGAGATTATTAATATGGTCGAGCTTCTTTTGTCGCGATTCGACTAGTTTTAGCATTCAATAGAACGAACCCTTGAGCAAAAATAGTTTCTTTGGAGTCGATTGTCATTTTTAACATGAAAGCGATTTCATTCGTTTGTATCCCATTCATTTCGTTTGTGCTACCATTTCAAGAATAGATTTAATTTTCTTTTAAACCCTAGCCCCCTATTTCGATTTTTGACTTCAAAATAAAATCATTCATTTGAGGGTTTTTTATGAACGTTTGCGCTTCATTTGTGCACGTATGTGGATCCATTGATTTCATTTGTGCAAAAATTCAATTAGAGATTTCTAAGATTTTGAAAAGTCCCAGCCTCCTATAGAGGTTTTGACTTCAAAAAGTAGTCATTCATTTGAGCTTCATTTGTGAATGTTTTTACATCATTTGTGTACATTTGTGAATCCATTTATTTCATTTGTGAAAAAAATTCAATTAGAGACTTCAAAGATTTTAAAAAGCCTCAGCCTCCTAAAGAGGTTTTGACTTCAAAAAGGAGTCATTCATTTGAGCTTAATTTGTAAAGGTTTGTACTTCATTTATGTACGTTTGTGAATCCATTTTCTTCATTTGCACAAAAAATTCAATTAGAGATTTTGAAGATTTAAAAAGTCCCAGACTGCTAAAGAGTTTTTGACTTCAAAAAGCAGTATTCATTTGAGCTTCATTTGTGAACGTTTGTACTTCATTTGTGCACGTTTGTGGATCCATCTATCCCATTTTTGCAAAAATTTCAAATAGAGATTTTTAAGATTTAAAAAGTCCCAGCCTCCTATAGAGATTTTGACTTCAAAAAGGAGTCATTCATTTAAGTTTCATTTGTGCACGTTTGTAACTATTCATTTTGTTCATGTTACTATTTCGAATAGAGATGTTCAAGATCTGCTGTTACGAATAGAGATGTTCAAGATTTAAAAAGTCTAAGCTCCTATTAGAATTATTGACTTTAAAAACAGAGTCTTTTATTCACACTTTGTTTGTGGACATTTGTGGTTCATTTGTGCACGTTTGTGGATCGATTCATTTCATCTATGCAATAATTTAGATGATAGATTTAAAAAAATTCTCAAGGCTATATTGTAATTTTTGACTTCGAAGCAGAGTAATTTATTTGAGCTTCGTTTGTAGATGTTTTTCCTTCATTTGTGTATGTTTGTGCTTCATTTTTAATCCAATGATTTTGTTTGTGCTATTATTTACAGTATAATTTTGGAGTCTGAAAATAAGTTTCAGCTTGTGATACGATTTTTTACTTTAAAATAGATTCCTTCATTTGAGCTTCGTTTATAGACTTTTTGCTTCCTTTGTGAACGTTTTTGCCGCACTTGTGCATGTTTTTGTTTGGTTTGTAGACACTTTTTCTTCAAATTCGTGGACACAATTGTTTTGTTTGTGCCACTATTTAAAGTATAGAATATTTTTAGGTTTAAAATTAGTCTCAACTCCAAATTAGGGTTTCCAACTTGAAAATGGGATCATTCATTTGGGCTTGACTTGTGCATGTTTTCAAACACATGCAATGCCAGGTTTAGAATCGAAAAGCTCTTGTGGGGGTGAGATACCCAAACCTCTCTCTCCCTCAAAACCCCTATGAACACATGCTATCGTTTCAAGTATAAATTTTAATTTTTGAAGATTTAAAAAGCCACAGCGCCTATTAACATTTTTGGCTTTAGAACTGCATCATTCATTTGGAGGCATTTATTCTGGTTTTACTTGTGGACGTTTGTGCTTCATTTGTGGAGATATGTGTTTCGTTTGTGCACGTTTATAGATCCGATTATCATCTTTGTCTCATCACTTGAAGATTTGAAGTAAAGATTTAGAATTTTAAAGTAAGTCTCATGCCTACATTGGGATTTTTGACTTAGAAATGGGTCATTCATTCGGCATTCTTCTGTTTCTTCGTAATTTTCAAGGTAATTTGAAGGGATGAAGCGTTGTCGAAATGCCTTTAAGCAAAAATATCTTCATTTGTTTGTTCACATTTATGCACGTTTGCATACTTATTTATTGCCTTTATACTACAATTGTAATATAAAATGACTACGATTCATCAGGCAAGCTCTTAGTTAAACTAAATCGACATAAATCTCTCCATAGAGCAAATCACTAGCCAAATAAAACATAGTGTATCGATCAGCTCACCACCCATACTTACGAAAAAATACTACCGCCAAACGGCTGATTCAGCATTCCTTTCTTTTTAAATTATTACGCCGAGTGGTACGCGAATTGCGACTGCAAGCGTTTATCAACGTCAAAGCAACGGTATATTCAGATCACTCGGTGCTCGCAATTCGGCTCAATTATGGAAATATTACGATTCGCTGACGCCGTGTAATTTCACCATCGTATACAACACCGAGAAAAAGCACCAACCAGGCGGATTCGCGCCCGAATTTGACAAGCTTTTCTTTCACCTTCGCGCCAATTCCTTCGTCGATAAGACGCGCCGAAAAAGCGAATTAAAGTGAAATCTCGCATTTATTACATTCGTCGTAACAAACGCTTATCGTTTACGTCTGTCATTCAATTTTTAAGCGCCGTCGATAATGAGGTTATCTTTGAAGGAGTTCACCGTTTCTACCCGAGCTGTAGCAAATTTAAATCGAATATTGTAGCTGGATTAAGTAGACACGAGATATTTCAGTTTCGGAATTTGTGGGATGATTGTTTCACGCCAGGTCATTCGAAAAAGCTTTTTAAACTTTTTGCTCGTTTCGACGAAAAAGTGTCTAAAATTTTATGCTTGTTTTACATGTTTGATGATTTGACGTTCATTTTTTGTTATAAAGTTTAATTAATGAACAAGATATGCAAAAAAAATTTTAAAATAAAACGAAGTTCAACGAATAATTCAAATTAAAAAAAAAAGTAAACAGCCAGGCCGCATTGCTGGAGCAGAATTTTTAATGGGGATTCTTCAGATTTGCAAATAACGTTGTTACCCCTTCATGTCTATAGGCCACACCTAGTACCAAGTCCAAAAACCCCTACCCTATGCCTTCCAAAAGTTGAATGTAAAATATTATGTAGTATTTTTTGCCTGAAATAATCATATGGGCCCATATTTTTCAAATTTTAGTAATTTGATGCTCCTGAAGTTATCCTCAAGTTTTGACGATCTACCATTTTTGAACCACTTTGACCGGAATTCCAGAGGTCATATTCTGATCACCAATTAAACTTATACACAAAGTACCACCTCTTTAGGTTGATTTCGTAAGGAGATAGGAAAAATTTATAAGATTTCTTGCAGTAATTTTCTGTCCAGAAGCCATCCTCTCAATTCACTTGAGAAGCTAAAATCAAAACAGATGAGTCACATAGGTTCATTTTATCGTATGAAACCACAATAAAAATGTTTTGACCTCTCGTGCATCCCCACCACATTTTGATACCGGTAACCCCTCCACCTCTCCAGCATTATGTGTGAAGGTGAAGAATTTTTTTGTTGGAAATTACTAGCTGATTATTGGTTAATTTTGCACAGAACTATTTCTACTGTGACTGCCATCTTATTCGTAAGATTAAAGGAGAACCTTTTAGGAACCTTGAAAATTTTTTAATACTGCGATTAATGCTCATTAACATTATCTAAAATCGCCACTGAGCACGGCGTGGGGGATAGGATTGGTTATAGAAAAACGTTGCGAAGGATTATGCATAAAAATTATTCGGTTACGGAAAAAAGCCCATAACTTGGCTTGACATTCGAGGCGCGAGGCTTGCTTCGGAGGTAATTCGGAACACATGTTGGCGGCCGTGTACAACGGTACTGAGCCAACCCCAATTTATGTCTTGTGTACAAAGCCTGCTCGGCGCCGTTAACAGTTTTCCAATTAAGTCTGTCCGTGCCCCTAAATCTTTACTTTAAACTATTAAATAAACGCCCCAGAACGGTTGCAATTCTGCAATCATTACGTCAAACGGGTTTCGCGTATTTTAAAATTACGCCGTTGCGCATTCCAAAAACATCGGTGACGCTTTATATCATTTTGAACGTTCAGCTTTCCGCTATATTTTTACCCCGAGTTGGCGTGCGTGGCTTTTAACGAGTTCTTTGTTACACGACGCGCTTTTTTCCCCCTTCGATGGTATCATCGATATTAGGAAGAGGAATTAACTGCTGGAAATTCGTTAGTGGACTAAATGAAGGATTTGTTTCGTGAGCGCACGCGAGTTATATCATTTGGATTCATCGTCTCAGCCTCAGTTGCGTGGCATGATGGTCGTTTATGGAGTGCATTTGAGACGATAATCAATTTTCAATGTAAGGCCGTTTGTTTCATTTTATGGTGGTAGGTCCTCGGGGAGCACTGATTAGATGATTTGTGAGTAGTTATTGTACTGGTCTATATTGTTATTATGTTATAAAATGGCTGTATTAATTTACTGACTTATTTTTTGTAGGCTTAAATATCTCGATATATCAAATTAATTCATTTTATATTTCTCTAACAATCATGTTTTGGCTTTAAAAATTTTTAATACATATGAAATCTGTTTCGAATAGATAATTTCAGAATTTAAGTTCCATTTTTGTATTAAATGGGAACTTGATGTAGTTTTTCAATGCATTATTTTTCTTTTTCCAGACATTTTCTTTCTTTATTTCTTTATTTGTACTACACATTCTTTAACTGAGTTCTTAATTTAAAAATGATAGCTATTACAGTCTATCTGATTTGGGAAGGGAGAGGCGGAGGGGGGTTCAAATTTTTGCATTTCAGACCATTTGTAATTATCTAAGATTAGTCCAACTTTTTGGTATTTGTATATTTTTTCTCATGGGTATTTATGAAATTCGCTCAAAACATGGTGAAAGACTCTTCAAAGAAATGTAAAAAAATACTTTTTTTTCTTTTTTTCTATGAAATTCAAAATGGAGGATCACTCAAATTTTGAAGAGGACTGAAGAAAGGACAAATGGATCAAATTCTTTGTTTTTGACTTCATATGAAAGAGACATAATTATGCAACTTGCAGCTTCCTAAGTACATTTTGAGGGGAGTTAGAGTAAAAAAGGTTTTTTTTAAGGAAGTTTTGAGTTAAGACATTCCTTGAATCTTCCATACATCCTCACCAAATCGATCTAGAAAGATTAAGTTTTGTGTGTGTATATGAACCCTTGAAATTAGATCAAAATGGATTCAACATAGCGGATTATCAAAATTGGAGTAGAGGTTGAGGAACTTCAAATTTGTAAAAATATTAATAGTATGAATATTGTGGTGTCATATGATGAAATGAGCCCAAGTGATTTACCTATCATAATTTAAGTTTCACAAGAGAATTTGGGCGTGGGTTAGAGCAAAAAACGACTTTTGGAAGGGAAATTACTGCAGGAAATTTGATAGATCTTCTATATTTCATCACCGAATCGACTTAAAAAGGTTATACATCGTATGTAGAGTTAGTTGATGACCAGAATATGAGCTCTTCAATTTGGTTCGAAATGGATCCAAAATGTCGGATTTTATCAATTTAAAGATAGTCTGAGAAGACCTAAGGAGTTATAATTCGAGAAGTATGTGCTCATATATGATTATTGCATGGCAAGAAGTACTATATTGGGTGTAAATTCAACTTCATAAGTGATTTTGGAAGAGACAGAGTTGGGGTTTTCAGACTTGGTATTCGACGCGGCTTTTAGCCATGTAGGGGTTAGCAACCTCATTTCCAAAACCTGAATAAGCCTAAGTTAATTAGGTTTTTTTTATTGTTTATTTCATGGTTTTACCTATTGTTAATTGAAAAAAAATTATGAAGGAGCGGGTTGATGAAATTTCTAAATCTTTTATTTTTTTGAATTATTTAAATTTTTTTTTTGTACTTATATATAAAGAGACATTTTTAATTACTTGGACCATTATACTCAAGATTTTATTTATTTAAGCCGCAAATTTTTTAATAAGTTGATATTTTTGTTTTTGAATGATCAATTAAAAATTTTTAGCTGAGTTTTTAATAAAAACGATAGCTATTACAGCCTACCTGATTTGGGAGGGGAAGGTCGGGGGAGGGTGAGGTCTTCAAATCTTTGGGTTTCAGACCATTTGTAATCATCTGGCAAATGTCCAACTTTTTGGTATATATATATATATATTTTTCCCCCCACGCGTAGCGCAGGCGAGTATTCATAAAATTCGCTCAAAATTTGGTGAGGAACTCTTCTTGAAAATACGCAAAAATAGTTTTTTTGTTTTTTCGATAAATTTCAAAATGGTGGATCACTTAAATTTTGGGAGGGCTGGAGAAGGGGCAAATAGCTCAAATTTTTCGTTTTTGATTTCATATGAAAGAACGAGTCACGGATACTAACATATCCAAATTTCAGCTTCTAAGTGCATATTGAGAGGAGTTAGATCAAAAAACGGCTTTTTGAGGAAGTTTTGAGTCATGAAATTTCTTGAATCTTCCATATCTCCCACCAAATCAAGTTAAAGAGGTCAAATTTTGTGTGTGAGGTTAGTTGGTGACCACAATATGACCTCTTGAATTTGGATCAAAATGGATCAAAATGGCGGATTATCAAAATTTTGAGTAGAGCTTGAGGAGCCTCAAGTTGGTAAAAATGTAATTAATATGAATTCATATGGTTATTGGGGATAAGTTGTATACTATATCCCGAATTCACTTCCATACATGATGTTGGAGGGGGAAGGCGGGGTTATCAACCTAAAATAGTGGTGGGGGTACAGGAGGGTCGAAAATTTTTTATTGCTGTGTCATATGATAAAATGAGCCCAAGTGACAAACGTATTTTGATTTTAGCTTCCTCAGTGATTTTGGAGGGGAGTTAGAGCAAAAAACGGCTTTTGGAGGGGAAATTGCTGCAGGAAATTTCATGAATCTTCCATATCTCATCACCAAATCGGCCTAGAATGGTCAAACTTTGTGTGTAGGACTAGTTTGTGACCAGAATATAACCTCTTAAATTTGAGTCAAAATGGATCCAAAATGGCGGATTATCAAGATTTGAAGATAATTTGAGGACCCTCAAATAGTTATAATTTGAGAAATATGTGTTCACATGATTATTTCATGGCAAGAAATACTACATTTGTGCCAAATTCAACTTCTTAAGTGTTTTTGGAAAGGATAGGGTAGGGGTTTTCAGACTTGGTATTGGGTGTGGCCTGTAGTCATGAACGGTTAAGCAAGGTTATTAGTAAATCAAAACAAGCTCCAGTTAAAAACTCAGCTCCACTAATGCGGCATGGCTGCTTACGTTTTTTTTTCTTTCAAATAATTTCAATTTTGAATGATTACATTTTTTATTATTCTATACTTGATTTATATTTCCTTACTTTGTTTTATTAATTAATATATCACTTAAACATTGCTTAAATTAGGTTTGGTCTCACTTCAAATTTTTTCAACGGTTTTTTTTATCACTTTTTTCAGAACCTATTTTTTTTGTTCAGCCATAGATATCTAGTTGAGTTTCATATAACAACAATAGCTATTACAGCCTTCCTGATTTGGAAAGAAGGGGTTGAGCGAGGCTGAGGTCTTCAAATCTTTTTGCTTCAGAACATTTGTAATCATATGGAAAATGTCCAACTTTTTGGTATATTTTTTTGGCTCGCGCATAGCGCCGACGCGACGTACTAAATTGATCAAAATTTTGAGAGGGAGAGTGTTCATATGAGTACGTAAAAGTACTTTTTAAATTTTTGATAAACCTCAAAATGGCGAATCCTCCAAATTTTGAGGAGAGCTGGAGCGAGAACAAATAGCTTAAAATTTGTGTTCTTGATCTTGTATGAATGGTGAGTCACGGACACCGGTAAAACTTCATAGTTTCCCTTGAATTCGAACAGTGCAACTTCCAGAGCATTTTTCAAGCACAGAATCAAGACTTAATATTTCAGTATGGCTGAGGTAACTATCTAATTCTCAACTCCGAACGATATACTGCTCGCACTTAAAGAAGCTCCAAAGCAAGGGAATTCCAGCGAATTCACTCGGTTTTAATTTTATTTTCAGTCTTAAACAACTGGGCTGGCAAAAATTACACGAATTCCTCGTCGCAGTGGTCACGAATGGGATTAAATTTCGAAGAATCTTTTCACCCCTTCTTCGACATGGTATTGCAGAAAAGAGACGTTGGTAAACATTCCAGTTATCTTTATTGATTTTTCAACGCCATTATCGACCAATTATCGTTTAATGAATTAATGAAAAAATTTCCGAAATTTCTGCTCCGCTCGGCATTCGAAAACCCACACACGACTATGGGAAAAACACCCTTTTCGTATTCATTCGAGCGTATAAATTCGAATATAATTTATACGCAGGGAAAAATATTTATACAAGCGGCTTTTTCAACACGTTCGTTCGACTTATCTATACAATATCGTTCGCATACAGCTCATTCGCACACTCCACAATTCGCCCATATCGAATTACGTTACTCGCCCCTTTTTTTAATATTTCTATTTCATTAAAAGCATCGCGGCGGCTTTTCGGGCCAGCGGTCAATCTTGTTAAAAGTACCTTGAAATTCTCAATCGGTTACAACAATTTAATTTATAAGAATCGTTTTAAATCAAACAAAAAGATAGACCAGCGGTTCGGGTTTTCATAAGCGTCGAAACGCCGCAAAAACTGCACCGGCGTGAGGCGGCGGGTACGTGCACGCGTATATCTTCGGGGAGTTCGATACTACGGTAGAAAGAACGCGGTATCGATGTTATACTAAAACCCATTAAACCTATGAACTTTCATGCTCTATTGAGTTATCCAGTACACTTTAATGGATCAACTTTTGACAGACAATACGGGTCATTTTTATAAGAAAGGACACAGCTCGGGGATACGAGTACCTATCCCATTTCTCGCCTCCCTCCTGCAAATCCGATTGCCTCATAGGTACTAGTTTTCTGTTTTCATAAAAGCTATTTCTAGTAAGACACCATTGTCATCGTATACATTACCCTACCACGTATCCAGCTTGCGCGAAAAAACAAAAAACTTCACTCATCCGAATTAGCGAAAAATCGTCTCGCTAAAAGCCGATTATGCTATCGCATTTATTTATTTATTATACCGAATAGTATTTTTTTTTCTCGTCTATTTTGCAAATACTCGCTCAAACCCGAATCCTATTACTATAAGGTGAGAACTTTACGATACTCGGTTTAGCGTGGGAGTTGCAACCCTCGAGATCAGTTGCAGATTGTGCTTCACTTTTCGTCCATTTTAACGCAAATCCAACACAACGCCTAAGGATGTTAATGTTCAAATGCTGCAGGTCCTTTTCGCAGAGGTCGTTTCGCAACAAGATTTTTTATTTAGGTTCAGCGGAATATTTCCAATATTTTCGCATGGAAAGTTACAACTCGAAATATAGGCATTTATATAGAATCTTCGATTTTTACAGTTAGCCGTAGTAGCTACAATTCCATCCTAATGAACATAATTTTTGGAATACAGAATACGTTTCTTTATGAGAGAAGTTTTCATCCGTAAGGAAAATTTCTTTCGACACATTTGCAATGAATTTTGGTCTACTTCTTTGCCTGATTAGCTGAGTTTTTAATAAAAACGATAGCTATTACAACCTACCTGATTTGGGAAGGGAAGGTCGGGGGAGGGTGGGGTCTTCAAATATTTGCGTTTCAGATCATTTGTACTTATCTGGCAAATGTCCAACTTTTTGGTATATATATATATATTTCCCCCCACGCGTAGCGCCGGCGAGTATTCATAAAATTCGCTCAAAATTTGGTGAGGAACTCTTCTTGAAAATGCGCAGAAGTGCTTTTTTTGTTTTTTCGAAAAATTTCAAAATGGCGGATCACTAAAATTTTGAGGGGGCTGGAGAAGGGCAAATAGCTCAAATTTTTCGTTTTTGATCTCATATGAAAGAGTGAGTCACGGACACCAACATATTTAAATTTCAGCTTCCTAAGTGCATTTTGAGGAGAGTTAGCAAAAACCTGTTTTTGAGAAATTTCGTTTTTTGTGTCACTCGCCTTGCGCAGGCGGGTGTGGATAAAATTCGCTCAAAATTCGGTGAGGAACTCTTCTTGAAAATACGCAAAAATGTTTTTTTGTTTTTTCGATAAATTTCAAAATGGCGGATCACTCAAATTTTGAGGGGGCTGGAGAAGGGGCAAATAGCTCAAATTTTTCGTTTTTGATTTCATATGAAAGAGTGAGTCACGGATACTAACATATCCAAATTTCAGCTTCCTAAGTGCATATTGAGAGGAGTTAGATCAAAAAACGGCTTTTTGAGGAAGTTTTGAGTCATGAAATTTCTTGAATCTTCCATATCTCCCCACCAAATCAAGTTAAAGAGGTCAAATTTTGTGTGTGAGGTTAGTTGGTGACCACAATATGACCTCTTGAATTTGGATCAAAATGGATCAAAATGGCGGATTATCAAAATTTTGAGTAGAGCTTGAGGAGCCTCAAGTTGGTAAAAATGTAATTAATATGAATTCATATGGTTATTGGGGATAAGTTGTATACTATATCCCGAATTCACTTCCATACATGATGTTGGAGGGGGAAGGCGGGGTTATCAACCTAAAATAGTGGTGGGGGTACAGGAGGGGTCGAAAATTTTTTATTGCTGTGTCATATGATAAAATGAGCCCAAGTGACAAACGTATTTTGATTTTAGCTTCCTCAGTGATTTTGGAGGGGAGTTAGAGCAAAAAACGGCTTTTGGAGGGGAAATTGCTGCAGGAAATTTCATGAATCTTCCATATGTCATCACCAAATCGGCCTAGAATGGTCAAACTTTGTGTGTAGGATTAGTTTTGTGACCATAATATAACCTCTTAAATTTGAGTCAAAATGGATCCAAAATGGCGGATTATCAAGATTTGAAGATAATTTGAGCACCCTCAAATAGTTATAATTTGAGAAATATGTGTTCACATGATTATTTCATGGCAAGAAATACTACATTTGTGCCAAATTCAACTTCTTAAGTGTTTTTGGAAAGGATAGGGTAGGGGTTTTCAGACTTGGTATTGGGTGTGGCCTGTAGTCATGAACGGTTAAGCAAGGTTATTAGTAAATCAAAACAAGCTCCAATTAAAAACTCAGCTCCAGTAATGCGGCATGGCTGCTTATTTTATTTCGCATCGAATACTAGCATAAAATTTATACATTTATTTCAAATAAGAAAATAGGTATTTTTTTTAAAATTTAGTTTAACGTACCGTGGACTGCCGCTAGGGCCAGAGGCACGGGTGAATTAAGCTATTAGATTCTGTTGAAGAGGTTAGACTCTTTAAGGAAGTGTATGAGGGGTAGAAGAGTGGCAGGGTCGCTATTAAGAATTTGAGTCAACCTAGATGAGTAGTTGAGAATTTTGTTTTGCTGAAACTCAGTTCTTCCTAATGACTTTTTTTTAACCCTAGAAATATTGTTACTTCTTATTTTTAATGAAAAATTTTTTTCTGAATTTTGTTCAAATTAAAATATAATATGCATATATTAGTTTTCATGGGCATATCTTACATAATAAATTGAGTTTTTTTTTTTGTTTTTTTGTTGTTTTTTTTTTTGCTTTTTTTTTCAAATAGACACTTAAGTTGTTTTGGGTCTTTCAAAAGTTTCTAAATGACCTAAAAATAATATTTGCGAAAAATTGTTGGAATCATTAATATTTCGAGATTTCCTCTTGCATCAGGTATGAGCTCAAACTGAAAAAAAAATTTTAAGCAGCCATGTTTCATTATTTTACGTAAATTAAAAAATAGTTACTTTTAGATTTGCAGATAATCCTATTGGCTTATTCAAATTCTTACTCAGTACCGAGGCTGCATCACTGGAAACACCTATCTGACTTCTCGAAAAATACCTGAGAAATTGTATTTAGAATATATAGTACCACTTGCCCACAAAAAATCACAATTATGAGCACACTATAATCAAATTTGAGGTATTCCAGGCTTTTCAAGCTTACTTCAAATTTTAACCATAGGCCATTTTCGATTTATTTTGACCCATATTCAATGAGTCATACTGTAGTCACAAACTAACACTATTTACGAGTTTTGAATTATTTAAGGCAATTTGGGGAGATGATATGGAAGATTATAGAAATTTCATGAAAAAAATTCCCTCAAAAACTTACTGTTAACTGCAACTCCTCTGAGAATTTACTTAAAAAGCTAAAATTTGGATATAAAAACTTTCTCGTCTTATCCCATTAGATAATACCAAAAGCAAAAATATTTGGACATTGATGTCTCTTTAGCCTTATACTATTTTGAGTGGAATCAAAAATTTGAGAAAAGCACCTTCAGATCTTCACACTAAAAATTTCTGACCAAGTAATGATCTATTTTTATGCATATACGTTCGCCTTATGAAACGAAGGGGAGGAGTCCATATGAGTATAAATAGCCTGAAAAGCAAAAATATGAAGACTCACCCCCATCCCTTTTCTAATTCTTCTTCCCAAATGAGGGAGCAGGTATAATATAATAGCTATAATTTTTATTAAAAATTCAAAAACTGCGTCCCAGCAGCCTCTGGTAAGACTCGAAGTAACTTAAAACTCAAATAATCGCAATCATTTTGTAATCAAACACAAACATCCCCTCCATGTTACCACTTGTAAAAGATTCTTGGCCGTGTAAAAACGGGCAATATATTCCCGCTAAGTTTCAATTTAGAGAGTTTTTTTTGATAATAACACTTTTGACGAGAAACGTTTCTATTTTAACGTGGCAGGAATGCTCAATTACAAACAAAGAACCCGTCTTGTCATTTTTAATGGTTGAACAGAACGGTTAAAGCGAAGTGCTCGCAAAAATTTCATCTTCGACTTGAAATTCAACTCCGCGACATCACGTATTTCGTCGCGCCCCCTACTAAAATGGTTGGGCTTTTGAACTCAGTCGTACGGAACAAAATGGGTATGCTTCCATGTACGGCTAATTCGCCAACGTTACCCTTACCTGTGCGTATTTCGAGTTTTATTTTTTCTTCGGCTCCTAATAAAGCGAAGAAGGTTGGCATTTCTTGAATGTTAGCTCGTTATTAAATATTTATATTACATACAATGAAGGTAGGTTATTGACCGACAGATATTAAACGTCATGTGTAACATCAAATCCTACACTTCGGCTTTATTTTATACCTTATTCGGCATTTTTTTCGGCCAACATGTGGTCATGACTTATGTGTTATTACCATGCGTTGGAATGCTTTCGTGGAAACTTTTCGTAGTATTATTTTTTGGTATTAACAATACACCAACGTGGAGGGGATTATTTAATTACCGTTGGCGGCACACGTTATTGTGCCGGGATTTACGGTCATTATTCGGAGTCTAGTTGCCAGCATTGTATAGGTACCGAGAGAATATATAATGGTTAATATAACGTTCATCTTTTTCCTCTTCATTGCCTCGCCGCTACACCGTGGCGTTGCATTGGGGCGACTCGAGGGATCTTCGGCGAGAGTTTAGTAATAGGATACATGATGTAATAAGGGTGCTCTAAGAGCTTTCCAGCATAAATCATAATTACAATCATAAATATGTTACGTTAGGAAAATGTGTAAACTTCCGAACCTCGTTTAAGCATCCTTTCCGCTTATGTTATTTACAGGGTGTTGAAAAGATGTGCACTTCGATGAGCCATCACGATGGCCCATACGAATTTTTTAAGGTGTCCTGGAAGCGTATGAAGTAAATGAGAAGGTTGATAGGCTATATATAGTACACTGGGTCATCGGTGTTACGACGGCTGCAAAAGTCAGAAGACATTACAGAGAAGAAGTCAGAAAAAAGGGATTATTTTTCTATTGCCATTCTAATTACAAAATTCTTCGAATTTTCCTCGATAGCAGAATTTGTAAGTTAAAAACGGCAGGTATTACAGCCTACCTGATTAGGGAAAGGAAAGACGGGGGGGTGGAGTCTTCAAATCTTTCTGTTTCAGAACATTTGTAATCAAATGGCAAATGCTCCACTTTCTGGTATTTATAATTTTATATATTTCCCCCTCACCCTAGTGACGGGTGGTATTCGTGCAATTCGCTCAAAACATGGTGAGAGACTTTTCTCGAAAACACAAAAAAAGGCACTTTTTTTGATACACCTCAAAATTATAGTTCAGTCAAATTTTGAAGGACGCTGCAGAAAGGGCAAACAGCTCAAATTTTTTGTTTTTGATTTCATATAGAAGAGTTAGTTACGGACACCAACATATCCAGATTTCAACATCCTAAGTATATTAGGAAATGAGCTGAAGCAAAAACCAGTTTTTTGAGAATGTTTTGAGTCATGTAACTTCTTAAATCTTACAAATCTTCTCACCAAATCAACCTAGAAAAGTCAAACTTTGCGTGTGAGATTAGTTAGTAACCAGAATAAGAGCTCTTGAATATGGGTCAAAAGAAATCCAAAATGACGTATTATCAAAATTTGAGTAGAGCTTGAGAAACCTCAAATTGGTGAAAATATAATTACCATGAACTCACGATTATTGAAGATAAGAAGTAAAATATATCGCCAATTCACCTTCATACACGATGTTGAAGGGGAGAAGGAAAGGTTATCGACCTATTTTGGTTTCAAATGATGAAATGAACCTATGTGACTCATCTGTTCTGATTTTAGCTTCCCAAGTGAATATGGAGGCGAGTTAAAATACAAAACTGCTTTTACAGAAGAAATTACTATTAGAAATTTCATAAATCTTCCATATCGCCTTATCAAATCAATCTTGAAAGGTCAAAATTTGCATATAAGGTTAGTGATGACCATGATATGACCTCTTAAATTTTGATTAAAATAGATCCAAAATGACGGATCGTGAAAATTTGTGAATGATTTGAGGAGCTCAAGTAGTTATAATTCAGAAAATTTTTGTTTATAAATGATTATTGCGTGGCAAAAAATACTACATTTTTTCTAAATTTACCTTCCCAAGTGGTTTTGGAAGCGATAGGGTAGAGGTTTTCAGAGTTAGTACTGTGTGTGGCGTGCAGATATGAATGAGTTAACAACCTGAACAAACTCCAATTAAAAACTCAGTTTCAGCAATCAGGCATGGTAGCTAATTAGCTGAGTTTTTAATAAAAATGATAGCTATTACATCCTACCTGATTTGGGAAGCTCATTCATATCTGCACGCCACACACAGTACTAACTCTGAAAACCTCTACCCTATCCCTTCCAAAACCACTTGGGAAGGTAAATTTAGAAAAAATGTAGTATTTTTTGCCACGCAATAATCATTTATAAACAAAAATTTTCTGAATTATAACTACTTGAGCTCCTCAAATCATTCACAAATTTTCACGATCCGTCATTTTGGATCTATTTTGATCAAAATTTAAGAGGTCATATCATATGTCGGGGGAGGGTGGGGTCCTCAAATCTTTGCGTTTCAGACCATTTGTAATCATCTGGCAAATGTCCAACTTTTTGGTATATATATTTTTTTTTCTCCCACGCGTAGCGCCGGCGAGTATTCTTAAAATTCGCTCAAAATTCGGTGAGGAACTCTTCTTGAAAATACGCAAAAATAGTTTTTTTGTTTTTTCGATAAATTTCAAAATGGCGGATCACTCAAAATTTGAGAGGGACTGGAGAAGGGGCAAATAGCTCAAATTTTTCGTTTTTGATTTCATATGAAAGAGTGAGTCACAAATACTAACATATCCAAATTTCAGCTTCTAAGTGCATATTGAGAGGAGTTAGATCAAAAAACGGCTTTTTGAGGAAGTTTTGAGTCATGAAATTTCTTGAATCTTCCATATCTCCCCACCAAATCAAGTTAAAGAGGTCAAATTTTGTGTGTGAGGTTAGTTGGTGACCACAATATGACCTCTTGAATTTGGATCAAAATGGATTCAAAATGGCGGATTATCAAAATTTTGAGTAGAGCTTGAGGAGCCTCAAGTTGGTAAAAATGTAATTAATATGAATTCATATGGTTATTGGGGATAAGTTGTATACTATATCCCGAATTCACTTCCATACATGATGTTGGAGGGGGAAGGCGGGGTTATCAACCTAAAATAGTGGTGGGGGTACAGGAGGGGTCGAAAATTTTTTATTGCTGTGTCATATGATAAAATGAGCCCAAGTGACAAACGTATTTTGATTTTAGCTTCCTCAGTGATTTTGGAGGGGAGTTAGAGCAAAAAACGGCTTTTGGAGGGGAAATTGCTGCAGGAAATTTCATGAATCTTCCATATCTCATCACCAAATCGGCCTAGAATGGTCAAATTTTGTGTTTGAGGTTAGTTTGTGACCAGAATATAACCTCTTAAATTTGAGTCAAAATGGATCCAAAATGGCGGATTATCAAGATTTGAAGATAATTTGAGGACCCTCAAATAGTTATAATTTAAGAAATATGTGTTCACATGATTATTTCATGGCAAGAAATACTACATTTGTGCCAAATTCAACTTCTTAAGTGTTTTTGGAAAGGATAGGGTAGGGGTTTTCAGACTTGGTATTGGGTGTGGCCTAGGTGATTATTAGTAAATGAAATCAAGCTCCAGTTAAAAACTCAGCTCCAGTAATGCGGCATGGCTGGTTACACTTTTTTTTTTTTTAAAGAGATGAAAATTATTTACTGGTCTCAAACTGAAGACAAAATTCATACGAGAAAAGTAATACAGATCAGGATAATCTGACGATTAGGAGGATTACTCTATATCACCTTCCATGATAAAAAGTTCACTGACCTCGTGTGTTTTGTTTTGTTAACATTTTTTTCACAAGTTAGTATTGGCATAGTTGGAAAAGCAACATAGGTTTCCTGATAAATCTGGGGAAGGGTCCTCCTAACTTATGGTACTTTTTATTTTTTACAAATTTTGATCATGTTTGCGCGAAGAGAACAAATTTTGCATTGAGAAAAAAGATATTTATGAATATTATTTCATTTATTTATTTAATCATTTATTTTTTTATATTTTCATACATTTTTATTTTTTTGCTTTTTTTTCCACATGATAATGTAGATACTCAATATGAGTTTTGCGCAAATAAATTGAATTATTAGGTACTATTAATCAGATGTGATATGATACACGCTATCTATATTGAAAGTACAAAACTGTTTTTGTTCAATATTTTTAATTTCTCATGAAACGATAGATTCTTATATGACAATAGAATATCTAGGTATTGTTATTCTATGCTTTTATTCACTTACAATAGCACATACGAGAAAATTAGTTATGCGATTAATTAATCTCCATCAAATCATCAACAAATTACGCATATACAATACAATTTTTTTCCATCGTTTACCTTTCAACTGTAAAATGCCTTTGAAGACAACTTATTCAGTACAATATTCCGGTTGTAGCATAGAAGTCGATTTTGAACACTTTTTCAGTTACAGTGCCAGATGTGCAAAAATTATGGCTTTATATGATTAATCCACGTTAAATTACCGACAAAAATGTTGCATCAGATTTTTTCTATCGCTCATTATTGGTTCATAAAATGGCCTTGAATATGAAGCATTCAGTAAGATGTTTTTTTTTCAGTTTCCCCTTCTTTGAAGGATACATGAGAAAATTAGTCTTGTACAAAATTAATCTAAATTAAATATTCTACAAGATGTTCCTTCACTTCTTTTCCAACACTTAAAATCGAATTCTAATATTCTCTTGAAATAACCTGAACTGTAGCCTCTCTTTACTGCAAGAAGCATAACACTATTCATGTCCTTGTATGTTTAGACTATTAGCTCATCATTTATATAATTCATTTTTGAATCCCCTACATAATATCCTAAAAGAAATTTCTCAAACTAATATACTCTAATTGAAAAATTTACCATCGAGACCTCCGAAATCTGTCAAAAAACACTGCATATTCTCCCTCAATCATTTTCTCAAAAGCCATCAAAATAACCACACCATAAAAGGCTCTCTAGCAGGTGTTACCATCTACTTATAATAGCGCAAACATCCGCGAAGTCTATAAACGATAAAAAACCCTGTAATAAAGAATTTTACGAACCGACTATACTTAACAAATGGCACCCCGGTCTCCGCGCGTTTCACCATAAGCTTGCACATAATTAAATGAAATATTCTGTCGGATTACGATACCCGCGCCCAAACAAAAGCCTCGCTAATTTAAAATTTCAAAAATTAACGCTCGTTGAGACACCAACAACGGAAAGACCGCCGGGCAAAAAGCATCGCCGAATACGCAATGGAGTGGGTACATAATTTGACTAATAGCCCGTGACTACCCTCCGAAGTTATTCATTTTAATTTCTAAAAGCTGACCCCGAGATAATATGTTCGCCGATTTAGATGAAATCACCAGAGAATCTTCAAGATTATTCTTAATTTACGTCGCGTCGTCGACTTCCCGGTTTCAAGAATTCGGTGCGCGAGAAGCGGGGAGCTTTTTACGCGGAATAATTTTTACATTTAGAGAAGCTCGCGTTCGAACGTTTACTTTGCGTTGTTTTTTTCGGCTTTCCATTCTTAATCCAGGGAATGAGCGCCGAAGGGCCACGTGTTAGGATAAGCGGAGGAATATTTACATGGACGAAAGCTCGACCCTCTTCGTATGGATTCGAGTTTGGAATGCGATTAAAACTTTTTAGATATACTCGAAACACTTGCAGGCAATTAGCGATTACGAGTTGGCCAAGAATCAATTTATACGACGATTAACCGACAACTTTTCAACGTTCCAAATCTTTACAGGTGATCGTGACCGTAATGGTAAGATATAAGGAAGCGATTCTGAAGTGGCGTTTTAGACTGACGTGGGAAATTTCCTTTCTGTATGAAAACTTTTTAAAACTTACTTTTTAAATGAAGGAATGGATGATCATGGAAAATTTGTGAAAAAAATATCTCGACATTTGGAGGCATTCAAGGCACATTCATCCACAAAACTTAACAGAGAATGGAATGGGTGTTCATGAAAATTTTTTAACACATATAAGATCGATAAATTATTTATGAAGTTATTTGCAAAAAATTAGAAAAAATGGTCTGATTTTTTATATGAATAAATGAATTTTATAAAATTCAAGACTTCAACTGACTTCACTCATCCCAAATTAAAGTATCATACAAAACATACTTAACCTTCAAACATTCCATTAATGCCATGTCACACAAACTCGCGTTAGATCACCTTTAGGCTACATCTGTAAAATTTTAATCCATTCATTACGTTGAACCTAAAAGACTTCGATTCATGTCCCGTCACGCCAACTCACATTTCCTCACCTCTAGAAAACACTTAATTTCAAGACTACTACACATGCTCTTTCAATCATCTATGCATCACATTTTGATAAATTTTTTATGCAAAGGGAAAAACTGTGACCTCGCTTTTCACTGAACCAGCCCACGTTCTAATGAATTAAAATTTTAGAAATCTGATCATTAATGCAGCTCAACCATTCCTTCCTTCTATCATGCCGGAACCACGAAGCTTCAAATCATGCCTCCTCACGCCACCTCACCTTCGATCACCTCCTAAAATTAATCAATTATGAAACTCCATTACCCCCCCCTCCATTATCCTCCTAACTTTGGTTTCCACATGTTGACTCTTACTCGAATTATTGCACGAGGTCAAAAACAACCTTAACTCACGCCTCGTCATGTCTTATCACCATCAAAGAATTAAAAGCTCTAGAAGTCAACTCCCCTACCTTTCTTCCAACTTTGGTTTCAATCCATGCACTGGTTCAAAAAGTAAAGTCCGCTAAAGAAAAAACGTGACCTCAAGTTTCATTTACTCAGCTCACGTTTTATGAATTTGAAATCTTATAATTTTTAGCTGATTTTTTAACAAAACGATAGCTATTACAGCCTACCTCATTTGGGAAGGGAAGGTCGGGGGAGGGTGGGGTCTTCAAATCTTTGCGTTTCAGACCATTTGTAATCATCTGGAAAATGTCCAACTTTTTGGTATATACATATATATATATGCTACTATTCTTGTCAGGCCCTGGACCGTAGATATCAAACAGATGTTCAGAGACCCGGCCTTATTTAAAGAGCTAAAGATGCTCGGGTGAGCTTTTTGGAAACCACTTGAACGTAGCATATTAAGAACCTTTAGAGGGGTAAGAAAAATTCAAAATTCACGAATACAAATGATATGCAATGGTTCTTATAAGATACACTTCAGATTTACTACTATCCTTGTCAGGCCCAGGTGGGTCTACCCAAGATAGCACCATATCCAGGGCTTCCCAACGTTTGTATAAAACTGAAAGCTATATAAGCTTAAATATACACACAAAACGTTGCGAGACCCGAAAGGGGTCTCGCAACGTCGGATCGGGTCTCGGAAGGATAGTAGCATTTCCATAAACGGGCTTACCTTTACCGTAGTATGCCTATATATATATATATATATATATATACACACACCAAAAAGTTGGACATTTGCCAGATGATTACAAATGGTCTGAAACGCAAAGATTTGAAGACCCCACCCTCCCCTTTCCAAATCATGTAGGCTGTAATAGCTATCGTTTTTATTAAAAATTCAGCTAAAAAGTTTACATCGTTTATCGAAATCACGCAAAGATGAAGTATAAAATTTATATAGGTAAGAACCTATTTACATCATGATTTCTAAACGACACTCATACACGCGGCTTGTTAACGGATTCAACAAATGGAACGGAACTCTTCATATAGAGACTCAAAACGAAACTCATACTCACACGAGCGGAGTATAAACGAAACTAATTTGTAGGCTGTGGTGGACTCGTACATCGGTACGTTCACAGAGATTAGAGGGTACTTCCGGAAAAACCCTAAAGTGCTTTTATCGTAGGTACAATCGCTAGGCGATAATACTTACGTGTATCGACCGACTTTTTACATCGATCGCCTCGATTTAAAATCAAGAATAATAAATTTTAAAAATTTATTGGACACCCGCGGTCTCCAGTGCCACAATAGTCTGAAAATAACCTTATAGGATAGGACTTGCCGACAATTTTTTGCCAACATGATGGAAAAGCATTCCTCTAGCTTCACCGCTATATAGATTTATACTCGGCATAGGCTTTTCTTATTTAATACAATCCGCGTAAACGCGCCGACGACATCCATAAAGACTCATCGTACCCATTTCCTCGGTTTGGGCCGAATTACCAAATACCGAGGAATTAGCGACGCTTCGGGTGTTATGTGGTCATAATTTATCAACGTCAGCTAAGCCTCCTACGACCGATCGAACTGTAAATGTCACAATTAATTAAAATCGCGCACCGTCGTCCGAAACCGTTTCTCTGAATACCTACTTCCGCCATACCGTCGTACCGTTCGCGCAAATATGCGCGAAGAAATTTCACGCGCGTAAGGGTCTTTTCTATTTTAAAAATTTAAAACGCATCGGAAGACTGAAAAAAAGACCTCCCAGCGACACGAAACGGTTAAATTAAAACGATTGTATAAATCTCACCCGCGCACGAAATCCAAAACGCACAAGAAATAAGCTCAGCACGGATGAAAAATTTCTAAATTGTGTAATTGGGCGTGGGGGCTAACTGCGTGGAAATTCTACGACGAAAAATACGCGCGGTTCTTTTTTTTTACCGGCAATGTATCCGTCTTGGTTGCTCGGTATACGAATCTCTCGTATATAGCTTATAAACGATGTCACATTGTATTTTTCACATTTCCACGACATTTTCCCTCCTCTTCTAAGCCAACGTTCGCAGACGAAACGGGTGAAATATTATCGAATGCTTTCTTAATAGTTTTAACGTTTCGGAAATTAAATAACCTTCGAAGGGATCCCGCCAAAGGGCTGCATTTTTCGAATAGTCGCATCGTTGTTGGAATGTCGAATTTACAGCATACCGCTCTCCCTATACACGTCGACAGTCGGTCCTTCCGAGACTTTGGCGAATTTGCCACGTGTGCACGAATGGGCTAATAGTCTAGCTAAATATCGTACGGGGCTTCATTTTGGCGTTTTTTTCGATGACCGAGCTTCCAAAATGACGCAGAAAATGTCCCGTTTATTTCGTCTCCACACTGTTCGCGCTTCAGTGGGCGACTAAATGAATCGGGCACGCGTATCAAAAAGTAATTTGCTCCCTTTTTCGGTTGCGTTCGACGAACGTAATTCATAAATGTTCATTAGTCAGCATGCGACCTAGCTTAAGACATTCATTACACGAGTAACATCGAAAGAGTTGGTTCGTAGCGGTCACCGTCAATTATTTTCATGCCGCCAAATGTTTCTATACAGACCACGAGACATTACGAAATCATCTCAACAAAAATAATCTCATCTTGATTAAAATTAATCGAATCTTGGATCATCGAGCAACGCTTCATAATGGAAATATTCAATGATGAAAAAATAGTAGGTAATTAATGATTGATTTTGCATTTAAATTCAGAACTTTCGCATCATGTTTTGAAGAAAAGAACTTTTAATTTAAAAGGGGGCAAAGGTTACTTGCAAAGCTGTAAAACTAAAAGTAACGCAGAAGTACAGTAAGGAAAAACGTGAATATTATATGTATTTGAAGGACTGTAGGTAATGAATTAAAATCTATAATAAATTTATTGTGAATTAATGGGCAGTTGAATTATTGCAATTATCTTAATTTGACTGATGATAAAATGATTAAAAAAATGATGTGAATTAATCTTATCATTTCAAAATAATCTATAATGGAAACATAAGAAAATCGATAGTTGATTTATCGAAGGTTACTCATTAATTGAATCATGATAACAATCATAATCGATAATCTATGTATTTATCCTTTAAGTATATATCTCCTGGAGTGATAGAAATGCTAGTTCAGTGGGTATAGCGTTAGAGGGCGCTTTTCAGTTGTACTTGATTCCCAAAAAATCATCAATTATCATAATGTAATATGATCATTGTTTTTTTACCCGCGTTTTTATGTGAAAAAAATTATTTTTATAATGTGAATTACTTTATTACTAATGATTTATAAACGGATTTGTTTACTTTGTGGTAAAAAAGAAAATTTATTCCAGTAAGTTCAGCACAATATTATGGCAGGTAAATTAAGATAATTCATAACTATTTAATGAAAAATAATTGCAATGAATTTTGTAAATTTAGTTTCCCAAAGGATGAAAATTACAAGCATGGAGAACCCAAGCATTCTCCATTCATTTAATTATCGTCAAACACCTGTCGCGAGTCATGATCAAATTCAAATAAGTCAACTTATTACATCCACCTTGAATTTGCTAAAAGAATTATATTCACCATCAAGAGGTCTCCCTACTGAAGTCATGAAAATTAAATTCAAAAATTCACATTTAGCCATTACCCTTGACGACCTTGACTTCTCAAGTTCTCAAAAGTTCATAAAATTTGAAAAAAAAAGTTTGAAATCTAGAAAATGACATGTATCTGAAATGAATAAAAAAAATAAACTAAAGTATCAAGTTCAGAATTCAGAAATAAAAATTCTCAACTTATTTATTTAAAGCATGAATATTGAATACTTCCCCTGATTGTTTGGACTTCAATGAGATAGAAATATAATTAATCAATAAAAACAAACTAAAATATATATGAAAATAAGAAAATTTTGACAAATAAAAGTCGTTACTTATGCACTTTCACTTCAGTTTTTAAGGATTTTTCATTAGCTTATCAAGTTAGCACACCACTCCGGGCATCAACTATAACTGAACAGCGCCCTCTAACGCTGTACCCTTGCATATAGCGAAATCGGCTATTATTTTCTATCACTCCAGGAGATATATACTCAAAGTATTTATCGTAGGTACTTACATAATAATAACATAATCAAAAATCAATATTCATAGTAAAATATCGATAATCGAATCATGAAAAAAGTTCATATCGATTTATCTATTATTCCTCAATTGAATTACCGTCTCAAGTAGCATGTAGTAAAATAATCTATTATAAATCCCTAACAATTATCTAGATTCAGCATAAAATTGTAAAATAACTCATCATCGACTGGCCAAAAAATAATTGATAATCAAATAGAAAATTTGCCGTAACATAATTGGTACCTAACTGAACTGACTCAAAAAATCGACTGTTACATATTTCGGTAGCAATTGAATGATCAAAAAATAATCAATAATTAATAGGTACATCGAAAAAAATGATATTAGGTAAATCAGTTATGGTATATTAATGAAGTATCGATTTTTTTGAAGCTTCGATTATCGATTTTTGCGATAGTTTGATAAACGATTATGTTACCATAAATGTGTGATTCGATTATCAATTATTTCCTCGAAAGTAAATGAAAAATATTCTGAGGTGCAAAACTGGGACTAAAACCAGAATCAGAACCCAAAAAAATCCAAAGCGATTTGAAAAATGGAACCAGAACCAAGATTGGAAACTAAACAAAAATGAATCTGGAATTAGAACCTAAACTACAACCACGCAATCGGAACTAGAACTAGAAGCCCAGAACCAAAACTAGAGCCGCGAACTTGAACCTTTACCCAGACTGCTTGGGTTACAATTTTAAATCATTTTGGTTTTCTAGGTTCTGGGTCGGATTCTGTTCTAGGTTTTGTAGCCTTGAATAAGTAAATAAGTTCATTTTGTAATGGAATGTGAAAACTGCTAAGCCAAAAACAAAAGAGAATCGTATCTTTTTTATTTAGTTCCAAATTTTTTAAAATTATGATTGTGGTTCCGGGTTCAGTTCTGGGTTTATTTTTGTTTTGGTTTCAATTTTCAAACTGTTTTGCATTTTGATGGGTTCTGGTTCTAGTGTTGATTTCATGTAATTAGAATGAACACATTATCGAATAATCGAGGGAATAAACAATAAATTAAAATTACCAAGCACAGGAATAAACAATTAAAAATTGAGTGATGATACACAGCCACTTAGTAATCAATAAATACCAAATAAAAATTTATTTAACAAATCGCTAACGACATAAATAAATAAATAGAACACCAAAATAACGTCAAATATCAAACACAAACCATAACGACCAGCAGTCGAAGACGCTAAAAGCAAGTAAATAATAGGCAACTTGGCTCGCCTGTTACCCCGTCTCGACAAACTTGGAACTTTTTACAAGCGAAATTTACATTCCACCCCAACGGGGCTCGATAAAAGGTCACATCGGGGTTGAATAAATCGCTCTCGTCTAGTTTGATTTTTTAATTTAAAACTCCCATTTATCTTTTGGCGTTCGATTCGCACCTACTGGAATTGAAATCGGGCCGTGATTTTCCTTCTAACTCGTACATCGACAACGTTTGAATTACGCGATCCGAATGGATTATTTTTAAACAGTACGCGAATACCGGATTATTTATAAATTACCGGTCGACGAACGCGAAACCGACTCAAATTGCTGACTCAGCGGCGTTACAATGTTTCCTCGTTTAGATAACGGTGATGGCCTCAACGTGCTATTCGATATTTATGCTTATTGTACACGCACTCTGTACATGCTGGCGCAGAAATGCTGTTATGTAAACAATCATCGAATTATTTTGTTCATCAACGTAGAGACAGCTGGAATCGCCTTATAGGCTGTAGAACATTACAAATCTAAATGACAGCACAAGACCTTGAAACGAAGTATCGTATACCGTATAAAAACTGATTTAAAAAATGAAGAATTGCGAAACGAAAGAACTGAGATCTACGTTGCCATAGGTACGTTGAGGAGAACAGAAAATTCTCTTACAATTAGATGTTTCCTCATTTATAATCATTTAGAGATCATTTCCTAACTTTTTGGCGTTACCTGATTCTTATCGCGGTATTCTCTCGACAAATTTTCTCTAACACATAAACGAAAAACTGCAACGACATGAAACCATTAAGCTATTACGAGCGACCTAAAATCGAAAAATATACATCTCCTGCATACATAAAGAAAAAGCCAAGAAAGGTAAAGCGCGAAATGAACATGGTTGGGAATTGTTAAAACGTGTAGAATATACAGACCTGTCAATGTAACAGGCAAGGGTGAACCACCGAACCGCGACTAGAAAGAGAGCTAATCTGAATATACGATACCTCGAAGGCAAAACACACCCGTCAACCTAATCCTTTGATAACTTCAGACAATAAAAAATTGATTTTTATGTTGTCTCAAAGCGAAGCCGAGTGCAAAAAGGTTTAGAATTTTATATATCGATGTCTCACTTACATGAAAAATAGTTTAGAAGTGGTAAAGAGAACGGCGAAGATGAAATGTTCAACGAAAACCATAAGGAAAAAGTAAATCGAAACCCTACTTTTTTACCTTCACTGGTATGTGCGTGCTATTCGCAATTTTCGCTCTCACTTTTCTCCCGATGAATTTAGCTTCGCTGGTTTCATAGGTCTGGACGAAGGAAAGCGGATTTATTTACTCTCATCTATGGGTATCTTTATGTACTCCATATACACGGACGTCTGGTACTTGGCATCGGTCTTTTCCCCTTAAAAAGTCTCGTAAGATACATAAAAATACCAGTGCGGTATTATACGCTTCGTATTCGCCCATATAATATTTTCGACGGCGGTTAGCGTACCGCACGTTGCGTCGGCGGTGCGATGAATTCTTTATTTCCAACGTTTAGGTGTCATCTGCAACCGTGCCGCCGTGTTACGCCACCTGTTGATGAATTATTTACTCGCTCTTATACCGATATAACGAGAAAGGTGTTGCGCTACCAGGACATGATTGATTTCATTTTAATTCCATGGCGAGTCAGTGTGCTCGATGGTGGTTCTCTTCTGTGGAAATTTTAAACTTCACACCACCCCGGAGCTTCGTATCGAACATATTCTCAAATCTAGACGTAGAGGGTGGGTAGCAGGGCCAAATTTCGATTGAAAAGTGGCAGTCACCAAGCGAACATTCTCCAAAATGGATGTAAGTTCTTCAAAAATTGAAAAATTTCGAGAAATTGATTTTTTCATTCAAGAAGTTTCACATCCTCTAGCAAAAGAAATTGTCTCCATAGTCACCTCCCTTTCTCCTCTACAAGTAACATTTGCTTGGATTCCCAACCATAGAGACATTATCGGAAACGAAAAAGCTGACGAAATCACGAAACAAGCCGCTACTCTCTCACCTATTGCTAATGATCTTTTAACAGCATCCGATCTAAAAACTTTTTTCAAATACTGACATCAACAACAATGGAAAGAAAATTGCGAGAAAACTTCGAACTTCAACAAACTTGGATGTATCAAAATATCCACAGATCCATGGTCTACCTCATCTCGTGCCAATCAAAGAGAGGAAATATCTCTACGTCGTTAGCGTATAGGCCATGCAAAAATCACCCATTCATATCTCCTAGATAAGAATTCTCAAACTTCTCTGTTCTAGTTGCTCTGTTCCAATCACCATTCACCATATCCTCATTGACTGTCCAAAATACCGTTATCAATGATCCGCACATAATCTTCCCACATCACTAATCAATCTTCTCGGCAATAGTCCTACTGTCATAACTAATAACTTATTCAAGTCCTTCATTACACCGTTCTTCTCCCTCAACTTTAGTTTTTTGTTCCATCCGTGCCTCTGGCCTATGTTTGAGTTTATGGCACATTGATGGAATAAAGTAAGTAAAGTAAATAAAGTAAGTGAAGTAATGAAAGTAAAGTAAAGTAAAGTAAAGAAAGTAAGTAAATAAATTAAGTAAAGTAAATAAAGTAATTGAAGTAATTTAAAGTAAAGTAAGTAAGTAAATTAAGTAAAGTAAATTAAGTAAGTAAAGTAAATAAAAAGTAAAGCAAGTAAATATAATAAAGTAAGTAAATTAAGTAAAGTAAATAAAGTAAGTAAAGTAAATAAAGTAAAGCAAGTAAATTAAATAAAGTAAGTAATGTAAATAAAGTAATTAAAGTAAAGTGAAGTAAAGTAAAGTAAAGTAAGTAAAGTAAGTAAATAAATTAAGTAAAGTAAATAAAGTAAGTAAAGTAAGTAAAGTAAAGTAAGTAAATAAATTAAGCAAAGTAAATAAAGTAAGCAAAGAAAGTAAAGTAAATAAAGTAAGTAAAGCAAGTAAATTAAATTAAGTAAGTAAATTAAGTGAAGTAAATAAAGTGAGTAAAGTAAATAAAGTAAGTAAAGTAATTAAAGTAAAGTAAAGTAAAGTAAAGTAAAGTAAAGTAAAGTAAAGTAAAGTAAAGTAAAGTAAGTAAATAAATTAAGTAAAGTAAGTAAAGTAAATAAAGTAAGTAAAGCAAGTAAATTAAATAAAGTAAGTAAAGTAAGTAAATTAAGTAAAGTAAATAAAGTAAGTAAAGGTAAGTAAAGTAAATAAATTAAGTAAAGTAAATGAAGTAATTAAAGTAAATAAAGTAAGTAAATAAAGTAAACAAAGTAATTAAAGTAAATAATGTAAATAAAGTAAGTAAAGTTCATGAAAATCAAAAAATAATTATTCAAATTGTAAAAATTTGGAAATTAGATTTTTAGAATTTTGATCGATTTATTCAGCACCATATATTCTTCAGGGTTTTTTCAATCTCCACCAATGAGCAAAATGGTGCATTACACAATCTTGAAATAAGCCACTATTCTATTTTAAGCCTTTAATTAAGTTTAAAAGGGATACGAATAGAATGGAAATATTTATCTGGAAAAGATCCCAAACATTAAATTTTTTCCATTTGAATATTTTTGTTTAAATTTTATATTCAAGGTAAGCAATAAATTCTGATTATTCAAACATCCTTTTCAAATTATCTCCAATGACTCGCCATCTTAAATCATCGGTCCCTCTTCTCATCCAAATTTCTTCATCGTAAGTCTCAAAAAGGACGATTTTGGCCGGACTCGTAAATAAATCACGACCTCCGACGCGATACTCGAATACCGAAAGCTGACGGGCTGAGGAATTTGTAAATTACACGTTAAATTAAATTTATTTTCGTTTCACACGAGACAGAAAATGAAAAGACCTTTTTAAAGCCCCGACAAAGGTCCGAATTCGCGTTTCCACTCCAATGACCAAGGCGTATCGCTAGAGAACACGTTTACGTATCGAAATCAAGCACGCGAAAAGCAAACCGTACTTTTTGATTTCTGATTTAAATTCAGCCCACCATTATTACCGAGTTACACTTCAAGTCACCCTAATTAACGATACCATCGTACGACCAACGAAATCCTCTAGAAAGTTTAAAAGTTCATTTCCATCTGGCACTCGTCTCATCGTAAGATACAAGGGGAGTGTCTACGTAGTTTCGCAGCTTTTTTACATTGACCCCTACAGTTAGCTGTGTCAATCAACGTGTCGAAAAAAATCTTCAAATCTCGTTAACGGCGGTACGCGGTTTAGTTAAGTATTCGGCAAGAGAGAACGAATACTTTCCGCAGCTTTAGTTCACCCTATTCCTTGTTTCCCATATACGACCTATCTCGTATCTGCGCCAAGAGTTGGTATTTCGTTAATGCATTCCTTTTGTCAGTGCTTTAATCTGAAAAATTAATTTATAACATTATCTCGTCTCCGGGTCTCTTTCGAGTTTAACGAATCGAAATGAAAAACGCCAACTCGTTCTCGTTACCTTCGCATCCTTTATCGCGCGCTTTTAAATCGGATATTCTAATAAAGGTGCTTTTTTTATTATTGTTTCCAAAAATTACCTAATCTGGCGTTTCATTTTTATACGGCCATTTTCCTTTAACTCCTTTCTCACTCTGGTCGCCTTGTATTTGCAGTCGTGTTCTTTTCAAATGATTAACGCTTTTGCTAAAATAAGATTTCGATATAGATTTTAATTAAAATACATTTTTTTTTGTTTCCCCTTACGAGCTTTTCATTTACACAGGCGCTCGTATTCTCCGGTCAAAAGCAGACATTCGTTAGGGCGATGAGGAAAAAAAATTCAATTCGATTTCTTTTTCGTTCGTCAGTCGGATTTACCATCATTAAGTACGAAATTTCTCGCCCCCGGTTTTCAGAAATATCGACCAGCCGGTACAATTTTATCCAACAAACACAAAGGAATAACGAGATACCAAATCATTAGAATGTTTTCAATATATTTGGGCGCTTAAATTTAGCGTACAAACAAATTCTCGTGTTTCCAGGCAAATCTTTTCATTTTCCAAAAATCCGTGTAATAACGCATGATTTTCATTCCACGTGGGCCAGTTTCAATTTATAATAGAATTATATTTTTTTAGCAACAGTTTTTTGTAAGTCTCAATATTTCTTTCAATTTTTTTTTTTTGTATTCCACATTCAAAGAAGCTCCTTTTGAAAATTATATACTTAAAATTTTCAAAATATTATCAAATCATTTTATAGGCTTTTTTTAATAATCAGTGAGGTATTTGACCCGTCACGGCTTCCAAATCAACGTAGGAAAAAAATGTCAGATATTTCAAGCATTTCTATATACGCATATTCTAGTATTAGATAGTTACAGAGGAATTTTAACGTTTTCATTGACATTTTCAGCTAAGTTTTCAATGAAATACTCTAGCTATGATAGCCAACCTGGCATATAAAAGAGGGGTCGGAAAAAGGAGTGGACCGAATTTTGATTTTTTTAAAGGTGTAGTTGAACTTAGCATAACAATATCACAATGACTCTAATGAACGAATTATAAATTTCAATTTTCAATCCTCCAGCTTGCCGGTAACATCCCTCAAAATTTGGGTATAAATTCTTCAAAAATTGAAAAAATTTGTCAGCACGATATTTCAATGAAAGTTAATGTAATGGTTTGAAATGTTGAGAACAGTTGGAGTGGGTAAATTTTCAAAGCAAATTAGTTTTTAGAATTGATCGACTATAATAAGGTAATGTCAAGTTAAATTTGTAACGTGATAACTCAAATAAACCTTAATCGTAGGAAATGATTAGTTTTGGAAATCGTTCAAACATTAATTAATGCGACGTCACTTTAGTTGGCTTATTTTTTGTTCAACCACGATAAAGGAAGTAGATTACAATACATTGGCTTCGAAATTTGAGGAAAGATGGAGGAATGAATTTTCTAAATTCATAAATTTTAAGAGTGAACCAAATGTGAGTAAGATGACTTGACGAGAGGTCATAGTACCTATCTTAAAATGACTAGAGTGAAAGTTAATACAAAGACTTGAGATTTTGAAGGTGGGCAAGAATTATAAGTGAGTTGAAAAACCCACTTAATTTTATCAAAGTAACAAAAACTTGACGTGATGTTTTACTCCTTTCAGACATGTATAGTTTGCGAATAATTCATAAGAAAAATGGAAATATTCATGTTCTATTTGTTCTGAATATGAGAGGTTTGAAAAGGATGCATAAAACATATAAATCTTCAATTATTCATGTTAAACTTAAGTTAAAAATGACGTTCATAAACAATTTATAAGTGAAATATGAATATTCTTGTAATTTTTTATTATTTTAATAATCTAAATACTTAATGATTATTATGCAACTAATTAATTCACTTATTTATTTATTTAATTATTTATTTAATTATTTATTTATTTATTTAATTATTTATTTATTTATTTATTCAATTATTTATTTAATTATTTATTTATTTAATTATTTGATTATTTAATTATTCATTCATTCATTCATTCATTCATTCATGGATGCAAAACTAGAACAGTTTTGTTTCCAGCTGTATGTCCAAACTCAAGTTTCTGGTTCCTATTCTGGTTTTGGTCCTGGTTCCAGGTTTGCCTGTTCTAGTTCTAGTTTTATTTTTAGTGCTAGTTCCGAGCTCAAGATTGTGGTTCCGCTTCTGTTTTTGATTACTTGTGGTTCTGATTTGAGTTTTGGTTCCAAGTTCATCTTTTTTTTGGTTCTGTTTTGCGAATTATTTTGCGTTTTTCCATGCAGTTTTTGGTTCCTGTTCCACTCTCAGTCTCAGTTTTGCAGCTTTTATATAAGTTGGAGAGTCCATTCTATCTTGGAATATGAAAATTTCATAGCCAAAAAAAGATAAGAACCCAGAAGCGTATAATTTTGTTCCGCGTTAGGTTCTAATTTCATTCTACTTTTTATATTATGATTCCAGTTTTATGTTCATTTTTGCTTTGGTTCCGGTTCTGGGTCCTGTTTTGCAGTCCTCATTACATAAATATAGTTTTAATATTTTGAATAAATCGACAATTTATGGGTGATGTATATGTCGTGACCTTGATTTCAGCTCTGTAGGACTCTGAAAACAAAACAAGTCTGATTTTGAAACTCGAAACCGAAACCAAAACCACAAACTCAAGTTCGGAACTAGAACTAGAACTGGAAACAAAACTGTTCCGGTTTTGCAGCCCTTTATATGGTGAATAAATAAAAACTAATAGATTAATTAAGTAGTTACGTAATTAATAATAATCACAATTTCGCTTTTACATGACACTCATTACGAGTTCTTTTTGGTTGTTCCACCAAGCATCATATAACTTTGGGAGCCCTTTCTGAGTAAAAATTGAGTATATTTTGTCTCCGGAGTCCTAAACAGAGTTGCCCTTGCAAAAAAAAACACGACTAGTAACTAGTAATGATCACTACCAGTACTTAGTAGTAGTATTTTTCAATATTAATCACTACAAGTGCTTATTAGAAGTGACCATTACTAGTAACTTGTAGTGATTAATATTGAAAAACACTACTACTAAATACTAGTAGTAATTAATACTTATATTTAACTGGAAGTCCTGATTACCATTCATTTTCTTATCGTCTAAGATGGAAAATGGTTTTCAAAACTTTACAACGCACCCAAGGATGCATTCAAACCATTGGTTCACACAACATGTGCAAACAGTCCTTAAGTTTGTTGGTGGAAGTGCTTCAATTACAGTTAAATTAAACTCTTCCTTATATGCATTACTGCAACACATTTCATCTAAGAGAAGCAAAGTGATACGTAGACTACTAGTAGAATACTAGTAATCATTAATATCTTAAGTACCTACTACTAGTCAACTGCAAAACTACTAGTTGCTCTATTTATTACTAGTATAACTAGCAGTTGCTATCTTGAGTACTATTATTCCTCATGAAAACTATACCTAATTGAAGAATGAAATAATGGTTTTCACTAATATAACTTACATTTCATTCTTCATCAACTTGCAATCAGGAGAAGCACTAGCAGTAACAAACTACTATTCTATTCAAGAATTAGTGTTTATTTGGATTGCTAGTAGTGGTAAACTAGTTCTCTATTGTTAAACTTATAATCAAGAACTACAACCAGTAATAAAATAAACTAATCATCATAGTACAAGTAGTGAAAAACTACTACTCTATTCATGAACTTGTGATCACAAACTACTACTAGTAATAAGAAACCAATTATCACAGTACAAGTAGTGAAAAACTACTACTCTATTCATGAACTTGCAATCATAAACTACTACTCTATTCATAAACTTGTAATCACAAACTACTACTAGTAGTGAGATATTAGTATTCTGCTACTGAACTACTAGTAACTAGTAACAATTCACTACTATTCGTTTATTTAACTACTAGTTTACTTGTAGTTACTAGTAGTTATTAGTAGTGATTTCTAGTTACTAATAGTGTTTTTTTTGCAAGGGATGAAGTTAAATAAATTACTGATTTCATATTATGGTGTCGAAATTTTAAATTTCAATTTACCTGAGCATCAATAGGTTGAAATTTCAGTAATTTCTCTCCACATTTCAATAAAATTGGTAAAAAAATTCCATGAAAGATTGACATCACTTGTTATTAGCATTAGCTAATAATTTTTAGTAATTCCTTTTCCTCCATCTCTTCAGTATTAAACATTTTCAACAGATGCATAAGGATTGCTACATTTTTTCAAGCGATTCCGCATAATAGCATAAAGAGCTCGAACAGTCGAACAGGCTTTTCATCGATGACCCTGCTTTTTCCTCAACGTTTTTTCTTCTGGGAGATTTTTCAACACCGATATGTGAACATTTACGTGAACAGAATACATTACGTGGCTGGTATTTCTTCGCGTAGAGCCTAACACCAAGGAGAACATAACGTACGAGAGATGCTTTTAGATGTTTAAATGATATAGAAAAACGACAACTCCAGGGGCATATTGAAAACACGTTGCTAGAGTTTTAACCATCATTACTGAGTCATGCTTTTGCGCCATTCACATAGAAAGTAATTTTAGTATTTTTTAAATAAAAAATCGACTGTATCTGAGGACGATTTTTGTCGAATTGTAGATTTATTTGAGAGTGAATATGAATAAGTAATGAGACCTGGTGAGTGAATGATATTACTCCAGTTACCGTAGAAGAAGAGAAATTAAACAAAATAAAAAAACCATAGTGAACGCGTAAGTGGATTTTACTTAAAAGTAATGTGCACTAAAAAGAAGTCGAAGTCCCCTCTAAGATTGGCGTTAGTCCCACCTAAAATGATTGGCTTGATAAAGTAGTACAAGAGCGCATTGCTCCTATATGCATAATATAAACGTGCTTTTCAGCGTCCACAGTGATTATTCATTTTTCAATCCACTTCAAAGGCTAAACCTGTCTTTATCATCGAAAAAAAAATTCAAACGTACCACCGTCGATTATGTTCCAATATCTGGCAACAAGTTTTGATGAAAATTTCACAAAAAGGCGAAAGCTTTTCTGGTAAATTTCTTAAAAGCCTGTATTTACACAAATGCGAGGCCGCAGCGAGTACTATGATTGACATTACACGCGACACGCAACACGCCATCGCATTCCATTTACTTATTGACTGCGATTAAATCTGCGAAAAATACTTCTACGGTCTCGATTTAGCTATACATAATTTATGAGATTAATCACTTACCTTATACTTCGACGCTGCGCACCTGAAACAGATAAATCACGTATTATCCCGATGCATCGCCACCATCTAGAAAAAGTGTAGAAAAATATAAGGGCGCGAATATTTTCATCGATATTGCAACGATGCGAGAACGATGAAATACACCGGGTTAACGAAAATCCCGAATTTATTGCCATTACGAAGGACAGAAAAAGCTAAACTTTATGGATAATAAATCCTTCCCGAGCAATCGTATAAAATGTTAACTTTTTCGCTTGTTATTTTCCATTTCTTTACAGTGATATATACTCATGTTTAGCCTTTAAAATTTATCCTCGCACGTTAAAAGTCCGATGTTAACTTTTGAACAATATGTTTATATTTTTGCCGAACACCGAACAGTCAAAAATATAAATAAAATCGTTCGCCAGCTTAACGCCGTATTTACGAGATAATAAAATACCATTTGGCCACCACCATTTTCGTAATGAGTTCCCAAAAAAAAAAAGAAGTCGTCGGGCGTAATTTTTTAATTAGGTTATTCGGCGAACGAGAACGCCCGTAAATATAGTAAAGGTGTAAAACAGCGTCGTTAATTCGCGGACGAGAAACTCGTAGCGCGTTTGTTTGAATTGTCTTCGTTTAAAACTTTTTAAAAATCTGATTCTCGCTGAACTCGCCACCGGCTATGGTTTTATAACGGTTCTCATACAAAGTGAGAAACATCGAAGAAGAGGGTTAGGTAGGGCCAAAAAAAAAGAACAAAAATACGAAAAAGCGTTTTATACAAAAGCTGTAAAAGTGAAAAAAAAAGGTAAGCAGCCATGTCGCGTTACTGGAGCTGAATTTTTAATGGGGGCTCGTTTAGATTTGTAGATAATATGTTGCTAATCCCTTTAATAAGACTCACAATTGGTAAAGAAAGTAAAAACCATCAATAGATACCATGGGGGCCCAGCATACCTTGATCTATGGGCACTATCTTTAGATTTTTGATCCAAATCAAAATAGCGGATGTCCATAATTTTGAGGGACATTGAAAGACCCAAAAAACACCAAATAGCAAGTTAATGATCTCATATGATATATAGTCCTTAGAATAACAACACATTCAAATGTAGGTTCTCTAGAGGCATTGGGAGAAGAATTATTTGCATTTTAAGATCAAAAAAAGAAAAGCTTTGGATTTGTTTTAGGAGGGGGCTAAAAAGTTGGCACATTCTAGTACCCACCTACTACCCTAGTAGTGGCTCAAAATCACTTCAGACTCCGAAACAAATTCATCCTTTTTATTCTTCTCTGACCTTTCATGACTCAAAATTTTATTTTAAAGCAATTTTTACCTTTACTTTTTAGCTGAGTTTTTGATAAAAACAATAGCTATTACAGCCTAATTGTTTTGGGAGGGGGGGTTAGGGAAGTGTGAGGTTTTCTAATCTTCAATCATCCGGCAAATGTGTCATTTTTTGGTGCAACGAGTATATTTTCCCCCCATGCGTAGCGCCGATAGGTATTCGTGAAATTCACACAAAATTAGGCGAGAGACTCTTCCCGCAAATGCAAAAAAAGGTCTTTTCATGTTTTTTCGATACATTTCAAAATGACGAATTATCAAATTTTGAGGGACACTGGGGGGGGGGGGAAGGTAATACCTCAATTTTTTTGTTCTTGATTTCATATGAAAAAGTTAGTCATGGAAGTCAAAATATCCCAATTTTACTTTTCCAAAAGCATTTTGAAGGAAGTTAGAGCAAAAACCGGTTTTTTGAGGTAATTTTGTTTCTTGTCGCACGCGTAGCGCGGGAGGGTATTTATGAAATTCACTCAAAAGTGGGTGAGAGAATTCTCCTATACATGTGACAATACTACTACTTTGTTTCTTCGAAAAAATTCAAAATGGCGGATCACTCAAATTTTGAGGGGAGCTGGAGAAGGGGCAAACACCTTAAATTTTTCTTTTTTTATTTTATATGAAGCAGTGAGTCACGGACACCAACATATCAAAATTTCAGCTTCGTAGGTGTATTTTGAGGGGAATCAGAGGAAAACCCGTTTTTTTGAGGAAGTTTTAAGTTATGATATTTCTCGAGTCTTCCATATTTCCTCACGAAATCAAGCTACAGAAGTCAAATTTTTTATGTAAGGTGATTTAGTGACCAGAATATGATCTCTTGAAGTTGACACAAAATGAATCCAAAATGACGGATTATAAAAATATGAGTAGAACTGAGGAGCCTCAAATCATTAAGAATGCAATTTAAATTAACTCATGTGGTTATTGGAGATAACAAGCGTACTATATTCGAAATTCACCTTCACACATGATATTGGAAAGGAGGAATGTATTTTTTGCCTCCAATTCTCCATCATACTTATTTTGGAGACTGAAATCTTCGCAGAGGTGAACATATAACTCGTTCATCATAAGAAAGCATATTCTTAATTTCCAACATTTCATTCTCTCTTACCAAATTTTAACATATCAAATTCTTACTCATATTTGTGGAAAATTCGCCATATGACTACAAATGGTTTGAAACGCAACCGTATGAAAACTCCCTTTCCTCTCCTTCCTTCCTTCTCAAACTGAATAGGCTTTAATAGCTATCATATTTATTAAAAACTCAGCCAAAAGTACACCTATCAAGCTATAGCAGACGATACCCTTGGCGTAACTTTCTTATAAAACGCCGTAAAGAAATTTAAACTTTAATAAAAAACGAACCCCCCACCCCATTTCCACCAACAAATAACATTTTTATAAACTTACTCTCGCACTCGACGTCGTCGAGACAAATACCAAGAAGAGGGTTCGAGGCTATATAAGAAAATATGCCAAAATACACCTCAACGTATTTAAAATCTAGCTCATCGAAGCGATATGAAATTTAATCTCGAGCGACAACGGTGCGTGGCACGAAATCAATGATATTTTGATATACTTTGAAATGCGAGCCACGATTTCGCAGCTAATAAAAACAATGAAGCCGTGGCTCGGCTTTAATACGCTTTTTTAAGGTACGCGTGCTGGCGTTTCGAGTTACACCCCGTACCGAACTTCTTTCGCCACTTTGTCTTATTAGGCACGTAATACGATTTTCGAATTATACGAATTCCGTTCTCCAGTTTTAAGGAAATCCGTTTTTGAATTTATCATTAGCCCGAATAGGAATACGACCTGTGCCTTTCATTTGTAGCGCCGTTACCCGTCCAAACGACCGTAGCGAAAACCGCGCCCGCCAAATTAGTTTTATATAGTAATATGTCGCTAATGAAGCACCGCCGCAGAGCTCCATTTCCACGGCCACCGTGCATAGCCCGAAATTACATTCGTCGCTTGTAATTATACGCCGTACCATTGGAAACTTTCTAGCGACGAATTTTTGTACGAATACGAAAACGTCGGGCGGAAGGCAGATATCTCTTGGCTTTTATTAGCGTATAATAATATTACGCCGTCGAACACTCGTATCTTTTTCCTACTGTGGATCTGTACGCTATGCAAAGTTTCGCGTACGCTGTATAGCTTTCTTCGAAATTAATATTTTTTTAAATTCCAGTTTGTTTTCGCTGGTGTAGTGTGTACGCGACGCCATATGGGATTTTATTCGCGCTAATAGGACGGAAGTGGGGAATATATTAAAAATCACACGATCCGCTCTAACCCGACTCATATACCGACACGATGCAACTGTTACGAACAGAATTTTTCGCGAATTTAATATCGTCTGCATTTGCCTTCGAGTCACTTTATTTCGCTACATTTCCATCCATTCTTCTTGCCCCTCCATTACGGGTAGCTCGTAGGAGTTCGTTTTAAGTGTATGTAGCTCCCTCTACCGTTCGTGAGTCATCATTATATCATTCGATTAATGTTGCTGACTCTCGAATTTCACATCCATCAAATTCTTCAGAGAGAAGGATCATTGGAAGAGCTTACAAGTGAACTAATGAGAAGGTCCATCTTGGCTGGTTGTCCTCGACTTCACAAACACAAGCTTAAAATGAAAGTATACCACAAAAACCATCCTACCCCCATAAAACACGAATACGAGGAGTTTTTTTAAGAGCAAAAACCACCCAATCCATTTTTGAAATTACCAGTTACGAGCCTTTTAGAGCCCCTTCACTGCAAGCTTTATGATAGGAAACAATTATCACATTGAGAGAAACGTCGATCGTAACCGATTATTTAGAGGACTATTAGAAATTTTTGCAATAAAAAAGATTAGAAGGAGTATTAAAGGATGGCTTTTTAGCTGAGTTTTTAATAAAAACGATAGCTATTACAGCCTATCTGATTTGTGAAGGGAAGGTCGGGGGAGGGTGGGATCTTCAAATCTTTGCGTTTCAGACCATTTGTAATCATCTGGCAAATGTTCAACTTTTTAGTATATATATTTTTCCCCCACGCGTAGCGCCGGCGAGTATTCATAAAATTCGCTCAAAATTTGGTGAGGAACTCTTCTTGAAAATGCGCAGAAGTATTTTTTTTGTTTTTTTGAAAACTTTCAAAATGGCGGATCACTCAAATTTTGAGGGGGGCTGGAGAAGAGGCAAATGGCTCAAATTTTTCGTTTTTGATCTCATATGAAAGAGTGAGTCACGGACACCAACATATTTAAATTTCAGCTTCCTAAGTGCATTTTGAGGCGAGTTAGCAAAAACCTGTTTTTGAGGAAATTGCGTTTTTTGTGTCACTCGCCTTGCGCAGGCGGATGTGGATAAAATTCGCTCAAAATTCGGTGAGGAACTCTTCTTGCAAATACGCAAAAATAGTTTTTTTGTTTTTTCGATAAATTTCAAAATGGCGGATCACTCAAATTTTGAGGGGGCTGGAGAAGGGCAAATAGCTCAAATTTTTCGTTTTTGATTTCATATGAAAGAGTGAGTCACGGATACTAACATATCCAAATTTCAGCTTCTTGAGTGCATATTGAGAGGAGTTAGATCAAAAAACGGCTTTTTGAGGAAGTTTTGAGTCATGAAATTTCTTGAATCTTCCATATCTCCCCACCAAATCAAGTTAAAGAGGTCAAATTTTGTGTGTGAGGTTAGTTGGTGACCACAATATGACCTCTTGAATTTGGATCAAAATGGATTCAAAATGGCGGATTATCAAAATTTTGAGTAGAGCTTGAGGAGCCTCAAGTTGGTAAAAATGTAATTAATATGAATTCATATGGTTATTGGGGATAAGTTGTATACTATATCCCGAATTCACTTCCATACATGATGTTGGAGGGGGAAGGCGGGGTTACCAACCTAAAATAGTGGTGGGGGTACAGGAGGGGTCGAAAATTTTTTATTGCGGTGTCATATGATAAAATGAGTCCAAGTGACAAACGTATTTTGATTTTAGCTTCTTCAGTGATTTTGGAGGGGAGTTAGAGCAAAAAACGGCTTTTGGAGGGGAAATTCCTGCAGGAAATTTCATGACTCTTCCATATCTCATCACCAAATCGGCCTAGAATGGTCAAACTTTGTGTGTAGGATTAGTTTGTGACCAGAACATAAACTCTTAAATTTGAGTCAAAATGGATCCAAAATGGCGGATTATCAAGATTTGAAGATAATTTGAGGACCCTCAAATAGTTATATCCAGAAACAAATATGTCACAATTTCAGCTACCTAACTTAGTTTGGGGAAGAGTTGAAGCAAAAATTGCTTTTGAAGGACGTTTTAAACGAAACAATTTTTTGAATTTTCTGTATTACTTCACCAAATTTCCTGAGAAAGCTCAAACTTTACTTGTAGGGTCAGTTGCAAACCAGAATATTACTTACTTCTTGAATTTGGGTCAAAATTAATAAGAAATGAGGGATAATTCGGCCCCCCCCCTCCCAATACCTAACTATAATAAGAATATTATTATACTAGTTTTAACTTATCACCTCTTCTCTCACTATTCAGGTCATCCATTTCAAAGCATCCTGCACATGTTGTAATTGTTCGTAAAATAATAATTCGTAATTACTAAATGGAACGTTCTTTTTTAATACAGTTATATAACGTGCAATAGTCAATTACATATTCATAATGTTTTTTAGTTTTTTTTCTACAAGTAAGTATAAACATAAGCTGAAATAAATGTGACCAAGGATTCACATGAATTAGTTCGCGAACGAAGATTGTACAGATCACATATTAATCAATTTTTAATAATATTTGGAAATTCTATCTCGTTGCTCCAAATTTGAATTTCAAGTTAAAGAGATGATTTTAAGTCATTCTAACATCAGTTTTTTTGAAAAATTAACACTTGAAATTTTTCAATTGCGAAGTTGTGAGAGCTTAAGATATGGGTAATTTTCGAAAAATGTTTAGGCAATGAACTTAAGAAGCGTTTAATGATAGAAAGGAACCTATGGTAATTACTATCTATAGGATTTCATGTGGTGAATTTTCAAGGAGAGGAGGTTGGGGACCTGTACATTTACTCTGAGATCTTGAATTTGTTTTATTTACCAAGTTTGTACCCTCAACCTCATATTTTAAAGCCCTAACATCAATAGTTTAAAAAAAAAACTGATTTTCCAACTACCCTATTCCATATGTCTATCGATGTTTTCATTCGAAGATTAGGTTTTTCATCAAAGTAGAAATTTTGAAGAAGACTCGATTTCTGAGCATTGCGTTACCTTCTTCAAGTTTGAATGCAGATTAAAATATCAAGAATTTGGTACAATAAATGTTTAGCTTTTCTACCATGACACTGTTCATATTAAAATTTTCTCAATTTAATCACGTACTGTCGGTTTTCCAAACATTACTAGTTGACATGAACATCCATTGTAATTAGTATTACCATAACATAACCAAGCAAGGACCCCAAGCTCTTGATACAAGTATAAACATTTCCTTCGTCGATCGTGATCCCCGATGACTCGTCCGTATCATCCGCATTCGCATTTAATGTCATTCACCTAAAACCCATAACTTCCTCGTTTTATTGACAAAATACATAAACGAAACAACGTACTCAGGTTAACACCTATTGTTTTGCTAACTCATAAAATCTGCCAATAAAACAAAACGTTTTTCAAACAGCTCGCAAATACTATACGACGCGCATCAAAGTAGTAAAACCGTTCAGTGCTTCTTAATCGCGAGTGTATGAAAATGTTCGCGAAATTTCTCGTCGTATGCACGATACACGTTATTTCGTGCGAATTTACTCGTAACAATGTGGACATCACGTCACCCTCGTTGGCCGGTGGCATCATTCCGAGCAACTCGATCACTCTCAGCAATTCATATGGTAACAAGATCACACCAAAAGGAGAAAATAAATCGCAAAACCTTACGTTAAAAACGCCCTTGTTATCTGTATCGGTGAAAAACAGCACTACGAGATCGGCCACCGATACGGGTGTTAAAATTACGGATGCTGCGGCGAACCTGCAGGACATAGCGAACAGCGATTTATTACCGAGACCGGAACATGGGTTAAATCCGCGGGATATAATGTTAGACTTGAATATTCCGGTACGCTTGACCGAATTGGAAGATTTAACTAAATCATCTAACGTCGAACAATTCAAGCGTAAAATGTTACAGTCGTCGCTGGCTGATCAATTATTTTCTACCATCGAAGACAAATCAAAGTATTACGAGGCGTTAGAAAACTTGGCATCGAGCTTTCCCTCCAAATCCAGACGTAAGCGAGATACCAGTGTAGAACAAACCTTTACAAATGACGATACTGGACTATCAATGCAACCTCATCTTCCGTACATTACGGGTCGTCGCTTTTTCTATCTTTATCCGAAAAAGGCGAACTCCGAAATCGTTTATAAACACGATAGTGGAATGTTGAAAAGCAAACGTGATGCTACCAACGATCTCATTTTCAGTCCTGCGTCCGTTACAAGGAATTCCGCTTCCGATGTGGTCGGCGCTTCCAGACATTTACATCGTTTCATTGCTCGTCGTCCTAATCGTCATCATGTGCATCATCCACTACCACGTCATCACATTCCTCGTCCAGTGTTACCTCCACCACGTCCAATTCCCATTATGTTGCCTCATCGTCCACGTCTTCCTCACCTATTACCACCACCTCATTTGCCAATAATCCCACCCGAAGTTTTGGAAGAAATAGCGCAATCTCTGCTCTTACACCCATTACCACCATTGCATCTTCCTCCACCAGCACCAATACTACAATATCCTGCTCCTACGCCTCACCTGTTTTTGTCTCGTTCTAAACCTGCATCTTTGCACGCAGGAATGCCGATCAGCCAACATGTCACGGATACTAAATTGAAAGATGACGATATAAGGTACCTGTACGACCAACTCTACAATATGGCCAACAATTCCAAACAAATGGAGTCAAATTCGTCTTCCGATGACTTCGGATATCATACTTTGGACGAGCTGAAATCTAAACCACAACTTCTAGCTACGGCTCAACTTCCATCAGATCATTCTGTAAACCTACCACAATATTCTAGTTATGAAACGAATCTTCCTCAAGTAAGCTACTTGCCCAATCCAACGTATTATTCAAATCCATCGCAATTTTTGGCAAATCCTCAGCCATCGTCATCATTCTACACGCCATCGAGAATCTACGATTATCCAGTGATTCCGCAACATCAATCTTCAAACTTTGAGTATACTCCTAATTACTTAGGTACCTATGCAAGTCGACAGAGACCTTATAGCATCCAATCAGCACCACTGATTGATTCTATGTACTCGGGAGTATCACACAGAACTTTACCATTCACCACAGGAGCCTTTGATCAATATCCAACGTACCCTGAGGACATCATTCCAGCCATTCCTCCGAGTACATATTACAATGGAATCAATCAGGCAATTCCTCAAAATATATACTCCAGTTCCATCAATGAAGAGATTCCTCAAATTACATATTCCAATACTATCAATCCAGTGATTCCTGCAGGTCCATCTCAGTACTTACCATACTACCCTAATTATTTGCGAACTGCGTCAAGTCGTCAAGTACATCCCAGTGAGCAACCAGTATCAATGACGCATCCTCTACATCCCAGACCACCGCATCGTGTTTTAACGCCAATTACAGGGCCTTCGACACATCATCCAGGGTTACCTCACAGAACATTCGAGGTCAGCGATTCAGCTGAAGTTCTCGAATCTTTAGAACGAACTGGTCAGTTATTAGGTAACACGTTTTTCTCGCTGTTTGGCCACGCTCCGATGATGACGTGATGATTAGCATCTTGCAGGATTGTGCTAGTCAGTGAAAATTCTCTTTCCATGATAAACGTGTTTCTTTATATTTAAGACTAATTTTATGACATTTTTTTTGTAATAAATTTTTTTTATTTTTGTATAATTAGATTTTTTCATTTACAAGATTGGGCAAATGGTGCAAAAGAACAGAAATGATTTTTGATGTACATACTTACTTGCCTTCAGTCATCTTAACAAATGCACGAGAGATCTAGATACTTATTTATCTTTCAGATTTTTCATTTGACGCAGAATCGCGTTTCAATCAAATTTTGAGTGGGAATGAAGGGACTTGTAAAGCAGTAACATTTTTTATTTTAATATAATATGCTAAAGCAAGATGAGGTTGCTACCAAATCAAATTTCAGTTTCCTAAGTAAATACGGCGAGGAGCTGAAGCCAAAACTGACTTTTCGAAGGGAAAGTGAGATAGAAATTTCTTGAATCATCTTTACCGTCTTACCAAATATGTCTAGAAAGCTCAAATTTCCTATGTAATATCATTCTGTGACTATAGTATGGTTTCTCAAATTGAAATCAAAATGAACCCAAAATAGCAAAATAGCTCTAAATTATAAGTTTAAGTTGTAATGGTTATTCTTGTGGTCAACGAGCACTATATGTACTCTAAATTCAACTAGTAAGTACTTTGGAAGATATAGGTAGATATTCCAACCTCGATAGTGAGTATGGACGTAAAGAGGTTAATAGCATTATATGAAAGTCCGAGCATGTCCTCATCAAAAACTTATATCCATTAATGCGTATGGTTGCTTACGATTTTCTTCAAGTTTTGAGTGGCATATTTGTCGAGAAAATGCATTGCATAGAAAAGATTATGCAAATTTTTTTGTGGCCAATTTTATGCAAATAATTTTATACATATTCAGTACATCATTGAACAATTTTTTATTTATATAAGCTTCATTTACAGAATGGAGATTCCATCTCACATCAACCAGAAGGGAGAACAAGCTTTTCTTTCCACTTTAAAATATTTTGATTATATTTATTTGGCAAGTTCTAAGAGCAAATATACCAAAAATCAAATCAATAAAATTATTTTTGCCTGACTTATGTTTATATTAATTCTTGCCATTAACAACTTTTTTTTCTTTTTAATATTCAACAACTACGAAAAAGTTTTCGCCATCTCTCATCTATTCATCATTCATGACCTGAAAAAACCACCGAAGGAATTTTTTCAACATTCTACAAATTAAGAATAAATCTTTATCGTCTCATCCCCATGAAAAACCTAGAGGCGCTTTAAAAATTAAACGAAAAAAATCTCGGAAAAAAGTAAACAATTACGAATAATTCCACCTATTGAGAGGGAAAACTTCACAGAACAGTTTCCAAGTATAAGCGACGTTAATGATTGCTTGTTAAGAAGGGGATGCCGCGAATACCGATACGGCACGTATTTCTTTATTTTATCGCTACCAAATTGAAAGCTTGACGTGAAATTTCTTCGGTAAAATTTGTCACAAAAGTTGATTTTTAAAAATGATACGCTACGCAGTTTCGTTATTATACTTTCGCGCTGAACATTGCTAAATTTCTAATCCTCGTAGAACTCTCTAGAGCGTGTTTCACACCGTATGGCCTACCTATTGTACCTATCTTTTTTATTTACAAATATTAATTTCATCGAATGTCACCAAGCACGTAAATCTCATCTACACACGATTATCGATCACGTATCGTATGATCAATCACTTGGTATATATAGTTCATCAACTTCGATCATTTTATAATAATTACCGCATAAGTTATTCGTGGTTAAAGCGATCAAAATGAATTTTATAATGTTACTTATTTTCATCGTTTGCTCATTTATATTCGTTGCACCGGTTATAAATGGTGGACTAGTTGTTGGAACCGATTTTCCTACAATTCAAGCTCACATGCCATTTCACATGCATCGACATCCGAGATTACAATATTTTCACAGCTTAGGAACGAAAATGCCCAGACAAACGCCTTCGGAGTACGAAAAATCCATCATGGATGTTCCTTGGGATAATAAGTATAACAGGCATCCCAACAGACTGATATGGTAATTTATTTATTTTTTTATTGTGATTTTATGCTCTTTCAATTTATTTTGTAAGATTTGTTAAAACTGAAAATAAATTTTTTTCCAAGCAGTGCATTCTTCTTTACCATCTTCGGAATAATTTAAATCTATATTTTAGTTATTCAAAATTTGTACGAAAGTATTTATGGAATTATTGTATGTCAATTCATTCAAAATTTCAACTAAAGTCCTTCGATTTCACCCAACTCTAGTCCCAGAGGCAAGAAAACCAGTACCTTAAGGGAAAGAATTTTTGAAACTTGTTCATTTCCATAAAACAATAACCAACTTTCCGCTGTTGTAAAACTAGAACAAATTCATTCGGAGATGAACAAATTTCGTAGTTTAATAGCCCATCTAAAAAAATTCTAATGAATCCACTAAACTTTCAAAAATTGGAAAAATTATTTGTGCCCAAATTTCAAGAATATGAAAAAAATAAAATAAAATGATAATTTAATATTTGTTCTTAGGAACAGTATATTAAAAATGGAAGTACATATGCTCTCTTGCGAATACATGATGACCCAAATTAAGGAAGAAATAGTATAGGCTGGTGACCCATGGGTTAATAGGTATTTCGATACACTGAATATGATTATACGTTAATTTTTCACCATCAACCATTTTTAAGCCCCTGATCAAGCCATGGAAATATACCATAAAATTATTGTAATAATGAAAAATAAGTTTTTTTTGTTTTTTTTTTTTAACTGTAATGTTCATTTTATGATAATTTAAGGTTATAATGGACTACATTCAAATCACACACTGTATTTACTAATTTTCTCAAATGGTCCTTTTGGGAAGGGGGGGGTGCAAGTCCAAATCTTTCGACAATAATGTCTACTATTAGTTCAACATATCCTTGAATAGATATTCAATGTATTCAACGTAATTATATACTTACTCGTAGATAAAACAATATGTCACATATTTATACTGTTTTTTTTTTTTTTTTTTTTTTTTTTTTTTCAAAGCTATTAGGGTGAACTAAATTTTGATTTTTTTTTTTTTGAAAAATTTGAGTGGGGTGATCATGAAATTATTAAACGACCTCAAAAGGACGTTAAAAAAATTTTAGTCACTTAGCTCAATTTTAAAATTTCAAAAATTGTTTATTTCCCAAAAAATTTATTTTTGAGTAAAATTTTTTGCACTCAAAAGTCATACTTTATTAAAAGACTGAAAAAAATTTTAATCATTCTTTTTTTAATATTTAAGAGTTTCAAACACTTTCGCAATTTTTTCAAAGCGTCAATTTCAGAAATTTTTAATATTAAATAATGAATATGAAATTCATAGGTAACCCCCAGTGTACGACTTAGATTTAAATTTCTTAGGGCTTAAGAGAGAAATTCAGCTCGATTCTCATTTTATAAGTTTTCTAGAGTATCGCATTTTTGCAATAAAATGGCTCGTTTAGATGTTTTACCATAAAAAAAACTCAAGCTTTCGAAACCCTGCGAAACAAAAAAAAAACATATTTTCTTTCCGGAGACCGAAAGAGCCTAAATTTAGCCTTTACGGTACACACGAGCATAAATTTACTCGTATGTCTTTCATTTTTGAAAATAGTCAAATTTAATGCTTTAAAAAAGTAAAAATGTGGACATGGTAAATTTAAAAAAAATTCAATAACAATTTTTTTTCACACTTTAGACAACAAAATACGACTTTTGAGCACAGAAAAAAGGTTCAACTGTTCTAAAATTAATTTCCTTGAACGTCTCAAATTTTTATTTTGGAGATTTAAAAATTGTCTTGAAAGAATGCAATCTTATGACCTATTTTTAAAGTCATCTATCAATCATTGTAATTCATCAAAAACTTATCAAAAAAAAAAAAATCGACTTACACTATCACATACTGACAGGCCCGTAGCCTGAGTAGAAGAATTTTTGCCCCCCTTAGAAGAATTACCCAAAAACCCCTTTTTTACTTTTTAATTTGGTCATTGACACAAAAATTAATAAATCCACATAAATGTGTTTCAAATCGATAGTCACATTGATAAATTAACATATTGTCAGTCAATGTTATTTGGACGATCTTGTAATTTGACAGTTATTCCCAGTTATTCCGTTCGAAAAACACCACTTAAATAAAATTTGCGTTGAAAATTATTTTTAAATATTTAATTCACGAAGAAATAGAAAATTGCAATTGTATTAATATTAAATTTTTGACTCGTATTTTAATTTGAAATGTACTTTTAAAAAAATAAAAAATTATATTCATAAGTGCATTTTGAATTTGAAAATTTTTTTGGTGTTGAAAAAAAATTTGCCCCACCCTTTGCCCCCCTCTAGAAAAAATCCTAGCTACGGGCCTGCATACTGAAAAAGGTCATGTACTCATTTTGAGAATACAGAGTTTACAGAAATTATTTCACGAATTTTTAAAATGTGGCTAAATACTTTTCCTGAGTGGTAAAAATCGAGCTTTTCATACTTAAACTTCAATCTTCAATTTTCCGTGATCCATTAGAGATTCTCATCAATGAGCTACTGAACTACGAAAATCGTTTGTCTATAGATGAATTTTGTCATTTTCTACCAGAATTTATGTTTTATGAAAATCCAAGTGTATAAAATTACCGCATGATTTTCTCCTTCCTCAGCTAGTCCTTGAAAACTGGTGGAGGTTCGTAAAAAAAATACGAGATATCGACGGTCATAAGGTTAAAAATCTTATTTATTGAATGAATCTTTGAAACACCTATATTCAACACTTCAGACTTCCTCCTTTCGCTTTAAAGAATGGGTATTCATTAGGGAAAAAATGTCTAGGTTATAATAAAAATAAAACACAATCGTAAGTCTCCACTTAAAAGTCATCAACAATATGAAAGATCGTAAAAAATACCCATTTGAAAATTTCCGTTTAATTAACAATGTAATAATTCTCATAAATACCTATTCAACAACTTTTCGTCTTCGTTAAAAAACAACAAAGCCGATTTAGAAAAATATTCCACTCGAACTCGATAAAAAAAAGCTCCCTCTCAGAAATTATAAAAGTTATTTCTTCACGAATTTCTTTTGAAGTGCGATTTAAGAAAATTTTTAATTCGAAGGCAACAAGTCGAAAATTCAAAGAAGTTGCCAAGATCATTTTTTTCTCTTATATAATTCGAAAATGAAAGAGAATACTTACCACTTTAAGTAATTCATCGAAGAGTTACACAGAAGACCGAATTCTTTGAGAATTAACATATTACAGTCGTACTCGAAGTTTGAAGACTTAAATTTCGTCTTTATCCGCGATATAGCATTACCAAGTAATTTAATTGGAAAAGCGATGTTCTTTTAAAGAATAAATAATACCTATTTCGTATTATCTAAATAATTACTAGTTTTTGCAGATACTTGCATACCTTCAGTCGAAGATGTATTTTGTATTAAAATAATTTTAATACCTCGTAAATTAAGATGACTAGGTCTTACCAGCTCGAAGGAAAAAAATCTCTATAAAAAAGAACCAATTAACGATGCAAAATAAATATTTAATTTACGAAAAATTCGAAATTTTCCATCAGTACAAAATCATCAAAGCTTAAAAACTCGTCGCAATTATAAAAAATAAATAAATAAAATTTTATACAGATAAAAATCACGACAATTTAGAAATTAAACGTGTCGATCGCTACCTTTCGTAGAGGAATACAAAGAAGGAGAGGATACTTCGTCTGATGCCGAGGTCACGTTCTTTTGGTTGCCATTTGTGGCTTGGGCATCCTTCTTATTCGATTCTGTTTGACGGGTTTTAGGTTGACCTTTTTGTTCGTTTTTTACGACTTCGTTGATGATTTTTAAAAGCAATTCGTTCGTATCGGATGATTCTTTAGGTGTGGCGGTAACTTTGGAAGCTGCGTCTTGGCCTGCTTCTTTAACCAAAAGTTCCAATTCGTTGGCGATGTTGTGCATGTTATCGAAGTGCGTTTGAGCTTGAGCGTTTCTCATTTGCTGTCTTAAGTTCGGGTAAGTAGCTGGATAATACATGGCTGCTTCGGCCGATCTACTGGCCTGGTTGTTATCAGGAATAATAAATGGTTCCAATACGACTTGATCTTCGTTAGTTATGATTGGGTCTTCCATCGGATTGGTGTTTCTGAAACCGGTATTTGGGGTAATGTAAGTTGGCTGCCAGTTCTCAATTACTTGATGTTCCATGGCTTTGGCGGGTGCTGCTTCGGGTTGAGTATTAAGGAATGGGTTCCTACCTTGTAATCTTTCCATGAAGTAATTGGGCGGTATTTGCATCTGTGAATCATTGTCGATTAGCACTTTACGTGCGCGAAGTTGATTCAAGCCCGAGTAGCCAGTGCTCATTGGGAAAACGTTGAAGTCACTTTCAGAATCTCTGGCTTGCATTTGTGGCGCGTTGTAGTAAGTAGATTCGGGTTGTTGAGACCGGATCAACATTGGAGACTGCAACATTGTTGGCTGTAACAGTGAAGACTGCATCGGCATTTCGTTCATGTTGCTTACAGCGGCGGGTTTTTGCACCAAGTATTTAGTGTCGTAGTAGACAGATGGTTGAACCGCGGTCATCATTCTATCGGACGTACCGTAATTCCAGTACTGCCTTGGTTTGCTATCTTCATCGACACTACGGTAGTATGGCGGATATGAGGAATAATGGGATGAACCGTAATACGGAGTCGAATGATAATCATAAGGTTGCATGTAGGAGGCTGGGACAGCGTATACCTGTGGGGCAGTGTTATGATGTTGCGAATACAACGAAGGTCTCAAACCGTGAAGACCTAGGGTTCTGGCATTGTTTTGCTGCAATTCCATCTCTTCGGGCATTCTAAACCGCATAGCAGTCGGTACCTGACCTTGAGGCTGTAGCCATCCAGTCGGATAATGTGGCATAGCATAAGACATTTGTCCAATAGTGTAATATGCCTGGCCACCCGAAGTCGGGTAATTTCCCGAACGAGACTTGTCCATCATCATCGAACTCTGCGTAGGGTTGGTGATGTTCACTTTCTCACCGTTGACCATTTGGCCATCGGCTCCTTTTTTAACGCGAGTACTATCGTTATCATTGTCGACCGGTAGTCCGAACGATACCACGAAACATATCGCGAAAATTGTTAACTTTAACTTATACATGATGATAGAACTACTGTGTTGCTGACAATACCGCGGAAAACTAATAACTGAAGAGCCTTCGTATTCCGTGTTAATATAAATAATTTCTAACGGACCACCACCGGACGGTCACCGATGTCGTTTCGGTGATCGTCGGCGTATTTTGAAAACGTTGCATTTTTCTTCGTCAACAACGCGTCGACCTACTTTACTTGTCGCCTTGTTAGTCCTATATTTCCATAACAAATACCACATAGGTACCTATTTCCGTGTCTTCGTCTATACACGACATCGAATAGCTATCAAAACATTTTCCAATAACCTATCCAAGCACACAAGAGCAATCCCATCGATAATCATTACGCTACCTCTAAGATTAAAAATAAAATTACGAGCGACCTATCCATCGCCCATCGTCGTCTCATTCCAAACGCTCAATAATGTAAATTCTCGCACCAATTTTCACCGCCATGATGCATATTTCCTGTATTTTCGAAAACCTTTTACCGATATTCTTGAGAGATTTTCACGCCATTTCTGACGTCTAAAAGAATATTATACTCCGAGTAAATAAAAATTGATGACTTTACGCGTTCACTTCTCGGAGATTGCGCTTCTAAAACGACGCTAGTGTTTGACGACCCCAACGTCTGTAAGCGTAGGTGGAATTTTTTCAAAAAAATTTATTTATTCATAATGCTTTTTTTTCCACACCCATTGGACCATTTCGTTGGTATTTTTTATTTAATAAGTTTTCCAATTCTGAGGGCAATAGTATAACGACGAAAATCCTTACTTATAGAAGATGGAATCTATTTTTTAGGATTAAATGAAATTTATAAAATCTCGAAATCGTTATGTCAGTGATGATAAATTCGATTTTAATCAATCTGAAAATTAATACGACGCGTGATTTCAGAGGATTAATCGATAGATGATAATTTTATTTATTTCTTCCAAACGTCTTCTATTTCAATATAGGTATGTGATAAGGTGCGATTATACAAACATTCGAATGAAATGATTTTAAATTTCATTCAAGAACAATGGATAAATAGGCTACAAATACTAATGAGAGGATATGCTAGTTCATCGACTGAATGTTTATTTGTTAGTTACGTTGCAAGTCAGGAGTGCGAACAGGAACAGGCAAAAGAGGCAGATTGCCCCAGAGCCCAGGCTCCTGATAGAGCTCATAAATGCAAATTTCAAGTTTTAAAAGCTTTCAATACTTCAACCAGTGTTGCCAACCCAAATGGAAAAAAATCCCCGAATTTGGCGGAAAAAATCCCAGGTACGGGAAAAAATCCCAGATCGTGTTTTTAAAATATGAACGACTTTTTTTTAGCTGAGTTTTTAACAAAACGATAGCTATTACAGCCTACCTGATTTGGGAAGGTAAGGTCGGGGGAGGGTGGAGTCTTCAAATCTTTGCGTTTCAGACCATTTGTAATCATCTGGAAAATGTCCAACTTTTTTATATATATATATATTTTTTTTCCCCCACGCGTAGCGCCGGCGAGTATTCATAAAATTCGCTCAAAATTTGGTGAGGACTCTTCTTGAAAATGCGCAAAAAAGTTTTTTTGTTTTTTCGATAAATTTCAAAATGGCGGATCACTCAAATTTTGAGGGGGCTGGAGAAGGGGCAAATAGCTCAAATTTTTCGTTTTTGATTTCATATGAAAGAGTGAGTCACGGATACTAACATATCCAAATTTCAGCTTCTTAAGTGCATATTGAGAGGAGTTAGATCAAAAAACGGCTTTTTGAGGAAGTTTTGAGTCATGAAATTTCTTGAATCTTCCATATCTCCCCACCAAATCAAGTTAAAGAGGTCAAATTTTGTGTGTGAGGTTAGTTGGTGACCACAATATGACCTCTTGAATTTGGATCAAAATGGATTCAAAATGGCGGATTATCAAAATTTTGAGTAGAGCTTGAGGAGCCTCAAGTTGGTAAAAATGTAATTAATATGAATTCATATGGTTATTGGGGATAAGTTGTATACTATATCCCGAATTCACTTCCATACATGATGTTGGAGGGGGAAGGCGGGGTTACCAACCTAAAATAGTGGTGGGGGTACAGGAGGGGTCGAAAATTTTTTATTGCTGTGTCATATGATAAAATGAGCCCAAGTGACAAACGTATTTTGATTTTAGCTTCCTCAGTGATTTTGGAGGGGAGTTAGAGCAAAAAACGGCTTTTGGAGGGGAAATTGCTGCAGGAAATTTCATGAATCTTCCATATCTCATCACCAAATCGGTCTAGAATGGTTAAACTTTGTATGTAGGATTAGTTAGTGACCAGAATATAACCACTTAAATTTGAGTCAAAATGGATCCAAAATGGTGGATTTACAAAATTTGAAGATAATTTGAGGACCCTCAAATAGTTATAATTTGAGAAATATGTGTTCGCATGATTATTTCATGGCAAGAAATACTACATTTGTGCCAAATTCAACTTCTTAGGTGTTTTTGGAAAGGATAGGGTAGGGGTTTTCAGACTTGTATTGGGTGTGGCCTGTAGTGATGAACGGTTAAGCAAGGTTATTACTAAATCAAAGAAGCCCCAGTTAAAAACTCAGCTCCAGTAATGCGGCATGGCTGCTTATTTACAATTCTCTGTAAATTTGTCGAATGTTTGGCGAATTTTTTTTTTTTTTTGTTTGCGAAGTATATATTCATTAAAATTGAAATTATAATTGAAAACTTTTATTAATTTTAGATTACACCTTACTGCAATTAGGGGAATTACTTTATACTTTATATTGGATTAACATAAATTATAAAAAAATAATAAATAAATTAAAATAAAATCAAGAAATTATTATTTTTATCCTCGGACAATGTAGTCAAGGAAAAGCTCAGCTCAATGCTATTACCTATGGACTTTGCTTTGCTGCAGTTCAAACGCTAGTTTTGGGTGCTAGAACAATAATATGTAAATAGATAAAATCGATTATTCAACATAAGGAAATGGTCTTTTATTACTAGATGATATAATAAGCAAAACATGCGCTAAAACAAATACCAACAAAATAAAACATTATAATTAAGTATTTAATTATTCATTATTATTTTTTTTTAAACGAATACATATCCACCGAATGCTTCTGAAGCAACGATTTGTCAATAGGTAACATTAAGTAGAGTTGAAAATGAAGAGATTTGGACATTTTGTTCGAAAAATCCCAGAAAATGGTAAAAATCCCCGAATTCATCAAAATCCCCGAAAAATCCCAGCCTTTTTTTCAACAGAGTAAAAAATCCCTGAATTCAGGGAAATTTTCCCCGAGTTGGCAACTCTGACTTCAACTGGATTTTTTACTTGAGTTTTTCATAAAAGCGATACCCATTACAGCCTGCCTAATTTGGAAAAGAGGGGACGAGGAAAGATGGGTCTTCAAATACTTGCGTTTTAGGTCATTTGTAATCATTCGCCAAACATCTCACTTCTTGGTAGAGCTGACGGGTATAGATGAAGATCGCGAGAAACTCGTTTTGACAATGCAACGATTTTTTTTGGTTTTTTCGAAACACCTCTAAATGATGAATCACACAAATTTTGAAGTCCTACAGGGAATGGGCTAATAGGCTAAGATTTGTGTTTTTGATCTAATACGAAAAAGTGAGTAACATACATCAACGCATTCGAATTTCAGCAAAGTGTTTTTGAGAAATTTTCTAGTCGTGAAATTTCTCGAATCTTCCATATTCCTTCACCAAATCAATCTAAAAATAGCACAAGGAAATAAGGATTGAACCTGGAAAAAAATGGTAGTGAGCTGAATTTCACATTATACCATTATACGTGCAGAATGGTGTCCTCAACAAGTTATAAAAAGTTTCCACCCCAGGAGAGGGCTACCCCCCCCCCCAAAGTTTTTCAGCTGTTTTTTGTTACCATCTTCGAAAAAAAGGGTTCTACGTCAAAATAAGTTACATCAAAAAATGCTCCCCATTAAATTTCCTACAGAATGAGTGAAACAGTTTTCTCAAACAGTCATTAGTAAGCCCAAAATGAGTAGGTCAAAATATACCAATTTTTAGAATTACCTTTGAAAATCAGTTCTTCGTTTATATCTTCCATACGGTGCGTCCTACGCAAAAATTGGTAATGTTGAAAAATATTCCCCGTTCAATTTCCTATAAAGTCATGAAAAATTTTTCCCAAAAAGTCATAAAAGAACCCAAAATGGGGTGGACCAAAATAAATTACTTAATTTTGGAAAAATTTATTCATAGTGTTCACGTCTATTATCAAGTGACTTATGTAGCTGATAAAGATGAACAAATAATTTTTACTGATGATCCCCTTCCACTTCCTCCCCATCATAGAAATTCTTCTCTCGATCTACAGTATAGATTCTATACTGTAAGCGAGATCAAAGAATTTTTATTTTCTGTTCATATGATGAGATGAGTCCAAGTGACTAACTTATTCTGATCTTAGCATCCCAAATGAATTTGGAAGGGAGTTGAAACAAAAAACGGCTTTTAGAGGGGAAATTTCTGCAGGAAATTTCGTACATCTTCCATATCTCCTCACTTAATCCATCTAGAAGAGTCAAACATGGCATCTTGAATTTAGGTAAAAATGGATTCAAAATGTGGAATCGTCCAAATTTGAGGATGACTTGAGAAACTTCAAATCGCTAAAATTTCAAAATATAGGCTTATATGATTTTTGTAGGCGAGAAATACTACATTTATTCTGAATTCAAATTCTTAAGTAAAAATCTTCAGACCTGGTGCCAGGTATAGAGCTACAGACTGTAGACATGAAGGGGTTAGCAACGTTATTTGCAAACCTTAACAAGCCCCAATTAAAAACTCCGCTCCAGTAATTCTGCATGACTACTTGTGATTTTTTTTATGAATTTTCATTGAGTCAAAAAAAGTTGAAAACAAAGGCTCAATAATTATTCTTGCCCAGAAGTCTCTAGCTCTCTCCGGTCTTGCTGCGTGCACAAAGTTTGAGTTTTCCAAATCAATTTGATGGCGAGAAATCTCATAACTCAAAACTAGTACTGTCGATTATTAAAAAAATAATTGATTAATCGATTATTCGAAGATTAATCGATTAAAATATTTGACTCAAAAAAAGTTTTTGTTTCAACTCTCGTCCATATTTACTCAAAGAGCTGAGTTTCAAAGTCATCTTCTCGACCTAGAGCGATGCCATTTCTTCACTATTCAGGTTGAATTTCATTGTAGAATCATGTTATGGTTCAAATCCACTCATTAGACTTTGGCATAGGTGAAATCACAACTTTAATCTTTTATCTCTAACGTTGTGAAATCATGACTCTAAATTATATCAGAAGTATAAAAAAGCCCTAAAAAATGACTCAAAGACACGCTCCGTTAGTGATTAATTAACAATTTTCAAAATATGATTCTTAGTGGAAGTTTGTAATAAAGATGGAGTCGAAATCAAGTTTTGAGATTTGCCCCGGAGTCAAAATTATAGCAAAAATTACGATATCTTAATCACAATTTCACACATGATGGGAAGCAATAGCATGTTCAACATTCTTGAGGTTTCGACGTCAGCACATTGCAGTATGTATTACTTTCGTATTAAAAATCTTCCTTTCCTATACTACTTTTTTTGAGCGCATATGACGTTCTAATATAATCTGACCAGTGACTACTCATAAGACAAATGATAATTATATCTACTCACAAATGTTGTTTTCTCACAAAACATGGAGTGGTATGAGAAAGATGGTATGAAAACGACCCTCAGAATCAGAAAATACAAAAAAAATCTGTAGTTGAGTACATCTGACAAAGTTTGCTCAAAGTTTTCAAACAAATTCGTAATTGGACGATTTAAATTTTTTCACGATAAAAAATTACAACGTCTTATGAGTAAACAATTTTGCATTAAAAAAATTTCTTAATTTTTTTTTTGAAAATACGTAAATTAAATTCGAATAAAAACATCACTAAAGGTTTGGAAATTCACGTTTTCGACATGAAGAGGGGGGCTTTCAGAGATAACGTGTGCTGTTGGGGTTGGGGGGAGGAATTGAAAAGTAAAGGTTCAAATTGGTGAGTGGGTGCTTTTGGCCTCCATTTTTGGAGGTTATGGGGCTAATGTATGACTATTTCTTGAAGGGATAGAGTTTTAAGTTAATTTAATGATTCAAATGTATCATTTCTTCGATACTGCCTTCATGGTAATTAGCTCATGAAGCTGTGAATATTCAATAATTAATTATTATTTATAGTTCGTGTGAATAATATGGACTTGACATGAGCTGTTTAGACTTTGAGAACATCCGTGAGACTATGAGGTAAAAACTTACAATGTTTTACCTTCTATCTCACAAGGAGGTCAAATTATGGCTGCACTATGTTCGTGACCTATAAATTACTAATTCATCATTCATTTTTGAAAATACATGAAATTCGGTACGTTATCTAGTAAATTACAAAAAGGTTTAGATTTCATGAATTTTGAAAAAACTAACAGCAAAAAATGTTTTCACTTTCAAGGCAGTAAAATATGACTTTTAGGAGGAAAAAATTTCAATTATTTACCTATAATGAATACCTAAATTTGAAAATTTTTTAATTTTTAAAAACGTTTCCCTCGTTTTGGACGGTTTATGTGTACAGTACCTATTAATTTCGAGGATTGATTTTTTTTAAATGCTGCTGAGAGTCATTTGGTAATTCTATTTATCCTTAGCCAATTCTACATTTTTCTGAAAGAAAAGAAAAAAAGGAAAAAAATTGTTATTCTAAAAATTCAATTTAAAGGTAAATTTATAATTTTAATTATTCAATAATGATAAGGGAAAATATTTAATTTTATTAAAATTAAATTAATAAAAAAAAAAAAAGTAAAATATTTAATTTTAAAATAATTATTGAATTTATTATTATTAAGATAAATAAAATTAACAAAGATAATAGTGAATTAAAAATTAGCAGCTGGTCACGTAGCCGAAAAACCAATCATGCCTTATTTTATAATAATTGTAAAGCGTGTGTGATTTTCACTAATTATAGATCACCTTTGAAGTTCATACGTAGGACGAATTTGATTTCTGATCATTAGGAATTATTACAAAAGTGATAACATTTTGCGAAATACTCTTTCATCAAGTTTCATTGGGAATTCCAACTATACTAATTACATTTATCAAATTTTACGATAAAAAGGCATCGTCATTATCGGTGTTATTATTTTCATCGAGTGAGCTTGAAATTCATTCGAACTACGTAAACTATTTCGCCCTCCCGCTGGGATTAATAACGGAACATGACGGCGAAATTTTTCGTCCAGAGAAACGCGTTTCTACCGGCTGAATTTTCTCGACGCGAAAGTTTTCAACACGTGGAAATAAATTGACGACGAGGAATTTAATAGGATGCAAATTAGCGATTCGAAACAATAAAAATAATTCCTCCAACGGCGCTATTACACGCTCGTAGGCGTGTCCGTGCAACTAAACCATTTCTCACGCGATTTCCAACTTAGCATTTGTAAAGATGATTTTTTTTTCGCGTCCCTCAAATGAAACAATATTTTGTGAAATGCGCTCGAAACCGTCGATAAAATTTAAACGAAATTAATTCGAATTGCCGTTGCATAAATAAATTTATTAATCCTTTGTCAGCGTTTCAGCGTCAAACGCGTTTACATTCCATAAATTGTTTATACATACTATACATGCTGAAATAGGAATGATGTAATCAATAACCTGGATTTGATATTTTAACGAATATTTCGCCTATGGCTTATTTGATGGCTCAACGTTACGAGAGTGAAAAATTTGTCGAGTGAAATGTCTATGCTGAAATATCAGTCGTCTCTTCTGGGTAGGTAGATATTTAAATCAAATGGAATCAAAACTATTATTTCGTTATCGACTTTTAATTCAAATATCACAATTTTTTCACAAACTAGGCCTGTCTAGGGATAGGAACTTTTAGTATTATGTAAGTGAAGCTAGTTTCTACATATTTAGGAAAAAATCTTTCTAGGAAACATTCCTGTAAAAAATTCAATATACTGGACTAAAGAATTAAACAGAAGACGTAAAAAAAATTATTTCCTTGCATGTACTTACACTAGTTTATTAAAAATACCTAAATAAAAAATTATTTTAAAAACGTACTAATCATTTTTAGCTGAGTTTTTAATAAAAACGATAGCTATTACAGCCTACCAGATTTGGGAAGGGAAGGTCGGGGAAGGGTGGGGTTTCCAAATCTTTGCGTTTCAGACCATTTTTTTCTTAACGCTATTTTCTTCTATCATCTCATCATCATTACTTCAGATAGAAAAAGTTGTTCTTGCTCTTCCATATAGATCAAAGTATGTTGGCGAAAATCGCTCAACATTTGAGCAAACAATGTTCTATAAATGTCTAAAATACATTCTTTCTCAGATTTTCATTCTACTCAAAATGGCGGCTCGCTCAAATTTCAAGAAAAAGAGGCAAGAGGCTCAACATTTTTTATAAAATGTTCACAAAAAAGAGTGAATTGAGGACACCAACACATCTAAATTTCAGCCACCTAAATGAATTTGGAGGTGGGTCTAAGCAAAAAATTGCTTTTTGAGATGCTTTTGAGTTATAAAATTGTTGAACTCCCCATATGTCTTTACTAAATGGACTTAGAAAGCTCAAAATCTATGAGTATAGTGAGCGGAGCATCCGAGTACAACCTCTTGAATTTGTCTGAAATGGCGAATTGTCAAAATTTGAGAAGTGTTGAGGAGCTTCAAACAGCTTAAATTTTTTGTTTCGATCTCATATGAAAGAGTGAGTCACGGACACCGACAAATCCAAATTTTAGCTTCGAAAGTGCATTTTGAGAGGAATTGGAGCAAAAAATGGCTTTTTGAGGAAGTTTTGGGTCATGAAATTTCTTGAATCTTCCATATCTTCTTACCAAATCGACTTATAAATGTCAAACTTTGTGTGTGGCGTGATTTGGTGACAGGAATATGATCTTGTGAATTTGGATCAAAATGGATCCAAAATGGCGGATTATCAAAATTTGAGTAGAGCTTGAGGAGCCTCAAATTAGAGAAAATGTAATTAATACGAACTCGTACGATTATTGGGGATAAAAAGTATACTATACCTCAAATTCACCTTCACACATAATATTGGAGGGGAGAAGGTGGAGCTAATCGACCTCAAAATGTAGTAAGCGTACATGAGAGCTCGAAAATTTTTTATTGAGGTGTCATATGGTAAAATGAACTCGTGCAACTAACCTTTTCTGATTTCAGTTTCTCAAATAAATTTGGAGGGGAATTAGGGCAAAAAACAACTTTTAGAGGGGAGATTACTGCAGGACATTTCACCAATCTTCCATATCTCTTCACCAAATCGACCTAAAAATGTCAAACTTCGTATGTAGCGTTACTTCATGACCAGAATATGATCTCTTAAATTAGGGTCAAAATGGATCCAAAATGGCGGTTCTTAAAAATTTAAGGATGATTTGAGGAGCCTCAAGTAGTCATAATTTAAAAAATATGTGTGCATATGATTATTGTATAGTAAGAAATACCACATTTCTTCTAAATTCAATTTCCTAAGTGGTCTTGGAAGGGATAATGCAGGTTGTAGGAGTTTTCAGACCTTGTATTGGGTGTAGCCTGTAGTCACGAAGGGGTTAGCAACACTATATGCAAACCTGAACAAGCCCCAGTTAAAAACTAAGCTCCAGTAATGGGGCATAGCTGCTTAATTTTTTTAATTTTTGAATTCTGAATTTAAATATGTTTAGATATAGGCATTTTCATTCTTCATTTACTAACACTTGAAAAAAGCACTTTTACGTAATTTTTGAATTTTAAAAGAGCTTCGCACCTTGTTGGTAGTGCTTAGATTTTTTCAAACCGATACTTAGGTGTTTACATTGTAATCCAGGATAAAAAAAAGCTCTTAAATAAACTCATTTTCAGCCATGAGTCATTTTAAGGAATTTTTACAAAAATTTTGAATTTAAGTTACATATTTGTATTTTGCAAAAATGACTTTTACGATGCAGATTAAAACAGCGTGTATTAAATGAGTTAAGAATTTTCATAAATACAAAAAGTTATCCCATGTACAGCTTTTCCTCCCTCCTTAATTTTTTTCAAATAATTTTTTTTACTTTACTAAAGAATGATGCTGCTAAATATCAGGTTCTTTTTCATAAAAATGTGTAAATTGAAAAGTTATCATCATTATGGTATAGGTAATATCGATTCTATCGTAATTATATTACTAATTGACTCGTACTATAGGATTCATGACTTGATCAAATACTTCAGTACCAGTCGATTTCGAGGAAAAAATAAAACAATTACCCAATTTTTCGAGAACTTTTCGTTATGAAAAATTCTAAGAAGCATCAATTAGAGAAAAAAAGTAATTGTTCGTGGACTCGCCATATAAATTAAACAAAGGAATAACATCAAAAGAAAACCAAGGCAAAAATCTCGACTATAAAATACAAGTATGTACTGTATACTCGTATAAAACATACACTACACCGACAAAATATGTACTAGCTAGTTAGCGAGAAAACAATTAAAATTCTTTGGTTTAACGTAGAACTTACAACCAAAAAGAAGGTTAATCAAACAACATTCGTGAAACAAGCAAGTACTATGAACCACTTGAAAGCTCAGCATCGATGATGTTTGAAAAATTCAAACGTACAAATTTCACACAATTTATTTCTATATTTATTTATTACATTTCCATCGAGTAACAAATCATTTGAGAGATATAGACATCGAAATACAAATAGATATAAATCTATTTACCATTAACCTGATAACTTCGTCCCTTCATTAACGCACATGCAACTACGAAAGGAAGAATAGAAAATAACGATAGAAACATTATCGCCAAATTTAGTCATGCTGAACTACTCGCTACTGATTCACCACCACCGAGTGCAACCGGTGCAGGCCCATCTGAAATACTGCTGACCGTTACATTTCCGGATGACGTTGAATTTGACGTCACCGCCGAGTCTACCAATTGTCCTGATTCTTGTATCTTCAATTCTTTCAGCTGTTGTTGAACCTGTTCCAGAGATTCTTTTAACGATATTTCTTGTAGTTCTAACTGAACTATTAAAAGCTTCTTTTTTAATTTTTCTAAATGCATTGTCTGGTCTGAAGTTACCTCTGGTCCAGCATGGTTGATGGTATGAGTAGGTAACGCCGATGGTTTCCCTTCTGAACTCGTTTCTTGTCCAATAGACTTAATATTGTGACTAGGTAAAAATTGCTGATACCAAAGATTCTGTAATTGAGCGAACGCGAGCATATGTTGCAACAACGGGTGTGACGCGAATTCGTTCAGTTTTTCTTCGTCTTCCAATTTGTTAAATTTATCGGCATCTTTATTCAAATCAACTTTTTGATCGTTTTTTGATCCATTGTCCAAATCATCGACGTTTGCTAACGGGAAACGAGTTTGCGTTTTCACGTAATACAACGCGAACATACGTGGCTGTTTCGGCTCATCTACCGATTCCATTTCATCTTTGGTCGACGGTTTCGGAATCTGGTCTGCTTTTCCCAAACTATCATCCAAATTCACCTCAACAGGACTGACTTGAAGGGGTACACCAATGGCACGAGCTGCCCTATCTGATTCACAGTTTTCCACTGACTGCGACTGAACGAGTGGTACCTGGATAAAAGGAGTCGATCTCATATACCTCAACTGATCCATTTGAGATGACCGATCGGCATAATACATTCGGGACAACTGTTGCTGTTCAGCTGCTCTAGAGAATCGTGCTGAGCCCTCATACGCCGCTCTGGCATCTCGTACCAATGAACTTTCGAAACTTTCCGACGGATAGGCTAGATGCGGTACATCGAACACTGATCTGGCTATTTTAACTTCATCACGAGCCGGCTGCATGTACACAGCTTCCATGTTGATTGGCTCGATCGGCTGAGAATTAACGAACGCTTGTGGCTCAACGAGTTTCAAATTATTCGACGATCTGACGCCTCGCATTATATTTTCAGCGTTCGGCACATTCGCCAACATGGCGTCGAGGTTGATCGGATAGTCGACCACTTCTCTAGCCACCCGAGAAGGTTGTTCGTCTTGGCATGGAAACCCGCTTCCGTCCAGTTGACCAGATGGAGATACCACACCGCTGTCGTACGAAGGCAGAATATGCGAACGGGCGAAACCGACCGAAAATAAACACACTAATACTTGTAACTGTGTCATTCTTCTAACCACCGCGTTAGATTTCGAATTACTGCTGGATGTACGAAATCGTCGATTTTTATAGTATTCAGCATAGTTTATCCGATGTCTTTTTGGCGTATAACGCGCGTAAATTAAGATCAGTTTACCATGCAATATTGATGAATGTCACGTAAAAATTGATAATATCTTGGGGCATGTCCTATCTGGTATAGTTTAGAAATTATGACGTCTGTTGGATCGATAGTAAGGAAATACGTCGAATATTTCGTTGAGAACAAAGGATAAATTTTTCTAGACTTTTCTAAACTATAGATTTTATTATAAAATTCAATTGAAAAAGAGTAAAATGTATCTTAAGCTCAACGTTTTGATTTTTATTAAACAAAGTGTTAAAATTCATTGAACAGCCATTTGAAACGAACCTATAGTTTGGAAAATGTATACATAGTTATTTGCGCATTAACAGATTAATCCCAATGAGTTAGATTCAAAGACAGTTAAATACTTACCAGATAAAATTACCCTGAACGATTTTTCCTACCCAACAAAATATTCAAGAGTTCACCCTGAACATTGTTAGTAAATATTTCCTCACATTTTTAACGCGCAAAGCCTATATGGGGCAAAGCCCTTGAAACCAGTTTTTTGAATTTCTTCACCAATAGCGCACTTTAGGGGCAAAGGAGTGTACTGATAATTTCTTAACAATTTTTGTTATAAACATAAACCGGGTCGAGGGAGGAGTTGTACCACAGTTTTTATTGTATATCTGAAAAACATTTGTAAACACATCTCAATTCCAGAATAAGTGGAACTTCCTCAATTGGAGGTGAAAAACGCTAAAAATCCGTATTTTTTATTTATTCTGCATGAATGTATCAAGAGTGCAGTTGAAGAGGATGCAAAGAGTATGATTTCTTCTAATCTTGAAAAACGTTTGAGAACATTCGTAACATATGAAACATGATTCACTACAACTTCGAGACAAACTGGAAAGAAAACACGTGCCTTAACATTTTGGTTTGCGATCTCATACGTAAGATCGAGCCCGACATATCCAAATTTCAGCTTTTCAAATGGATTTTGAGAAGATTTATACCTAAAAATGGCGTATGAAAAAGTTATGAACCATGAAATTTCTTGAATATCTTTTACCGTCGAACCAAAGCGACTTAAAAAGTTTGAAATTTGTACGTTTGAGTCAAATGAATCAGAAATGGGAAAGGTAAAACAGCTAAGGAAGGTTTGAGGAGCCCTAATCCCTAAATAGCTAGAATTTGATAAATGCAGGTTGATAGAATTACTGAGAATTAGAAATATACTATATTCCGCATCTACCTTCACAGATGATATTAGGAGGAAAAAAAAGGGGCAACTGTCTTCGAAATTTGGTGACAGTAAATGAAAGATTGAAAATCTTTGATAATAGATGGAAGTTGAAAGAAAAATCAATTTTGTAGGGGAAATCACTTCAAGAAATAATGAATAATCATCTCTCCTCGCCAAATATACTCAGAAAGCTAACATTTTGTAAGAAGCATTGATCTGAGGCTACAATATGACCCCTTCGAATAAGGTCCAAATGTATCAAAAAAAAGGGAATCATTTGAGGAAAAACTGAAGAATCCATTTACGTATACACTAAATTAAATTTCTAAGGTGTTTTGAAAGATGATAAGGGGGGTTTTCAGCCTCGTTACTACATTTGGGTCTGTGGTGGTAATGAGATAACCACATCACCTGTTTCAGTAACGTGGCATAGCTTTTGAGATTTTTTCCACGAACGTTTATTTTAAAGAAAAATTAACGTGGTGAAATTATTTGCATAACACTTCCCAAAAAAAGTTTATACAATTTCTTTTTTGCAAATTTCAAGTTTCTAATTTAGATACCTTAACTAGAAGCAATGAGAGAAGAAAACTACATAAATAACTGGTAACAACATTATAATGGTAAAATGTTCACAATACAGCATACAAATAAAACTCGGAACACAAATCGTTGAAAAATTAATCAATTAAACAGAACCTTAATTCTTTATCGAATAAGAACAAGAAAATGGAAATCGAATAAAAAAATAAATTATTAAATAAATAATTTGATTTCAAAAACAATTAAAATTATAAAAATTAAATGTTCACAACAGTAACTTGGTAATTTACTCATTCAAAACGAACAAGTACGAACATAAACGTAACTTCAAGTTCAATAAATGACGTAAAATGGAAATACAACCATTTAAGTAATGAATTTCAGTCCTAATTACTCAATTCGACAAGACGAAATCGTTAGATGCTTTCTCCAGCGCAAAAATTTGGCCACAATTCATAAAGCAAATGACTTCAATATTTACAAAATACAATCCTTAAGCGGCTGGTACTTTGGTAATAAAATTTTGTCTTAAATAAATAAAATCCAGCGCTTGCTTTAATACGTGAATGTCGACATTATGCATGACGATTTCTTCGGCATAATCTTCCAAAATATTTATATTAAATAGACGCCGCAGCAAATCGGCTTGGGCGGCGAGAACAACTCTGTGGGCTGGAAATACCGCATCGCCGACTTTGAACTGAACATCGCAATATCTTCCGGTGGCACGCATTCGATTTAGGCGTTCCATCAAACGGGCATAGTGATTCGGTACTATTACATCAACAGCGTCCATATCACAAATATCAGTTTTGTATTGTTACTGTAATAAGATCGTAAATTAATCTTTTTCCTCAGTAAATTTGTATTGCTACAAGGTTAATCCTACATTAATGATATCATCCGCACCTTCATGTTTCTTGTATTAAAACGAAAAAGGCGCATTTATGAAGATCATAAGGTGTATATAATTATTCAGAAATTTCGTTACTTACCAGAAATTTGAATGCAATATCAAGAATTTACAAGATACTTAGAAAATAAATTATTAAAAAAACTGATAAAAAATTTAAAAAATATTCACCTAAATTAAAAAAAAAAAATTGACTTCCAAAATAATGCCACAAAAATCAAAATCAGTAATTAGGTAAGTAGGTAGGTTGGAATTTTTCTAACTTACAAAATGGACAACATGAAGCGCTAGTGTCTTACGAAAAATTTCAAATACGTATAATATTATTTTATTTTCAATGTTTAAGCCACGTTTCACCTTCAACTTCAAGTTTTAAACATAATATAATGTAACAGTAATTTTGAAAAAAGCATTTCACAAAATACAACGTCTGATAACATCAAAAATGAACTGAAATGACAAAGAAATAAAAATAAAAAAATGAATAAAAATCGAATAATTTTACAAAATATCAAGGCATTAGGCATTAGTTCCTTATCGCGCAGGCACTTCTCTTGGCAAAATAAAACATCAAAACTGATCAAAACAATAAACAACTTCACGAATCTATCTACATAAATTTTCATTTCAAATTTTCGATTGAAATATAATTATAAATGAATGTACTTATCAATTCCTATGACCAAATTTTCATTGAAATCAAAAAAATATATTTTCAACCCCTCTTCCAATAGTTGAAACACTTTACATAATCATCTCATTAGTTGACTCTTCGAAAAATTATCTCGATCACGAATCATGTATGGTGGGGACATTGATAATTGACTGAGACAACAAACGAGATAAATGATTCATAAGAATTAAATTACAACCGTAGTAATTTAGTTAGATTATTTTAATCTCGTAATTAAATGTGCTAAGAAAGTATTTCTTACTCGAAAATTCTCAAAATATAGTTCTAACCAAATTATTATATGCGTTCTATATGTTATCGGTAATACTTTTCGCGAATGTGAAACGCATATATTACAAATGGGTACGATTATAATTTTGAAAAGATGCTTGTATTTGTTACCAGTTTTACTAATAAACACAGTATTAGCTTCTTACGCCAAATGTAAGTATAAACCTCGAATCACCTAATTTATAAAACAACACGAAAAATTCAAAACACTCGTCACCTTTTTCCGTAGATTTCATAGAAAGTGATAAATTATGTACACTTGCTTTACGGCCAAGGAGTATTGAAATTGGTAAAGATGAAAAATCTGCTGCTATTGTCGAAGAACTAGAATACTTTAGTTCGCTGACTGGTAAATATGCATACAATTGCAAATTCAAAGTAGAATCAACCTTCGACATGGGTATTTTCGCTGTAATACAAAACCTAAAATTGAGAAAAAACCTCACCAGCGGTGAATGCATCGATTACGTCCAGGTAATATAATGTTAAACTAATCTTCATTCGGTTATGATTGTCGCTTCAACTAATATCCATGTTCCAGTTTCGACATTCATCTGCGTTTCAAATTGCTAATGTTGTCGACATTACCATCGATAAAACGCCTTGGGATAAAAAACACTGCGGTGACATTAGCGCTTTAGAAGTAGATTTTACTTCCATAGATCCCACTGATCCTTCACGCCTACTGCCGTATGCTTTCGTCGATCCTAAAGGTAGAATGGAAGTGAATATTCACATAGCCAACGAGACTATACCTCGTGGAACGGAATTAGATTTGAAAATAGCATTCACCGCTTTCTATGGTTCGTATTCGCGTGTTTATAGCGATATTCATTTTGCTTTATCTTATCTCGCCCATTGTTTATATTATCGTGCGATTAATTTTCAGTTTGTAAATTCAACATGGGTAAATATAAGAAATGCGGCGGAGATGCTTGTATTTGGTCTTCGTATTTCAAAGATGGAATATTAAATTGCCCGTTCACCGATTGCGCCGATGAAAATGGATGCCAGTTGTTTTACGATGGTAAAGAGAGAGCGATTTTCATCTTTCTTAGTAGTACAGACAAACAGGATAATAAAATGAAAACGATCAATTTATCTAGAAAAAGCGATTCGCCTAAAAATGCTTATAAAATATTATTATTGAAAGTGACAGAAAAAATTATTTTTGATTGATGAATTAAAATGATTTTATTCATGAAAAACTTCAAAAAAAAGGTTTATTGTGATTTTTGCTATTTCCGCTATAACTTTGGAAAATATCTAATAAGCTTCACTAACAACGATTTATGGCGTAATCGCCGAAAGTCGAGTGTCACATCCCATATCCAAATTATAATATAATTATATATTTTTTGGAAGGGGGGGGGGGAGAGTTGAAAATAGGGAATCTGAAGTAGAATATTTTTGCGTTAATTTATTCTCACAATAGGAGCCTCTGTTCACGAGATATTGATGAAAATTTCATTTTGGGTAGGTTCAATCACTCTATAAAAATGACGACTTTCTCGACATTTTGAGGCCATTTCTAGCTAATTGAGGATAATTTGTGACCAGCTAGTATATCACATTTGCGGTTCAGTAATTAAACGTATTCGATATCATTAATGTATTTTCCAATGATTAAGAATTACATATTATGAAATGATAAAATTTTTATCAAATGATATCTTATTCTGCGAATAAAATGAGTCATCATTATCATTATTGTTTTTGTCTAGTAGCTGGAATCAGACCGAGTGCCGGATTGGCGACCAAAGTGATGGTGGGTGCTGTAGCCGGTGTCTTCACCATGTTCATCGTATTCGTCATGTTTCTGTGGCTCTTCAGGCACTGCACCATGTGCTGGAACGATTCGCCACAAAGTTCGCAGAACATTGCTCAAATGCGACCGGTGCCAACTATGGACGACGGTCAGCCAACAGCTCCGCCCGGATCACCATCGATGGATAAGGATTTACCGCCATCTTACGAATCTCTATTTCCTAACGCTTAATTGTGATATCTTATCGAGTACCTGTAACCCGATAATTTTGTAAATGCGCATTATCCAACCATTTAGTACCATCGTGCGGATTTTGCTTCTCTTTTCCAGTGGTCTACTCCACTCTCGTGTGTAGAATACACGTATCGACGACTAAAGCTACCATATTTATTTTTAAATATTTTTATTATCGCTTAACGGTGACCAGTATTATACTTCGTTATTTCGTATCAGCGTCATCGTATCCCCGATGTAGAAATTCGTCGCATCGCCAGTATTATCCTAATCGATCATCACTGGAATATCGGACATTCCTCATCACAATCTCATTTTTTTTTTTATTATAAATACGTCTGAATCTCTCGCTTATTATCGACAGTATTCAGTTCCAGTATCGAGTATTTGGAAATTTAAGGGATGGGTTATTGGTTATTTTTTTACTCTTCCAAGGCTCAAGTTTTTATTTGTAAAAATTAATTTTATTTTTAATCGATGGAAATCTTCGTGTTCCTATTTGTACGCGGTGATCATTGAGATAATCCTTTTTAGGACATTATACCAGTATATTCGCGAATAAATCTTCAACTTCCGATTGTACTTCCAGTATTACGTGTAACATAAATTTATTTGTATATTTGTGCGACATGCCGTTTATTTTTACGAGCTTCTGTTGCATTAGCATTCGCATATCATGTGCTCATTTTCAAACAGTGTCTACGATTCATTCCTCAAACGTTAGGTAATTATTACCATTGCGCGTTTATATCTCAGCTATTTCTGACTTGAAAATTATACCGTCGAATGAATTGTTATTTCTGCCGCCACTGAATGTGTTCATATTCTGAGATATTACGCAGATTATTGCTTTCGTTGCTCGCTACACATGGGCTGTGCATGAAAACGATTGTATGATTTTTTCCCCCGTCGAGTAAATTTTTTATCTAAATTCTCAGCACACTGTTCGTAACCAAAAATGTGTAAGTAATGTAATTTACTACATTAGTTTTTATTTTTTCTTCTTTTTTGTAATGTATTTAGTTATAATTTTATTATTGTTATGTCCGTAAACTGTTTTGTATATATAAAATTAAAAATAAATTTCATTTTTATGAAAATTTCAGCGTTTTTAGTACAGGTAGATTTTGAAACTTCATCTTCAAGAATTTTCGCCAGCAATATTTCCGAACCAATTAATTTTATATCTAAGGCTCGTACAAAAAAACCGCGTAATATCGAATCATCAGGAATTAAGCCCCTGAAGCACGAAAAGAAGTCAGCGCATAAATTTTCAAAATTTTCTCATGAAAAGGAATGTTCAAAAATGAAGACTGAATATACGATTTTTTTTTCATTTTGCTTGGTTGCTCCTAAGCGCTATTACCTTTTGCGTGCATAGCGGCAAAAAGGTGAAAAAATAAACGTAAGCAGCCATCCCTATTACTGGAGCTGAATTTTTATTTGGGGCTTGTTCAGGTTATTCGCAAATAACATCGCTAACCACCTCATGCCTACTGCGTACACCCAATACAAAGTCTGAAACCCCCTACACTATCCATACTAAAACCATTTAAGAACTTAAATGTAGAACAACTGCAGCATTGCTTACCATGCAATAATTCATATGAACACATACTCTTCAGATTATAACTATTTGAGCCCTTGAGACTCCTCAAGTCATCCTCAAATTTTGACGATCAGCCCAAAAGCTGTATTCGCTCTAACTCCCCTCCAAACTCATTTGGGAAGCTAAGAACAGAATAGATCAGTCACTTGGACTCATTTATCGTATGACACCATAATGAAAAATTTTCAACCTTTCGTGCACCCTGACCACATTTTGAGATCAATAACTCCTCTTTCACCTCTCCAACATCATGTTTGGAGGTGAATCAGCGATATAGTATACTTCTTATTGTATTAATCGTATGAGTTCATATTAATTTTCATTTTTACTAATTTGCCGTTCCTCACGATCTACTCAAATTGTGATCCCAAATTCAATAGATCATACTCCGGTCACCAACTAATCACACACAACGTTTGACTTTTCCAGACTAATTTGTTATAAAAGATTCGAGAAATTTCGTGACTCAAAACTTGATTAAAAATTCAATTTTGATGTAGCACGAAGAAGAAACTTATAAGCAACTTTGAAAAGTTGTTTGTATTTAATCTTAGAATGAGTGTAAGAAAAGAAGGAGGGGAGAGATGAATAGCTCATAAGTCATAACAAAAAAAGATGAGGCATAATACCAAACGTCACCGACCTTGAAGAAAAAAAAAAAAAAAGGATTTATTAGGGTCGCCATGCGTTTCTCAATGGATTATCTTTTTTGTGCCCCAATTCTCTATAGGTAAATACTTTGGTAGGTAAAGACAAAGAGCTAGAAATCTACGTGCTCTTATTTTGTTTCGCGGAAAGTAAAGGTGCGTCCACACGAGGATGATCAGCTTCGTTCAATCTGGATGATCAGCCTGGGATGAATGTAGTGTGGACGTTTGGATGATCAGCCTCGTTGAGCTGAACGAAGCTGATCAGCCTGTCATCCTCGATCGACTTGATGTCGGTCTGTTCAAAGGATGATGAATAGTGTGGACGCGACTGCATCATCCACGTTCCCTCATCCAAATATAATTTTTCGCCATTTCATATAGGCTACAATTTATTGTTCAATGGAATGAAAATAATTTTAATATCAGAAAGTTACTTTTTTTGGTCATCTGACCACTTTTTCTGAAATTAAAATAATTATTTACAACGCAAAATTTACTAAAGATTATGCTAATTTTTATTTATATATATTTTTTAAGTGTTTGTGCGAGTAGCAATGTGTGAACCCTAATATATTTTATTTACCAAAAACTTTAATATAAAATAAAATTCTCATTAATGTATATATTTTTTCAATAAGTATTATTAATTCATTAGTAACAAAATTTTTTTTCATAAATTTGACCCCTAAAAACACTACAATAATTTTAATTATTTTTAGTGAATTTTTTCATATAAAATATTAATTTCGAATATTGAAAAATTATTTAAAAACTGAATTTATTTTTTATTACAAAATTAATTCCTAATAATTTTATTACATATTTTAAAAATTTTTTTTATTATAAAATGAATTTTTTTTCATCATTTTCACCATTTGGGGGTGAGGGTAGGGTAGAAATTACTCATGCTACCCTACTTTTCACCACCATCGATTGTACTTGTCGCGTATCCCTCATAATGACTGACTCTATTTGAAGAATAACGCGCAAAAACATGTAAAAATGTAATATTCAACTTTTTTCTCACATATATTCCTGTCATGTAATAATGTACCGATTCCTTCTGTTGATGGCAAAAATTGTCGACAGATGATCATCCAAAGCTGATTAGCCTAGGCTGATCATCCAAGCTGAACAAGCTGATCATCCTACGTGTGGACGGACCTTAAGATGATCTGCCAGTTCCAATCGATTTGCAGGGGCGTACCGAAGACCTTCTTTCGGGGGGGGGGGGGGAGAAAACCAAAAATTGCCAACTAATCCTATGAAATTTTACCAACTGTTGACCTTTTTTTTTTTTTTTTTTTTTGCTCCACGTAAAAATATGATGCACAGTCTTGTTAGTCTTCAAAAAATTTAAATACTGCACAAGTGGTCAAATTTACCAACTTTACGCTAAAACTCCAAATTTACCAACTTTCCAAAAGCCAAGGGGGGAAGCTCCCCCCTCCCCCCTTTCGGTACGTCCCTGTCGATTTGTTGAAGTACCTACTAAAAACTTTGAAAAAAAGTTTTAAAAATGTTATCTAAATGACCGTCAGAAATTCATAATATAATTCGAAATTACGTCTTTAGATAGACGAGCATCTCTTGCCACTAATTTGACCGAGTTGACACCTTGGCGAAACGTACTCGAGTAAGTACCTATAATCCGCGGTGACATACGGTGCATCTGATTGCGACTACAAGTGAATTATTATTATGTAATTTGAATTTCGACGAAACCATTATATTGGAATTAAATCCTTACATTATCTATTCTCACGTCGAAGCGATAAATTTCGCGTGCCTTTATCAGATGAAAAAAATTGATTGTTTAATTAATACACTCGAGTACTTCTCTTATCTAACAGTACTTATTTAAAAAAAAATACATGTCACAAAAATAATCGACTTACAGCGTTTTATCGATAACAACGTGACAAAAATGGCTACAAAAGATTATCGATAAGAGAGATATCTTGAAAATTATTTAATTTATTTTCACACATAGATATGTACGAAGGTATAGAACATAAAGGTTTACTATTATTGCTGGTATTATTGCTTCGGAATAAATTTATGGTACTTATGTTCGGAAAATTATTAATTAATGAAAGAGATACAGAAATTAAGTAATTTCATTTACACTCATCGCATAGGTAGGTCTATATAAAAGATGATGAAATAATAACCGTATTTTATTCGGTCATATTATCTATTTTCAGTCTATCGTATAAAAAAGTAGGCTTTGCAATTCGTACTTATCTACAGGGGGTTCGTCTGTGTAAGAGCAAATCGCTTTATACAAAATCATCGAGTTAAATTAACGCGCTTCAATAACACGAAAAGGTGGCGTGATATGAGCACTTAAAAGAAGTGCCTCGATCGCATTTTCGACCATCCAATGTTTTCAAACATTGTATGAGTAATGTTGCGAATATACATTTTATCTGCTCAGTACAGATGACTTTGTTATTTTCTCGTTCGCCAATGTAGGCTATCTCTTTGGCAATTGATATTGTCGAACTTTAAATCGCTTCAACGCGACTGAAAATAGACTTATAAAGGTCATACGAGTTAGAAAATTGATTGTCGTGCCATCTGCCGCCAGTCTACGGATGGAAAAAATTTTCCAATTACCAATAAATCTTTTCGGTTCTGTCGTCATGATATAAACGTAGTTCCTATAATTGTAGTCTGAATTTTTCCCACTCGATATGGGAATTATTTTTATAACAAGGTCAACGGACGCCTGACCATTCGGCACGGATATTAGTTTTAGATAATTATAAGTCGTAGTTCGGAAGTAAACAAAAAAACAGTGTAACGTAGTAGGAGCGATTTTATCTTTAAAAACATTTCCCTATTTGGTTCGAAGACGATAAATCGGAGTTAATAACATTAGATACTACGAATGAATTACCTATATGTAACTCAGATTTCGTTCGTAGACGGTGGATCATAGCACGTACATTATTGATGGATAAATGATGATATGCGAGGGAAATATGATTACGTTGTTAAATATGAATTGCGTTTTGACCATCGTTTGATTGCATCTGAGAATACTGATCGCAGTAGATAATTACTCCTTTGTAACATCTAGATTTATCAGAATTATTTTAAAGACAACGTATTTTTGATAAATATGAAGAAAGTACCTAGCCTCCTAAAGAGATGAATGAAAGCATTTAAAGTAAATTGGAATAATTTTAATTTTTTAGCTGAGTTTTTCATAAAAACGATACCTATTACAGTCTACCTGATTTGGGAAGAAGGATCGGTGGAGGGTGTGGTCTTCAAATATTTGCCTTTCAGACCATTTGTAATTAACCAGCAAGTGCAACTTTTCGGTATACACATTGTGTTTAACTGATTCCCTTTCATTAAAAAAAAAAATCATTTATTTCATTTTGTTTGACTTCATTATGGCATAATGGATAATTTAAGACTTTAATAATTCAAATTCTATGATTTAAATAATTTTTACTACTTACTTGATTTATTTAAATTCATTTCTTCCAAAATCAGTGTTGCAAAATTACCTGGAATGAAACGTTGAAAATTTAAAAACATTCATAATCTTATAAATTACAGATTGAAATCATAGGGAAACAATTATTTATGCGCTAATGTCTTAATCCAGTTAAACAAATGAAAAGAAGTGAAATAACAAATACTTTTTTGCGCATCAAGGGAATTTGGCGCTTGGGGGTGTTAAAATCAGTTAGACACAGAGTATGTATATATATGATATTTTCCCCCACGCGTAGCCCTGGCGGGTAATCATTAAATTTGCTCAAAATTTGGTGAGAGACTGTTCTTAGAAATCTAACAAAAAGCACTTTTTTGTTTTTACGAAAAAATTCAAAATGGTGGATCACTCAAATTTTGAGGGAAGCTGGAGAAGGGACGAATAGCTCATATTTTTCGTTTTTGATCTCATATGAAAGAACGAATCACGGACACCAGCATATTCAAATTTGAGCTTCCAACGTATATTTTGAATGCAATTAGAGCAAAAAACGTCTTTTTGAGGAAGTTTTGAGTCATGAAATTTCTTGAATCTTTTTATCTCCTCACCTAATCAACTCAGAAAGATCAAACTTTGTGTGTGAGGTTAATTTGGTAACCAGAATATAACCTTTTAAATTTGGATCAAAATGGATCCAAAATGGCGGATAATAAAAATTCGAGAAATCTTTAGAGTACGTTGAAATTAGTAAATTGCAAGTTCTTGTGTGGAATCTTGGCATATGATGCAGGTGAATTATCGAAAGTATACCGTGCGTCCAATGAATTCGGGTACCGCCAGTACAAAAATTCCATTTTTCAGAAAATTTATCAACATTTAAATCATGATTCAAAATTTAAAAATAATTATAATTATATTAATACACATATTGTAATGAATTTAATGGCCATTATTGATTTCCTAAAGTTGAAAATCCGTAGGGGTTGAAATGATGGCATCCTCGTGGTTTTTTAAGCTTTTCTAAGCTCCGCAAATGCTCTTTGATCGAAAAAACATTTATAATTTATTAAACAATAATTAGCCACGTAATGATAAATTTATTTTAAATCTTTATTCATTTTTTTTACACAAATATTTACTATGGCAACTTCCTTAATATACAAAATATCGCTCTGAGGGAATTTAAATCCTAACCTTCATCCCTTCACCCTTTTATGCCTGTGTACAAAGCTTTTACCCCATACTAAAGGTTGTCAGAGTTGTACGTAAATCACGATGAACTTATGCAACTTTTATTTTCGATTTGGATATATTTTCCCGCAAAACATTCATAAAGAAGACTAGTACCTCCTCGCCCCTTCGGGGCTCGCAATAAAAATTAAATGAAGAAAAAATAGTTCTTTTATCAGACAAATACTACTACATTACAATCTGCACAACCCAATTTATTCTCATTGTTACCCCCACCAAGAGTTCTTCCTTTCAGGATGTGTTCCCCTCTTTACCTTTGTATACCTGCCATTTTAAACAATTTTATAACTTTACCCTTACTCTCGCCTATGTATAAAGCTTTTATTGAGGTTTATCACCTTTTTTTCCTTTTGTATACCTGCTACTGAAAACAATTTTATGACTTACCCTTGAGCATGTACAAGGCTTTCATTAAAATTTACAACCTTTTTTTCCTTTGTATACGTGCTATCCTTTACATACATACCTTTTTTACTTGCTGTTCAAAACAAGGATGCGCGCGCATCTCAAAACCGATTTCATTTTGATTTTAATATATAGAGAGATAATAACAAAAATTTGAGCGTAAATTTCACCTCTTTATCTGGAATAGAAGAGGAGTGGGGGAAGCGAAAATGACTGAAAAACATTTTTTTACGATACCTACTAGCATAACTTTTTATTGGACTAAAAGTAATAAGGAGTTTAAATTCTTAAGATAAAGATTTCAATCATAAAAAACACGCGAAAAAACCTTAAAAGAAAAATTTTAAAAAATGAACAATCTCCTTGCTCATTTCTTCAAAATGAGTCAATAATCGAAGTAATTCTCCTCTCACAATGCATACGCGATCATTTTAGCCATTAAAAAATCTCTTATTTAACAGTTGTTCCAAAAATGTTTTTGTAATTTTGAAGCCTCTTACCTACAAATTAGGTCCTTTCATGTAAAGTGAGAGTCCATTTTTTATTGGCAACATCACATACCAACTTCTGGGCCAAGAGGTTCTAAAGTAAGTGGGTCTAAAAATAGCCCATATTCACGATTCGACTCCTCCTGAATTCAACTTCGGGGAAGTGGGGCGGTTTTCAACATAGTTACTATAAACGTTCTATGAAGAGCTTAACAATATTATCTGTGATCTAAACTGACTCCATTAAAAACTCAGCTCCACTAATGCAGCATGACTGCTTATGTTTCTCATTTGTTATGATATACTTGGTTCGAAACTTTTCAGCTAAATGGTTTGAATTCTTATCGACCTGCAGAAGATACTTCCAATAAACAACGTCTTAGAATTAGATTCAAAGTAAATACCTGGACTGATTAGTCGAACAGTGGTTCCGAAAATAATATTTCATATCCTCGAGGATTATGTAAGTAATAAGTAGGGTAAGTGTACCAATTAGTTGACATGCTCCAAATAATTGACACCAAAACGTTTTTCTTCAAAATAAATTTTTTTGTTAATTTTGGGCCATTATTACCAATTATTTTAAATAAATTTGTATTTGTTACAATTTTAGCAATTTATTATTTATTTAACATGAATCGTTGGGGTGTAAAATAATTGGTACAAGGGGGTGCGAGATAACTGGTGTTAGGGTGTCAAATAATTGGGACATCTCACTTTTTCACTTTGGGGGGTTCTTACCGGGGTTACCAATGAGGGTAGACTCGAATGTAAATAGGTCAAAATATTCCTTAAATGATGTAGTTTCATATGCTATATTCAGATTTTTGCTACCATTCATAGTTTGGGGGAAATATTGGAAAATGTGTAAAAAAATCCTTAAGGGTGTCAATAATTGGTGCATTTACCCTACCTATATGTTGTATCGATCATTCAACAAAATGAGGACTACTAGCAATACTGAGATACAAACGTTTCATGATCACTCGCGACCGTGGCCAAAAAGGTTAGAGCAATTTCCATACTCACATCTATCTACTTTTTTTTATACCAAGACACGAAAAACTTTTTAATACATCTGTAACATCGTTACGAACCCCTATATCATGCAAAACGAAATTAAAACATTGCCTGTTTTACACAGTTAATTAATCCTCTATCTGTTTACTATGGCAGTACTAATCTAAACACTTTGAAAATAGAGTTCAAGATGGAGAGAGAGAAAGACTACATTAGAATCACCTTCGTGCGAATAAAAAATCCAATTTTATCCAATTTTTTTTCTTGTAATACAACCGTTTAATTGACCAATTAGTGAACTCACCTATAAAAACACTTCCGTGAACACTGCCTTCTCTACCAAATATAGGTAAATTTCGGCTTAACATTATAGCAAGGAAAACACGAGCGTGTTATTATTCTATTTTTCAACTCGCCCATCTTATCGTATATTTTCAATTAAAACTCTCCATTCTCGAGTTACCAAACATCTCTACTTCGTGTAAAATAAACAGTTGAAAAAGGTCAATTCGTCTTATGAAGTCATCAGTTGAAATCAACTCGTCTCTCGTTAAATACATCGTAGAACAAATTCACCCAAAAAATTCATATCTCAGAGGTTTATGTACTTAAAGGTCAAAAAAGCAACGCTGTTATTGTTACCATTCGCGAAATTCATTAAATGACGTAGAACGCAGCTCAACGTGCGCTATCAAATTTCGAAAAATATTTGCGCCGATTTGCATTCATATACGTAATCGACCATTAAAACAATATATTATGGCGTACTAATTACATCGGCTGATGACAGCGGAATTCAAACACGACTAGCCATTCGATTAAACGCGAACAGAGGAAATTTTATCTCAAACGCGTCATGACATACCGCCATAGCTACCGCCAAGAGTAACCGATGTGATAAGATATTGTTGCAATAATTATTCCGATAGAAAATGCCTGATTGCGGTAATGTCTCATTGCTTTGATTCATCAAATAAAAAGAAAGAACGATAGGGGAATATTTTTCAATGAATATACGCGCATATTTCATTCCCACAGGAAACAATGGCGAATTGATGGAATTCGCCACGTACCAAACACCAAAAACTAGGTGAATATGTGAATGTTGGATGACCTCTGCGGTTAAGAAGGATAAGGATAAAAATGCGAATGACTTATGCTCTCATTCTTTTCTTTTGTCTTCCATATCTCCTCACCGAGCCAATCTAGAAAGGTCGAACTTCGTGTGTGGGGTTAGTTTGGCGCCATTAGGGTTAAAATCGATGCAAAATGGTGGAGTATCAAAATTTAAGTAGAACTTGAGAAGCCTCAGATTGGTAAAAATTTAATTAATAGGAACTGATATGAATATTGGATATAACAAGTACGCTATATTCCTAATTCACATCCCAACATGATATTGGAGGGGAGAAGGAGGGGTTATCAACCTCAAAATGTAGTGGGGGTACACGAAAAGCTAAACATTTTTTACTGCAGCATCATATATGATAAAATGAGCCCGAATGACTAAAATATTATGATTTCAGCTTCTCAAGTAAATTTGAAGGGGAGTTGGAGCAAAAAACAACTTTTGCAGGGGAAACTGCCACAGGAAATTTCATGAATCTTCCATATCTCCTCACAAAATCGACCTAAAAAGGTCAAACTTCGTATGTACGGTTAGTTAATGACCAGAATGTGACTTCTTAAATTTAGGTGAAAATTGATCCAAAATGGCTGATTATAAAAATTTAAAGATAATTTGAAGAGTTTAAAATACTTATAATTTGAAAAATATGTGTTCATACGATTATTGTATGCCAAGAAATACTACATTTGCTCTAAATTGAAGTTTTTAAGTGGTTTTGGAAGGTATATAGGGTAGAGGTTTTTTTAGACTTGGTATTGGGTGTAGCCTGTGGACATGAAGGTGTTAGCTATGTTATTTGCAAACCCAATTAAAAACTCAGCTCCAGTAATGCTGCATGGCTGCTTACGTTTTTTCCAATGAAAATTTGATAAAAAACAACATGGTGAAAACAAATTTTAACTAAAAATGTGAAAGCTTTAAAACCTGAAATTTTAATTTCCTGGTTTTCTCCGAGTGGGATATGCCCTCCCTGCTCTTCCCTTTCTCCGGCCTCGAATTTTGCACCTGAGAAGATCAAAATGGAATAACGTTACGCTTTTTTATGGTCTTACAGAACAAAATTTAAAGTATTGGAGACTCCTTAAGCTTTCCTCATATTTTGTCTATTCGCCATTTTGAATTTATTTTTATCTAAATCTAAAAGCGTTCACATTGAAGTTCCACACTGACCTTACATACAACACCGAGCAAGAGATATGGATATACAAGTTTTAGAATTGATTTCACCTCAAAAGCAGTTTTCATCCAACTCCAACTCCTCTCAAGTGATTAAATTTTAACATACCCGTATGCATCAGACCATCAGTCTCACCCCATCATACACGAAGTCATAATGAAAAATTCCAGAACTCTCGTTTACTCCCACTGCATCATGAAAAGCCCAAAACTACACTTCATCCCCTCCGTAACCACTGAGAATTTTGATTTAAATGTTTCTGTAATTGACCTGTGTAACCATATGATTCCATATTTTCTAATTTTTTGAAAATTTCGAGTTCCTCGAGGTTTTCTCACGTTCTATTAAAATTGTTGAAAATTTCATGATGAATTTAAAAATTTTATTGTTTATCCATAATCGTAAATTTTATGCATCGAAATATCGAATAAGAAGAGTTGATTTTTCATGAATTTATAAACAAGCCCGCATGAAAAATTTTCTACTTCTACCCCCTCTCCTCCCTTTCAGTGTCAAAATGACGAAGTAAAACTATTGCTCCATCCATAGTTCTATTAATTATTAATCATACTGAAAGAGTAATAATTTGAATAAAAAATCTATTTAATTCAATTAAATCAATAAAAAAAAAATTAAAATAATTGGCGTATTTTTAGGTGTTAAATTTATAATAAAAAAAAAATTTTATTACTAATTATATTAAAAAATAAGCATATATTCGAATAAAACACACATTCTCTAAACAACAATCTTATGGTAGCGTTTCAACGATGAAAGGAGTGGGGGGAAGAAGCCGAAATTTTTTCTTATGGACATGTTCATATTGTAAACTGATGGAGAATCACTTAGTATTATTATGAATTCATGAAACATGAAATTTACAATAATCCTGGCCTGATGCACAAAATGTATGATTAACCTCATTTCTCTACGTGGGGCAGAACTCCTACAAGGGAAGGTTAAAATCAAAAACAATAAAATTTTTGAATTCAACGCGAAATTTCCAACCATTCCGATAGGTCGCAAGGGTATTTTTGAATAATTATTTGTCCAAAAAATTCCCATGGTGGGGGCCATATCTCTCCACTATTTGGCTTCATTAGTTCACACTGTGTGGTATTTTTCAGTCGTTTTTGAGAATTTTCATTTGAAACATCTCTGTGTAATGAAAGGGCCTCCCCCATTAAGTAGGTAAAATCGGCCCTTGACGCAAATTTGGTCAAAAGTGGTTCCAAATGTTATTTTGGACCTAAAAACATTCCAGCTAAATTTTTGAGCCCCTACCCCACCCCTTCCAGAATTATCGCGCATTATATGCTAAAAATTCAATTCGTGATATTTCCAGTAAGGACGGAGGAAAATTTTTGAAATTTTCACAGATCATACGTAGTACATGTATGTTCGTACGATAATTTTTTGAGATTTTTTTTGAAATTTTTTCCTCATTTTCATTCAAACTTCATTTTTTTTCAGCATGTTGCACCCCCTAAAGGGACTTTGAAAAAATTATATGTTGTACCTAAGGGTATGACGAAGTTATGAAAAAAAATTCAGCGAAGGCACCCCCCAAAATTTTTAAAAATTTTTTTTTTGAAATTTTCAACCACCCAAAAATGAGGAAAAAATTTGAAAAAAATCTCAAAAAATTATCGTACGAACATACATGTACTACGTATGATCTGTGAAAATTTCAAAATTTTTCCTCTGTCCTTACTGGAAATATCGCGAATTGAATTTTTAGCATATAATGCGCGATAATTCTGGAAGGGGTGGGGTAGGGGCTCAAAAATTTAGCTGGAATGTTTTTAGGTCCAAAGTAACATTTGGAACCACTTATGACCAAATTTGCGTCAAGGGCCGATTTTACCTACTTAATGGGGGAGGCTCTTTATGAGAAACCACTAGTCCACAAACATACTGGTAGCAAAAGAGGGTTTTAATCGCGAAAAATGAACAAAAATGCATAAAAATTGAATTCAAATTGCAATAGAATCCATTTGTGCAAGTTCTCAGTAGTTATAATCTCATATTTGGAATCTACGAAGGCACTTCGGGACCCCATTGACACTGATTGGTATCCACTACTCAAGCAGTGGGTACCCATGCTTTTTCTAACCACTACTTGCAAAATTAGGTGATCATTGATAGCTTAATTTTTCACTAATAACTCGAAAGAAAACACCCAATACTTCTCTGAAGGGCTCTACGAACGATCTCAACTCAATATTTGATATCGAAATTAATGAAATTTTGCCATTATTTCACAAGCACCAACACGCTTCAGATAACACCACAATCCTATTATTATGTAGTCGTGTGACTGAAGGTCATACGAGATAACCTTTGGGATGAAAACTTGCTCATCCTTCACCAGCCAATACCGAACAATACTTTTATTTTCGATCGAAATTACCCGGTAAAATTCCAATTTCAAATCCCCCCAAACCCAAACAATCCGATAAAACTACTTACAGCGTTGCCCATAAATGGAAAAAACTTTTACTCGTTTCGATTACCTAAGCGTACTCGAGGTGACAATCGAATAATCATTAAATCCGACTCGATGACGTATAACAAAATTTTCGCACAGATAACAAAATTACCACTCGAAATGTCGAGATTCCGTCGAACTTAAAATCGTCCCAACTCTGCCTTTCTTTCCGGGTAAAAACATCGAATATTATCGAAGCTCTGCAGCTTCCCACAGTCTCCAGAATGTTTTCAAATCGACTCAAATCAACTGGTGTATTCACGTGCGTCCGTGACCCGACCAAAAATCCGAGAGCAGCTGATTACTGACGTATTAGCGCGGAAATTCGACGTAGTCTCAAGTTCATTAGATAACCTATGACGTAATTATACTGAATCGAATCTAACCAGGCATTCCCTTCTCCATGTGCGATCGCAAATCGCGTTTATTTACCACTGCATCGAACTACAGGTGTAATAACGTATACGATGGTAAACGTGTACTCATAACACGTACGAATGTGTGTTCGAGTCGTTACATAATCTAACGCCACAGGAGCAGTTCAAGCCACCAGTTAATGTTCGATGTGACGAAATTTCCGCCACGAAAAACATCATGTATTGTCGTCGTCGTTTACCATACTATAATTACCAAATGTACTTCTATACTGAGACCTTTGCCTTGACTTTCTTCGAAAGAATTACTCGCGTGTGTCGATTTAATATCGATTCACGAGCTAATCTATAAAATATAATAGGTCTACATTACCTCGTCTCGTTAGCCGATTTTGACGAAAACTTATCGGTTGTTACATCACCGGTCGTCGAAAATTCACTGAAATAAATCTCATTCAAATCCCATCAAGTAAGATAATCGACATCGAATCTCCGATGAAAAAAAAATTATTCTATTTAAAGCGCGGATATTTCAATCGAATTAAATTCATTAGAATATAACTATCATAGTACCAGGACAGTAGCTGTGCAAATTAATCGTATAATTCATGCAGTAGGTAAATTAAATTCCAACTCGAACATCAAAAATAACATTTTTACCATTTACGACTTCGACACATAATTGCATCATTTTCGAAAATTCGCCCAAAATATTTCATCATTTTGGGAAAGTGATAATTTTATTTATTTATAGATTTAATTATTATGATGTTGAAGAACTACCGCCATGAACAATAGAATACTCGAAATCGAAATTATCAGCAAAAAGTGCGAAACTTATCGCAATATCTAAACTCGTAAAATTAATTATCGAGGATAACATATTCGAGTAGTTACGCGATGTGGGTCCTTCTCTATCGAAAAAAAAGCGTTCGAATGTCGTACTTGGGGTATTTAAAATTAATATATATTTTTGCACCATCACATTCACTTACCTCGCGTGTTTATTCTACACTCTGAAAAGATCTACCTTCATGCAGATTCAGCCAAATAACAGGCCTATAATCCATATCCAGACAGGTCCTTTCGTTCCAGCTGTATTTATCGGTAAATATTGACAAATGTTACGATCGCTAGCCTGACAAGTTATTTTTACATGATAAACAAAGAGCTGGCGTGGGTATCATTGACTTTTCTTTCGGGAGAGGGGGAGGGGGAAACGGAGATGATATGTTACTTCTGAATGTTATAAGACTCGATCCTAAAAATGAAGAAATATGTCATCACCTCCACTCCGCTCGCCCTTGTGGTTCAATTTCTTAAGGAAGAGGCAGCAATGTGGCGCTTCTCGTATGCCATTATCTCGAGAACCATTGGTCATAAGTAAAAAAAAAATGTAAGCAGCCATGCTGCATTACTGGAGGTGAGTTTTTAATTGGAGCTTGTTTTGATTTACTAATACCTTGCTTAACCGTTCATCACTACAGGCCACACCCAATACCAAGTCTGAAAACCCCTACCCTATCCTTTCCAAAAACACTTAAGAAATTCAATTTGGCACAAATGTAGTATTTCTTGCCATGAAATAATCATGTGAACACATATTTCTCAAATTATAACTATTTGAGGGTGCTCAAATCATCTTCAAATCTTGATAATCTGCCATTTTGGATACATTTTGACTCAAATTTGAGAGGTTGTATTCTGGTCACAAACTAATCCTACACACAAAGTTTGACCATTCTAAGCCGATTTGGTGATGAGATATGGAAGATTCATGAAATTTCCTGCAGCAATTTCCCCTCCAAAAGCCGTTTTTTGCTTTAACTCCCCTCCAAAATCACTGAGGAAGCTAAAATCAAAATACTTTCGTCACTTCCAATAACCATATGAATTCATATTAAGTATATTTTTACCAACTTGAGGCTCCTCAAGCTCTACTCAAAATTTTGATAATCCGCCATTTTGAATCCATTTTGATCCAAATTCAAGAGGTCATATTGTGGTCACCAACTAACCTCACACACAAAATTTGACCTCTTTAACTTGATTTGGTGGGGAGATGTGGAAGATTCAAGAAATTTCATAACTCAAAACTTCCTCAAAAAGCCGTTTTTTGATCTAACTCCTCTCAATATGCACTTAGGAAGCTGAAATTTGAATATGTTAGTATCCGTGACTCTTTCTTTCATATGAAATCAAAAACGAAAAATTTGAGCTATTTGCCTCTTCTCCAGTCCTCCTCAAAATTTGAGTGATCCGCCATTTTGAAAGTTATCGAAAAAACAAAAAAACTATTTTTGCGTATTTTCAAGAAGAGTCTCTCACCAAATTTTGAGCAAATTTTATGAATACTCGCCGGCGCTACGCGTGGGGAAAAAATACATATATATAGTGATCTATGGTCAAAGTGGCATCACTTTGCACATCCCTCAGAGGTGCATCTAATGTCACGTTAACGACACCGCAATGGCGAGAGGAATGTATAATTTCATAGGTTTTCTTGGAAACAAATTTTTAAAATGATGCCACTTTACCTGTAAACATCAAAAAAATGAGGCTACCACGACCGTAGACCGAAAAAAAATTTTTTGTATGAAAAATAGAATATTAGTGATTAAGTGGCTTCATCCAAATAACCACACTAGTGACGTCATCACACATAGCTGAATCGATGAGCAATGTGATGGTAATGTGGCATCAAAAAAAAGATGCCACTTTACCTGTAGCCAAGGGGTGAGTCATTGGACCATCATCTGCAAGTTGAAGTGAACACCAAATTGCTAAAAAAGGGGGCGGAAGCGGTACCATAGGTAACGGTATTTAATTGGTACTCAGTAGGTTGACCATCTTTCCACCACCAAATTCGATGATAATCGCGATCCTTGAAATGAAGGTCTATTTGTTGATACATTTTACAGATGTCTGTACTGAACATATAATTGAACTGGCGAAATCTAGTCAAGATTTGAAATAAAGTTGGCTGCATGTTAGGACCCACCAGTAAGGCATCATTTAGCGAACGACCATTTGTAGTTTTCATAGACGCATTGAAAACAACGCGGAGTTTATCATTGTGATAAACCCCGTGATGAGGGATGAAATACAAAGCATTAGGATCCGCTGGATAATCTACATCCGTCATATGTCCCATCGATTCATATTCAGCCATAAAATTGCGATATTGATCGCTGAGGTTTAATTGCTGGAAATGAGCTAAGGCTAGCGATCGGGATTCACCCAAAGGTTTGTCTTCCGAGAAAGGTAATTGTACTACAAAACGGCCATTTATGCGTTGGTAAGTATTTCGAAAGTGTTGTTCGTAATCTTCGTAGTTCTGTGAGTTGCCACCCCTACTCGGAGGCTCTTCTATCTCCCAAAGACGTTCTAGCTCCTGGTACTCTCGAATTAATAGACAATGAGTCCTTTTCGTTGAGTTGTTGAGGAGGTAAGGTCCAGTAACCAACCAACCAAATACAGAAGCTTAAAGCACCGGAGCATTGGCGAACTGTTTAAATTCAGGGAGAAGTATTTTGTACAAGTAATCCGCTCCAATTAAAATATCGACAAATTTGGGTATATTAAATACTTCATCAGCTAACTGGTAACCATGCAAGAACGTCCAACATGATGTTGTAATATCTACTGGGGCATCAGGTAAGGGATCAGTGATATGATCAATCCAAAATCAGATTTGGGCGAGTAAATTGTAAAGGAAGTTCGTTGAAGGGTAGTTGCGCATGTAAGCCTTTTACCGAAATATTCGTTTGGGACGTCGAAAGGCCGAGGGCTTAAACAATACCAGCAGTAATAAATGAACTATGGGAAGCACTATCCAGTAAAGCGTTTACCGTGATTTCGTTATGCTTTGTGCAAATCTTGACCAAAGCGGTAGCTAATAGAACACCCTTCACAGGCTGGCGCGCTAATGCAGTAGTAACGACTGTCAATTTCATTGAGGAATTCGTATTACTTGCAATCGCAGGTGTATTATTAGGGGTGGAATTTGGCCTAGTTGATGCCACTACCGCTGAGCTGGGCGTTGATGCAGTTCTCGGTTCAGTAGTGATAGGATAGAGGAGTGTGTGATGACGCGCTCTGTATGATTTGCATGAACTAGATGTATAATCCTTCAACCAGTGGTTTTTCGAGAAGCAGTTCCGGCATAATTTCCAATCACAAATTTTATTAGTACGATCAGCAATGGAAAGCCTTTGAAATGAATCGCATAAAAATAAAGCGTGATCGCCCTTACAGCAATGATAAATGCGTTTGAACTTTGATGAGCTAGCGCTTTGACGTGCGACTAACGCAGTTGCCAGAAAATCGAGTCTTTTTCACAAATGTTTGAAAATTCGAATCCTTTGGTGAAGTCGAGTGGTTTGAAGAATTTTCAGCTGGGTATACTGAAGAAATAACACGTAACCGAGTTTCGAGGAAGTCAATTAATCGCTGAAGACTAATCTCAATTTCCCAAAATTCACGTGTTTTCATGTCTAATTTAGTGATAACGAGCTGCACTAAAAAAAAGTTCATTGGCCAATTTATCTCGCGTGTAGTCTAAATTTTTGAGTGCTTGAACGTTGCTTGTAACAGTGTTCAAAATATCACGCAAACTGCTTGCATTATCACTACGGATTTGTGTCAATGAAAATAAATTCTGCAAGCAAGCGCGAATATTCAACTGCATATTGCTGAAACGTTTTTTGAGCGTAGTTACCGCTTCCTCGTAGTTTTCTTCGAATACAGGTATATTACGAATTAATTCTTCCGCACTACCGGTAACACATGTCAGTAGGTATTGAAAACGCGTCAGTTTAGAAACAGTGGGTAACTCAACCGCATTCGTAAATCTCGGACAAAAGGAAGACCAATTTTCGGGATTACCATCGTATTCATGTTACATTTTAAACCTCTTGCCGATGTAGTTGAACCAAATTGAGAGGAAGCCATTGAATCGAAGGTTTCGATGAGTTCATTCAGCTGTGCCCATAGTTGGATATACTGGTCTTTGATTTCGTTGTAGTAAGAATCATCCTCAGTGAGGTCTAGTTGAATTAATTCGTTGTTGATCGACGTAAATTCAGAGAATCGCTCCTGCAGTAGATGGAGTCGTTGCCGTGCTTCGGATTCCTTTCTTGTGCCAGGTTTTGACAGCCAAGTACTCGTATTTGTAAAGGTAGTTTTAGGATTACCTCTACGATATTTTAAATTTGCCACAGTGTGGACTACATTACCATCAACTAAATTGGGCATAATTTCGCCAGTGGCTTAGAGTAATAAATACTCGATACGAAAATTAGAGAAATGATAAAACTTACAGGTTTTTGCGAACATAATATGTAGATGTATTACGTCGGTAGGTCACCAAAAATGTTTATGCGAAATAATAACAGATTCGCGGAAATAAAATGAATTTTTATTCTTCATTACAGTGAGAGGTAAAACCAAAAAAAGATGGCCAACATAAAACAACAAAACTGAAATTTCTTCTGATAGGGGAAATACAAAGAACTAGAACTAAGGGTGGGGATAAAAACTAAAAGTATGATTAAACGCGGAGGTTAGAGTGCCTTATATTTCATCATCAAAATAAAGCGAGAATTAGTATCTTTTTTTTTTTAATATCGAGCAATATGATAGAAATTAAATTCATAGGGACGGATTCTATAAACATTTAAAAGTATTCAAAAAAATTCATCTGGATTTAAACGTAGTGCTGAATAAAAAGTATTATAGACTCGATTGTGACATCTTAAGGAAATCACCGGATGGATCTAATATTTTTGACATCTCATTTCCTTTCTTCTTCTTCTTCATAATAGAATAAATCACTTTGATTATCATTGTTTAGATCGTACTGATCATCTTTGTTCGTCATAGTAGAAGATTGTAAATTTTTAATCGATGAAATTGTAGTTGTTTCGTAACCATCTTTGTTCGTCACAGTCGAAGATTGTGAATTTTTAATCGATGAAATTGTAATTAAAAATTCACAGTTGTTTGGTAACCATCTTTGTTCATCACAGTCGAAGATTGTGAATTTTTAATCGATGAACCTGTAGTTGTTTGGTAACGTTTTTTTATCGTTTCAGGATATGCTTGCATATTGAAGGTATCGAAACTGTTGTTTTTAAATGGTAAAACTACCCATTCACAAATTTTGCATCCATTTTGGAGTACAAAGCCGATGCCGACAAAATATAAATGTTCAGTTTTTATTTTCAGTTCCTCCAAAGCTCCTATAAAATTTTTGGGATGATGTTTATAATACCCAATAAGTTGCTTCAGGGCGTTATGTCCTATACCACCTACATTTCTACTGCACTTAATTGATATCAACATATTGATATTCAAACTTAGGGTGAGGAAATCAATATCTCCAGCATGTTGCGTTTTATCATCATCTTTATTAAACGTGACACCTTCTCTAAACTTTATTCTTGAGTAGTGTAAAATTAAACCAAACCTTCTAGTAATTTCTTGTGGAGTAACATTATCAGCTGAAGGATGTCCAAAATGAATAAACGCATAGTCTTGTAGAATTTTCATAGCTGCTTTAAAGTTTCCGTTCTTCATAGCTGTGAAAAATTTTTGATTTTGTACACCACATTTTTCAATTGCATCATTTGCAAGAGGAACATATCGTATTAATTCTTCTCGAATAGCTTCTCTTATTTCTTTATTAGGATAGGTCAGTGTGATTTCTCTCTTTTGTATATCATATTTGTTGATTGTTGCATATCCGTATAAAAAAAGGTATATTGGAAAATTATAATGCAAAAATATATCATTAATTCTTACAAAAAGTTCTGATTCCTTAATTACATAGCCTGTTATAAAATCATTAACATGCCATAAACATTCATCTTCATAGAACATTTTTGCTGTATGGTTCATCGTACATGTCTTATACCAAAAATTTCCAAATGTTTTTTGAGATAGGCTTGCTATGGTCGAGATTGGATTTAACACACTGCTTGAGTCATTACAACCTTCTTTTTGGAAACAATATCCATTATAATTATTAATTAAATCCTTTAAAATATCATCTGTGGAACATTTCTTTAGATTTGCAAATTCTTCCAGGTATTTGTTCATATTATTTCTGATTTCTATTTCAGTGAAGCCAAAAGCTTGCGCAAATCTTATATCATAAGAAAAATCTTGGAAATCGTTTGCACCAGATTCAAAAATGCTATATGGTAACTTAGATATACCAACCATGAAAATGAAGCCGAGATATTTTTTTAAGCTTTTCACTTCTAAAAATATTTCTTCAAATTGGTTTTTCAGATATTCTTGTAACTTTTTATCATTCTTCATTATGGCTTGTTGAATTGGCTGGTCGTACTCATCTATCAGTAAAATGACTGGCATTCTTTTCGTTGAGTAAAGTAGTGTTATTAAAGAACCTAGTGATTTACCCTTGCTTTTGGTAAAATCAACGTTATTATTCGTTCCTTCCAATATTAGCATTTCATAAAATGAAGTTTCAAAATTTTTACGTGTGGTGATCTTGAGGTAATTAAAACATAAACGTACGACTGGAAACTTCATCCACTTCAAAATATTTTCTCTGCCACATTTTTTTATTTGATTATTAAGGGCTGGGAATTTGGTGTTTCCATAATCTTCAATAAATAAGCCGTGAAAGAGTTCCTTTTCTCCCGCAAAAAAAGATGCCATCATTTCTAAGAAAATGGACTTACCAAACCTACATGGTCTGGTAATAAATGCAGCTTTAAAGTTAGTACTTAATAATTCTATCATATATTCAGTTTTATCTATGTATAGAAATTGTGAGATACGAATGTTTCTCCAATCAAGACTTTCTCCTGGTAATTGTTGTGGTGCTGGCTTATTGTGGGTTTCATTTACAGCTCCTGAATTGATACTTGCTAATACTGTCCAAATAATGCAAGTAACCGCAATAATTGGGAATGAAATTTGATTCGTGGAAATCATACCTAAAATGAGATTATATTTGAACAATTCATGTATAGCTGATGCCGATACTGATGCTGATACCAATACCACACAGACCGAAAAAAAAAAATACCAATTTCAAATCACAATATTGTATTAACTTGAAGAAATAATCATACCAAATACCAATTCCTTACCGACTGAAAAAAATGCCAATAGGTACTGAATAGTAGTACTGCACCAAATACCACAGTGTTTGAGTGCGACAATCTCAACAGTCTCGGAACTGCTGAAATGTATAGTAGGTAACCAAAATATATAAAATGCATAGAGGTTTGTGTAGTTCGTCACCAAACATGTTAAAGGGTGTGGCATGAATAGTGTTTCCCTCATTTACAGAATAGCTCTGACAAAGAATGTCCCTTTACCAATAAATGTCGTTAAAAGATGAATAAGTGGGTAGAAGAAACTAGAGTATCTTAAATAAGACTTTATTAATTAGCAATTATGCTGTTTTAGAGAATGTTACCAGAATAATTTATTTTTTTAACAGAATAAAAAAATTTTATAAAATTTAAATGTTCTACCAACTCCACTTATCCTAAATTTTATCAAGTATCATACAAAACATGACCTCACGTAATTAATCTTCTTACCATCTAAAATTTGGAATCTTATGAGGTCAGGTCATTTTATGTTCAAACTTTATCTTCACTGGTGTATAGGTATAAATGCGGAATTTATTTTATTTCTTTGTTCAGATAAACAATAATATTTCAGACAGTTTGTTCAAAAAAACGTGACCACACGTAAAATTATACTTCCTTACGTTCCACATGATTTCGAGGATGGCCAACTTTTCTTATCCTCCTTCTTCAGTTCGTAGGCTGACTATACTCATTTTTAAAATTTATATTTTAAACTGTAAATTAAAATTATATGATGTCACGTTACCTCATGCTCATTGGACTTCAAAAATCAATCAACTCTAGAAATCTACTGAATCTACTACTACTCAAAATTTTGAGTAAATCTGTTAAGTTTTACTCCAGTTAGAGCGAGGGAATGAACGTTTACAAAAAAATGTGACCTCATGTTAAAGTATTCCCCCTCAAGTTGAAAAACTAATAATCGCTAAAAGTCTGTGTACTCTACCTATCCTCCCAATTTGGTATCAATCGCTTTCGACTCAAGCTCCGTCACGTCACGTCACGTCACGTCACGCCAGGTAAATAAAAATAACAAAGAAAGAAAGAAAGAAAGAAAGAAAGAAAGAAAGAAGCAAACAAACTAAGAAACTGAGTGAACGCAATAGCGGATTTACTTGAAAAGTAAAGTCTGCTAAAAAGTGAAGGCAAACGTAAACATTATATGCACTACTGTGAATTTTAGCATAAATTCCAACATTAGTACCTCAAAACTATGGCTGTACTTCAAAAGATAGGCTTCAAACAACATACTACTTCTCCATCTAGTATCTTTATTCACAATGAAATTAACTACAACCCTCATGAAATAGCAAACGCTCTCGCTAACCATTTAAGCCAAATTTCCAGTAATGAAACCCATAACCAGCAATTCCTGAATTATTAACTTGCCAATAAAAACTACTTAGAATTCAAGGAGGAAGTACCTCAACCACTCAACAACAACATTACTATCCATGAACTTCAAAAAGCAATTTCATCTGCTAATAACTCAGCGCCAGATCCCGACAAATTTTATATTCGATTCCTTAAAAACACTCCTGAATATATTATTCAAATACAATGTGACAACAACATTTCTTTCCATAGACTTGGAACAAAGCTATCATAATTCCTTTTCTTTAATATGGTAAAAATCCATTTTAGATTTTACAGATACATTTTGTCTTCACCCCCTTGATGGAAAGTTGGGTTGATAAAAGATGCAATCGTTTGTACTGCAAACCTCGCTATTTGTACCATCCCCTTCTTGAGATATTTCAAAAAAATGTAAGGGTGCCGAGGAAATGTCAGCACTCCTTTGGTGGAAAATGGGATAGAAACGGTATGTAATCGTTTGTGCTACGTTTGTACTGGTTTAAGTACAGTAAACCCCATCATTTGTACAATCTCCGTTCAAGAGATATTCAACCATTTTATGGGGATACTAGGGAGAATATAGGAAAAAGCGTGAAGAACAGCGGTGTTAATATAGTATTATTCAGTTGTTGAAATTTGTAACTTTATCTACTAGGACTGTGCATCAAAAGAATTGGCCTCTAGCGAACAACGAAGGAACTTCGTGTATCAGTGATTATGAAGTAAATTTAACCGAGGATTAAATGAGAGAGACTTAATGATTTTTTGATTCTTATGCAAAAACTGTAGTATTTAGAAGAAAGTTTGTTTGAACTTCGTTTTAGAGGAGCAAACTTTTTTTACAAGGATGTAAATATATTTATGCTTCCGAGTGGCAATGTAAATAAGATTTACTTACAAAAGGTGATATATGTTACCTATGTACTTTTCTTATAGACTTACATTTTCACTGTTTCAAAAACTATAAATTTACTATCAATGTCACATTTAATTATTGAAAACTTCGAAAACATTATATTTCGTATATTAAAAAAATAGAAAATATTAGACAGATTAAACAAAAAAAAATACATTTAAGCCAGAGATGTTAACCGTAACCATAACCATAACCCATAACCTGAAAAAAACCGATCATTTCAGTAATTGACCATCATTAACCCACTCTTTTCTGAAATATATGTAACCTTAACCCAAACCCATAACCCAAACCACAACATTCTTCATTCATAACCAGAACCCATAACCTGAAATTTTTTTTCATTTTTTCGGGTTTTTAAGGGTTTTCTCAACATTCCATTTTTAGTATTTTTTTGGTCATTGTAAGCCCTTCTATGTGTAAATCACCTGTAATAACTAATTTTATATTTCAATTATTTTTGATTCTTGTTATTATTAGCTGCTGGCTTATATTTCGTTTTTTGTATTCCTTGTATTTTTTTGGGGGCGGGGGGTGGGGGGGGGTAATCAGTACTGTTTCAGTAATTAAAATATAAAAAATGAACGAAAAGTTATAATTTTATTAATTATTTTACTGAATCATTGTTGAATTGATTAAAGAATTATTTTCTACTCATATATTATATTCAATATCACAGTTAGTCTACAGCTCATCTCGAAAAAGTGTTTAACCTATGGAATTTTGTGGGGACCAAAAAATTTAGCTAGCAATAGGTAGATATAGATTGGGCATTAGGAAATATGATAATTTTAGCGATGGTCGCGGTCACAATGGGTGGGGGGCTGAGACCTAAAAACCCTCTTTTTTGATATTCAAGGAGACCAAAAAACTCAAAGGGGTTAGAAAGGGGGGTGTCCACTGAATATAAATATGAATTCAAATCTACTGGCTGTGGTACAACCAGGGTTGCAGGAACAAATCTAAGAACGAGAACGAAGAACAACAAGAACAGAGAATTTTCATTGTTCCTGAGGAACAGAACCAAGAACGAGAGCATAAAACTGATAGGTATGAAGAACAAAGAAAAGAACGAGAACAGAATATTTCTAAACTGAAAGATCGAAGAACGAAACGAGAACCAACTAATGTAAAATGCTGAGGAACACATCTTTTTCTGGAGTGTAGGATTCGAATTTAAAACTAGCAATTCTATCGAGAATCGTTTTAGACGTGGTTGCGGCCATTTTGGGTGTTTGATTTGAATTTAACGGAGGCGCCATATTGAACGGTGGTTATAATATGCAATCACTAACGATGAAAACGAAAAAAAATCAAACGACATCTTCGTCGCCAATATGTAATAAACGTATGAACGAGAACTTCAAAAGCAAAGTTATTTAATATTTATAACTGAACATGTATACGAAATACATTTAATTAGATCTAGAGATGCCATATTCTTTTTCTAAAGTGCATCAAAATTCATAATAACGTAAGTAAGTTATGTAAATAGCAGAGGGGGTAAAAAATAACATAGTAGCAGTGTTGCCATATATTACAACTACTTTCTTGGCTTTTATCTTCTTAGCTTTTATCTTGACCCATCCCAAATGTAACAAAATGGCATGAAAATGAAGATAACAATAATAAGCGTGTTTATGCGAAATAATAACAGATTCGCGGAATTAAAATGAATTTTTATTCTTCATTACAGTGAGTGGTAAAACCAAAAAAAGATGGCTAACATAAAACAACAAAACGGAAATTTATTCTGATAGGGGAAATACAAAGAACGAGTACTAAGGGTGGGGATAAAAACTAAAACTATGATTAAACGCGGAGGCTAGAATGTCTCATATTTCGTCATCTAAACATCCCGCCGCCGTCGACTTTGGTGGAAAAGTCGAATCATTAGAATCCACATCTACCAAGCGGACGAGTTTTACAACTGGTCAGCGAAGAATGGTATGATTGCGAGTGATGAGTTCAACGACTCTAGTATGACCATCATGTCCAGGGAAAGCCTGTGTTATTTGGGCTAATGGCCATGAAAGGGGGGAGGAGGTTTCATCTCTCAACAGCACAACGTCACCTACTTGGAATGGGTGACTTGAACCTTTCCACATGGTCCTCCTCTGTAAATGAGTTATCAACACTCAGCGCTCCAATAGTGCCAGAATGAGTTGCGAAGTTGTGTTAAGAGGTGCCAGCGATGAGCATAATCTAAACGTACTGGCTTGATTACTTCGTCAGGAAGTGCTGTCAAAGGGCGGCTAAGCAGAAAATGAGCAGGTGTGAGTACATTGATGGCATCTATAGGAGAAGGGTTTGGAAGAATAGGTCTCGAGTTTAGGACAGCTTCAACTTGCGCAAGGAGTGTGGTTAATTCCTCAAAGGTCAGTGTTTGATGACCAACTGTGCGGTGTAAAAGTTCCTTCATAGAGCGGACAGCCGCCTCCCACAAACCACCCATGTGGGGGCTGGCAGGTGGGTTAAAGATTCAAGAAATACGGCGTTCAGTAGTAAAGGTACAGATTATTGGATCGCGCATGATTAGTTGAAATTTCTAGGTCAAATCATTATCAGCACCAACAAAATTAGTGCCATTGTAGTAGTAGATAGCTGATGGAGAACCCCGACGAGATATAAATCTTTTTAATGCGGCAAGAAATGTGGGAGTGGAAAGACTGGAGACAGTTTCCAGGTGCACGGCGCGAGTGGTGAAGCACACAAATACTGCTACATAGGTTTTCATGAGGACGGTGGAGCGAGTGCGGACCATAGGTTTTGTAGATAAGGGTCCCGCAAAGTTTACAACAGTAATACGAAATGGAAATCCAGGTTGTATGCGGGCGGAGGGTAACTCAGCCATAATAGGAACCTCCCTTAAATGTCGTAGAGTTGCACTGTTGATGCTGCATTTAGATCGCAAATGAAACGTTTTAGTCGGTTAGCCAAGGGTGTAGGTAACCCATCGTCCCAATTGAGATTCACACCCCAAATTGACTAGATAATTAATTTCCCAGAAACGGAGAGTGAGGCTAATAATCTTAATGGATCAAACAGCTTAGCCACGGTGGAGGCAGCTTGTCTTTTGGTGATTCGTTGACCATCAGTAAAGGTAGGTGAACTTATAGGGAATTGGAAACTATCCCTTGTCAAATCCCATTTAACTCCAAGGGTTCGGAAGGACTGATCAGTCATTTGTTTTAGTTCAGCTTCTGGAGTGTTGGTGACTGGTAATATGGTAGGCTCATTCGATCGCCATTTGCTTAAAGGCATCCCACAAGACTGTAATAAGTCGATTAATTCATCTCGAGCTAAGACTGCTTCCTTGATTGAACTACCACCACCAAGGATGTCATCCATATAAGTATTATTATGTAGTAATTGTGCAGCCAAGGCGTGAGTCATTGGACCATCATCTGCAAGTTAAAGTGAACACCAGATTGCTAAAAAAGGGTGCGGAAGCAGTACCATAAGTAACGGTATTTAATTGGTACTCAGTAGGTTGACCATCTTTCCACCACCAAATTCGATGATAATCGCAATCCTTGAAATGAAGGTCTATTTGTTGATACATTTTACAGATGTCTGTACTGAACATATAATTGAACTGGCGAAATCTAGTCAAGATTTGAAATAAAGTTGGCTGCATGTTAGGACCCACCAGTAAGGCATCATTTAGCGAACGACCATTTGTAGTCTTCATAGACGCATTGAAAACAACGCGGAGTTTATCATTGTGATAAACCCCGTGATGAGGGATGAAATACAAAGCATTAGGATCCGCTGGATAATCTACATCCGTCATATGTCCCATCGATTCATATTCAGCCATAAAATTGCGATATTGATCGCTGAGGTTTAATTGCTGGAAATGAGCTAAGGCTAGCGATCGGGATTCACCCAAAGGTTTGTCTTCCGAGAAAGGTAATTGTACTACAAAACGGCCATTTATGCGTTGGTAAGTATTTCGAAAGTGTTGTTCGTAATCTTCGTAGTTCTGTGAGTTGCCACCCCTACTCGGAGGCTCTTCTATCTCCCAAAGACGTTCTAGCTCCTGGTACTCTCGAATTATTAGACAATGAGTCCTTTTTGTTGAGTTGTTGAGGAGGTAAGGTCCAGTAACCAACCAACCAAATACAGAAGCTTGAAGCACCGGAGCATTGGCGAACTGTTTAAATTCAGGGAGAAGTATTTCGTACAAGTAATCCGCTCCAATTAAAATATCGACAAATTTGGGTATATTAAATACTTCATCAGCTAACTAGTAACCATGCAAGAACGTCCAACATGATGTTGTAATATCTACTGGGGCATCAGGTAAGGGATCAGTGATCTCATCAGTTACTAGAACTGACATGATCAATCCAAAATCAGATTTGGGCGAGTAAATTGTAAAGGAAGTTCGTTGAAGGGTAGTTGCGCATGTACCACCAAAGCCTTTTACCGAAATATTCGTCTGGGACGTCGAAAGGCCGAGGGCTTGAACGATACCAGCAGTAATAAATGAACTATGGGAAGCACTATCCAGTAAAGCGTTTACCGTGATTTCGTTATGCTTTGTGCAAATCTTGACCGAAGCGGTAGCTAATAGAACACCCTTCACAGGCTGGCGCGCTAATGCAGTAGTAACGACTGTTAATTTCATTGAGGAATTCGTATTACTTGCAATTGCAGGTATACTATTAGGGGTAGAATTTGGCCTAGTTGATGCCGCTACCGCTGAGCTGGGCGTTGATGCAGTTCTCGGTTCAGTAGTGATAGGATAGAGGAGTGTGTGATGATGCGCTCTGTACGATTTGCATGAACTAGATGTATAATCCTTCAACCAGTGGTTTTTCGAGAAGCAGTTCCGGCATAATTTCCAATCACAAATTTTATTAGTATGATCAGCAATGGAAAGCCTTTGAAATTAATCGCATAAAAATAAAGCGTGATCGCCCTTACAGCAATGATAAATGCGTTTGAACTTTGATGAGCTAGCGCTTTGACGTGCGACTAACGCAGTTTTACTGTGGCCAGAAAATCGAGTCTTTTTCACAAATGTTTGAAAATTCGAATCCTTTGGTGAAGTCGAGTGGTTTGAAGAATTTTCAGCTGGGTATAATGAAGAAATAACATATAACCGAGTTTCGAGGAAGTCAATTAATCGCTGATAACAGTTATGATCTTCGTCGACGCACCATTCAAAGGACTAATCTCGATTTCCCAAAATTCACGTGTTTTCATGTCCAATTTAGTGATAACGAGCTGCACTAAAAGTTCATTGGACAATTTATCTCGCTTGTAGTCTAAATTTTCGAGTGCTTGAACGTTGCTCGTAACAGTGTTCAAAATATCACGCAAACTGCTTGCATTATCACTACGGATTTGTGTCGATGAAAATAAATTCTGCAAGCAAGCGCGAATATTCAACTGCTTATTGCTGAAACGTTTTTTGAGCGTAGTTACCGCTTCCTCGTAGTTTTCTTCGAATACAGGTAGTAACACATGTCAGTAGGTATTGAAAACGCGTCAGTTTAGAAACAGTGGGTAACTCAACCACATTTGTGAATCTCGGACAAAAGGAAGACCAATTTTCGGGATTACCATCGAACGTTCATGTTACATTTTAAACCGCTTGCCGATGTAGTTGAACCAAATGGAGAGGAAGCCATTGAATCGAAGGTTTCGATGAGTTCATTCAGCTGTGCCAATAGTTGGATATACTGGTCTTTGATGTCGTTGTAGTAAGAATCATCCTCAGTGAGGTCTAGTTGAATTAATTCGTTGTTGATCGACATAAATTTAGAGAATCGCTCCTCCAGTAGACGGAGTCGTTGCCGTGCTTCGGATTCCTTTCTTGTGCCAGGTTTTGACAGCCAAGTACTCGTATTTGTAAAGGTAGTTTTAGGATTACCTCTACGACATTTTAAATTTGCCACAGTGTGGACTACATTACCATCAACTAAATTGGGCATAATTTCGCCAGTGGCTTAGAGTAATAAATACTCCATACGAAAATTAGAGAAATGATAAAACTTACAGGTTTTCGCGAACATAATATGTAGATGTATTACGTCGGTAGGTCACCAAAAATGTTTATGCGAAATAATAACAGATTCGCGGAATTAAAATGAATTTTTATTCTTCATTACAGTGAGCGGTAAAACCAAAAAAAGATGGCCAACATAAAACAACAAAACTGAAATTTCTTCTGATAGGGGAAATACAAAGAACTAGTACTAAGGATGGGGATAAAAACTAAAAGTATGATTAAACGCGGAGGTTAGAATGCCTTATATTTCATCATCAAAATAAAGCGAGAATTAGTATCTTTTTTTTTAATATCGAGCAATATGATAGAAATTAAATTCATGGGGACGGATTCTATAAACATTTAAAAGTATTCAAAAAAATTCATCTGGATTTAAACGTAGTGCTGAATAAAAAGTATTATAGAATCGATTGTGACATCTTAAGGAAATCACCGGATGGATCTAATATTTTTGACATCTCATTTCCTTTCTTCTTTTTCTTCATAATAGAATAAATCACTTTGATTATCATTGTTTAGATCGTACTGATCATCTTTGTTCGTCACAGTCGAAGGTTGTGAATTTTCAGTCGATGAAACTGTAGTTGTTTGGTAACGTTTTTTTATCGTTTCAGGATATGCTTGCATATTGGAGGTATCGAAACTGTTGTTTTTAAATGGTAAAACTACCCATTCACAAATTTTGCATCCATTTTGGAGTACAAAGCCGATGCCGACAAAATATAAATGTTCAGTTTTTATTTTCAGTTCCTCCAAAGCTCCTATAAAATTTTTGGGATGATGTTTATAATACCCAATAAGTTGCTTCAGGGCGTTATGTCCTATACCACCTACATTTCTACTGCACTTAATTGATATCAACATATTGATATTCAAACTTAGGGTGAGGAAATCAATATTTCCAGCATGTTGCGTTTTATCATCATCTTTATTAAACGTGACACCTTCTCTAAACTTTATTCTTGAGTAGTGTAAAATTAAACCAAACCTTCTAGTAATTTCTTGTGGAGTAACATTATCAGCTGAAGGATGTCCAAAATGAATAAACGCATAGTCTTGTAGAATTTTCATAGCTGCTTTAAAGTTTCCGTTCTTCATAGCTGTGAAAAATTTTTGATTTTGTACACCACATTTTTCAATTGCATCATTTGCAAGAGGAACATATCGTATTAATTCTTCTTGAATAGCTTCTCTTATTTCTTTATTAGGATAGGTCAGTGTGATTTCTCTCTTTTGTATATCATATTTGTTGATTGTTGCATATCCGTATAAAAAAAGGTATATTGGAAAATTATAATGCAAAAATATATCATTAATTCTTACAAAAAGTTCTGATTCCTTAATTACATAGCCTGTTATAAAATCATTAACACGCCATAAACTTTCATCTTCATAAAACATTTTTGCTATGTGGTTCATCGTACATGTCTTATACCAAAAATTTCCAAATGTTTTTTGAGATAGGCTTGCTATGGTCGAGATTGGATTTAACACACTGTTTGAGTTATTACAACCTTCTTTTTGGAAACAATATCCATTATAATTATTAAGTAACTCCTTTAAAATATCATCTGTGGAACATTTCATTAGATTTGCAAATTCCTCAAGGTAATTGTTCATATTATTTCTGATTTCTATTTCAGTGAAGCCAAAAGCTTTCGCAAATCTTATATCATAAGAAAAATCTTGGAAATCGTTTGCACCAGATTCAAAAATGCTATATGGTAACTTTGATATGCCAACCATGAAAATGAAGCCAAGATATTCCTTTAAGCTTTTCACTTCTAAAAATATTTCTTCAAATTGGTTTTTCAGATATTCTAGTAACTTTTTATCATTCTTCATTAAGGCTCGTTGAACTGGGTTGTCGTACTCATCTATCAGTAAAATGACTGGCATTTTTTTCGTTAAGTAAAGTAGTGTTACTAAAGAACCTAGTGATTTACCCTTACTTTTGGTAAAATCAACGTTATTATTCGCTCCTTCCAATATTAGCATTTCATACAATGAAGTTTCAAAATCTTCACTTGTGGTGATCTTGAGGTAATTAAAACATAAACGTACGACTGGATACTTCATCAGCTTCGAAACATTTTCTCTGCCACAGTTTTTTATTTGATTATTAAGGGCTGGGAATTTGGTGTTTCCATAATCTTCAATAAATAAGCCGTGAAAGAGTTCCTTTTCTCCCGCAAAAAAAGATGCTATCATTCCTAAGAAAATGGACTTACCAAACCTACGTGGTCTGGTAATAAATGCAGCTTTAAAGTTAGTACTTAATAATTCTACCACATATTCAGTTTTATCTATGTATAGAAATTGTGAGGTGCGCATGTTTTTCCAGTTCAAGCTTTCCCCTGGTAATTGTTGCGGTGCTGGCTCATTCTGGTTTTCATTTACAGCTCCTGAACTGATACTTGCTAATACTGTCCAAATAATGCAAGTAACCACAATAATTGGGAATGAAATTTGATTCATAGAAGCCATACCTAAAATGAGATTATATTTGAAAAATTCATGTATAGCTGATGCCAATACTGATGCTGATACCAATACCACACAGGCCGAAAAAAAAAAATACCAATATCAAATCGCAATATTGTATTAACTTGAAGAAATAATCATACCAAATACCAATTCCTTACCGACTGAAAAAAAGGCCAATAGGTACTGAATACCAGTACTGCACCAAATACCACAGTGTTTGAGTGCGACAATCTCAACAGTCTCGGAACTGCTGAAATGTATAGTAGGTAACCAAAATATATAAAATACATAGAGGTTTGTGTAGTTCATCACCAAACATGTTAAAGGGTGTGGCATGAATAGTGTTTCCCCCATTTACAGAATAGCTCTGACAAAGAATGTCCCTTTACCAATAAATGTCGTTAAAAGATGAATAAGTGGGTAGAAGAAACTAGAGTATCTTAAATAGGACTTTATTAATTAGTAATTATGCTGTTTTAGAGAATGTTATCAGAATAATTTATTTTTTTTTTAATAGAATAAAAAAATGTTATAAAATTTAAATGTTCTACCAACTCCACTTATCCTAAATTTTATCAAGTATCATACAAAACATGACCTCAAGTAATTAATCTTCTTACCATCTAAAATTTGGAATCGTGTGAGGCCAGGTCATTTTATGTTCAAACTTTATCTTCACTGGTGTATAGGTATAAATGCGGAATTTATTTTATTTCTTTTTTTAGATAAACAATAATATTTCAGACAGTTTGTTCAAAAAAACGTGACCGCACATAAAATTATACTTCCTTACATTCGACATGATTTTGAGGATGGCCAACTTTTCTTATCCTTCTTCTTCGGTTCGGAGGCTGACTATAATCATTTTTAAAATTTATATTTTAAACTGTAAATTAAAATTACATGATGTCACGTTACCTCATGCTCATTGGACTTCAAAAATCAATCAACTCTAGAAATCTACTGAATCTACTACTACTCAAAATTTTGAGTAAATCTGTCAAGTTTTACTCCAGTTACAGCGAGAGAAGGAACGTTTACAAAAAAATGTGACCTCATGTTAAAGTATTCCTCCTCAAGTTGAAAAACTAATAATCGCTAAAAGTCTGCGTACTCTACCTATCCTCCCAATTTCGTGTCAATCGCTTTCGACTCAAGCCCTGTCACGTCACGTCACGTCAAATCACATCCACTCACATCTAAGAAACACTTAATTCCAAGACTACTACGCCTACTCTTTCAGCTGTCCGCACCACATTCTGATAAATTTTTGATACAAAAAGAAAAACCGTGACCTCACGTTTCATTGAATCACCTCACGTTCTGATAAATTAGATATCCGATCATTTATAACGCTCAACCATTCCTTCCTGCTATCATGCGGAAACCAAAAAACCTCAAATCATGCCTCCTCACGCCACGCCACGTCACGCTTGATCACTCACAAAAACTAATTAGCTCTAAAGCATTACTATCCTTACCTTTTCACTAACTTTGAACTCGATCCATCAAGTATTATTCAAGTTATCGTAAGAGAATGGAAAAACCTCAACAAATGCCTTCTCACGGAAAACTCACGTCCGATCACCTCATAAAACTAATAATCTCTCAAACTATTCTACCCCCAACTTCTTTTATCTTTTAATCATTCTGTTCAATTTTTCCTGACTTATTATGAGAACACAAGAAACCTCAACTCACGCCTCCTCACGCCAACTCATGTCCCATCATGCTCAAACATTAGGTGGCTTTAATGATCACTAATCTTACCCTTTTTCTACCTTTGAATTCAGTCTATCAACTTTTATCTTAGTTATTGCGCTAGAACCAAAAAAAACCTCAACTCACGCCTCCTCACGCAAACTCACGTCCGATCACGTCCAAAACCTAATCAGCTTCAGAGCACCACTACTCCCATCCTTCTTCCAACTTTTAACTCGATCCGTCAACTTTTACTCAAGTTATCGCGCGAGAACCAGAAAACCTTGACACACGCCTCCACACGTCAACTCACGTCCAATCACGTTCAAAAACTAATCAGCTCGAGAACTCAACTACCCTAACCCTTCCTCCGAATTTGGTTTCGATTCGATCACTCCTACTCGAGTTATCGTGCGAGAACGCGAAAAAATAAAAAAATAAAAAAAATAAAGAAAGAAAGAAAGAAAGAAGCAAACAAACTAAGAAACTGAGTGAACGCAATAGCGGATTTACTTGAAAAGTAAAGTCTGCTAAAAAGTGACGTAAACATTATATGCACTACTGTGAATTTTAGCATAAATTCTAACATTAGTACCTCAAAACTATGGCTGTACTCCAAAAGATAGGCTTCAAATAACATGCTACTTCTCTATCTAGTATCTTTATTCACAATGAAATTAACTACAACCCTCATGAAATAGCAAACGCTCTCGCTAACCATTTAAGCCAAATTTCCAGTAATGAAACCCATAACCAGCAATTCCTGAATTATTAACTTGCCAATAAAAACTACTTAGAATTCAATGAGGAAGTACCTCAACCACTCAACAACAACATTACTATCCATGAACTTCAAAAAGCAATTTCATCTGCTAATAACTCAGCGCCAGATCCCGACAAATTTTATATTCGATTCCTTAAAAACACTCCTGAATATATTATTCAAATACAATGTGACAACAACATTTCTTTCCATAGACTTGGAACAAAGCTATCATAATTCCTTTTCTTTAATATGGTAAAAATCCATTTTAGATTTTACAGATACATTTTGTCTTCACCCCCTTGATGGAAAATTGGGTTGATAATAGATGCAATCGTTTGTACCATGCTTGTACTCGTTTGTACTGCAAACCTCGCTATTTGTATCATCCCCTTCCTGAGATATTTCAAAAAAATGTAAAGGTGCCGAGGAAATGTCAGCACTCCTTTGGTGGAAAATGGGATAGAAACTGTGCGCCGGGTTTAAGAACAGTAAACCCCATCATTTGTACAATCTCCGTTCAAGAGATATTCAACCATTTTATGGGGATACTAGGGAGAATATAGGAAAAAGCGTGAAGAACAGCGGTGTTAATATAGTATTATTCAGTTGTTGAAATTTGTAACTTTATCTATTAGGACTGCATCAAAAGAATTGGCCTCTAGCGAACAACGAAGGAACTTCGTGTATCAGTGATTATGAAGTAAATTTAACCGAGGATTAAATGAGAGAGACTTAATCATTTTTTGATTCTTATGGAAAAACTGTATTATTTAGAAGAAAGTTTGTTTGAACTTCGTTTTAGAGGAGCAAACTTCTTTTCCAACGATGTAAATATATTTATGCTTCCGAGTGGCAATGTAAATAAGATTTACTTACAAAAGGTGATATATGTTATGTACTTTTCTTATAGACTTACATTTTTACTGTTTCAAAAACTATGAATTTACTATCAACGTCACATTTAATTATTGAAAACTTCGAAAACATTATATTTCGTATATTAAAAAAATAGAAAATATTAGGCACATTTACAAAAAAAAATACATTTACGCCAGAGATGTTAACTGTAAACATTACCATAACCCATAACCTGAAAAAACCCGATGATTTCAGTAATTAACCATCATTAACCCACTCTTTTCTGAAATATATGTAACCCTAACCCAAACCCATAACCCAAACCACAACATTCTTCATTCATAACCAGAACCCATAACCTGAAATTTTTTTTCATTTTTTCGGGTTTTTAAGAGTTTTCTCAACTTTTTCATTTTTAGTATTTTTTTGGTCATTGTAAGAACTTCTGTGTGTAAATCACCCGTAATAACTAATTTAATATTTCAATTATTTTCGATTCTTGTTATTATTAGCTGTTGGCTTATATTTCGTTTTTTGTATTCCTTGTATTTTTTTATTTTTTTTTTTGGGGGGGGGGGTTAATTAGTACTGTTTCAGTAATTAAAATATAAAAAATGAACGAAAAGTTATAATTTTATTAATTATTTTACTGAATCATTGTTGAATTGATTAAAGAATTATTTTCTACTCATAAATTATATTCAAAGCAAAATGCCATCTGCCAGGCTGCCAACCCAGTAGATACCTACCACCCAGTACCCATTTCAAATTCAAAATGAAAAAGTTGTGAGAAATTGAAAAGAACAATAGTATTGATAGGTATATTGAATTGAGGAATGAGGATCAATGATTTATAATTTCTTTTTTTTTTTTTTTATTTACAAATTTATAAAATATTTAAATTATAAAATTCAATTTTCACTTTTCAGTACTTATTTTTCATTTACACTAATTGTAAGCTGAATAAAGATACAGCGTACAGGCATACAGATCTCTTTATTGAGGCAAATTGGTACAATAGTCAATAATTTTCTGAATTTTCTTGCGATGCTAGTTACAGTTACAGTAACTTTGACATTTGGCTTCCCTAAACATGGCCTGAAGGCTGAAAAAATAAAAAAATCAGGAGGGGGACGTGTTGAAAATTGGGAAGAAAAGAAAATCCGAAACCATAACCCGTAACCCGAAAAATAATTTCCGTTTAATCATAACCCATAACTACCCGATCCGTGATAAAATAGTAACCGTAACCCGAACCCATAACCCGAAAAATTAAAAAGCATAACCCTAACCCGTAACCATAACCCGAAAAGAAAAAAAACCTGTTCAGGTTAACATCTCTGATTTACGCTACTATTATTGTAGGAGATTAAAAATGTGTTAACATAATTAGAAAGGAATTTCATTCTTCTGAAAATAAGTTCAAATAAACTTTCTTCTAAATATCACAGTTAGTCTACAGCTCATCTCGAAAAAGTGTTTAACCTGCGGGATTTTGTGGGGACCAAAAAATTTAGCTAGCAATAGGTAGATATAGGTTGGGCATTAGGAAATATGATAATTTTAGCGATGGTCGCGGTCACAATGGGGGGCTGAGACCTAAAAACCTTTTTTTTTTTACTTTCAAGGAGACCGAAAAACTCAAAGGGGTTAGAAAGGGGGGTGTCCGCTGAATATAAATATGAATTCAAATCTACTGGCTGTGGTACAACTGCCTTTTATTGCAGTTCTTATGCAATTTTCGCCATTTCCACACTTAAATTGCTCTATAAGCATAATTATGCCTGGTCACCTAAAAAATCGCTCACACATTGGTAAAGGAAGGCATTTTGAATCTACCGAACCCTCGTTCTTAAAAATTTGTGGTCACAATACATAGTAATTGCATATTGAAGTTGCGCATGTCTGTAAATTCAGCTAAAAATGCATTTCTTCAAATTTTTAAGAAAGTAACCTTGCGAAATATCAAAGTGGGTTAAAATTTCGCGTAGAATTCAAAAATCACAAGGAAAACCATTTTTGACCTTATCTGAGAAAATTTAGGGCGAATATACAATTTTGGGACACATTAATTAGAATACTAATAATAGTACAGGTAGGGTTTTGCTTGCCAAGTTGGCTATCAAGCTGAAATTTGGTATATATGTCTGGTATAGCATACTTAACAACGTACTAAAAGTTCATGCGAATCTGGTGCGTGCGACCCCTGATATGGTGGATTGTTTTTTACGCTTTTGATTGTATCAAGAGTGAAAAAAATTCAAAAATCAACAACTTCTTCAACATTATGTTGCTCATTAATCGCGGATATATTTTCTTTCTCAAGTTTATATGAGATCAAATGGAGGGCGGTTTTTTTATTGGATTTCTAATTTTTACAAATTTTTTCCAAAAAATGTGCAACATCCCGATTGTGAATGATTTTTTTTTATGTTTTTCCTCGAAATGAATACATTTTTGAAATCCATTTTGTTAAAAAGGAGGCTTTTATTTCGCTAGCTTTAACATATTAGTATCATTTTCTTTTAAGAACCCATACAACCAAAAATCATGGAAAAAAAACTCAACTTGTATATTCGCCCTAAATTTTCTCAGATAAGGTCAAAAATGGTTTTCCTTGTGATTTTTGAATTCTACGCGAAATTTTAACCCACTTTGATATTTCGCAAGGTTACTTTCTTAAAAATTTGAAGAAATGCATTTTTAGCTGAATTTACAGACATGCGCAACTTCAATATGCAATTACTATGTATTGTGACCACAAATTTTTAAGAACGAGGGTTCGGTAGATTCAAAATGCCTTCCTTTACCAATGTGTGAGCGATTTTTTAGGTGACCAGGCATAATTATGCTTATAGAGCAATTTAAGTGTGGAAATGGCGAAAATTGCATAAGAACTGCAATAAAAGGCAGTTGTACCACAGCCAGTAGATTTGAATTCATATTTATATTCAGCGGACACCCCCCTTTCTAACCCCTTTGAGTTTTTCGGTCTCCTTGAAAGTAAAAAAAAAAAGGTTTTTAGGTCTCAGCCCCCCATTGTGACCGCGACCATCGCTAAAATTATCATATTTCCTAATGCCCAACCTATATCTACCTATTGCTAGCTAAATTTTTTGGTCTGCAAAAAATCCCGCCATATCCGGTTTCTAAAGCACTTTTTCGAGATGGACTGTAGACTAAGTTTTCTCATAACATCGAAAAAACTAAACCTTTTTCATTTAATCCTATGTTAAATTTCCTCCATGATCACTGATACAGGAAACTACACCAGCGCGCCAACCACTATGCACGGTCCCAATATTATAAATTGTACTCATCGCTCACCTCTTCCCTCCATCTCCTCCCTCCACCGATTGATTCTCCCTCTCTCTCTCTCCCTGTTTGTGGTACAAGCCAGCATATATTTTATTCAGCAAAATTTTAATTAATCCTAGTAAAAATTTTTTCATTCATGAGGAAATTTAATATATTCAATATTGAATTATTTTTTTAAATAGAGTTTAGTTTGAATATCAATTTTTGGATTTAATTGTAGTTTTAAAAAGAAATAATAACTTAATAAAAATCACATAATCATATAGTCCTGTTTAAGATTTTAAAGTATAAACAAATTCGGTTAAAATATGCTTTAAAATATTCAAAAAATTTTGAAAAAAAAAAATTTTAAATATCTCCTGTGATGAATTAGTTTTGCTTTTACTCAATTGATTTGAAATTTTTTAAAAAATTTTGATAATAAGCACTCGAATATTTATTTTATTCATTTTTAAATCATGCAAGAATAGTAATTAAATAATTTTAATTAAATATTCAAAATGATTGATTATTAATAGTACCATATTTATATTGATATTTCGATTTATTTTTTAAAATTACTTCAACATATTTTGGTTGACTCCCTAATTTATTATTGTATAATTTAATTTAATTAAAAATTTGATGAAGTCTGTTTCCTAAAATCTAAAACCCCTGGGTCAGCGTAATAGCTCTGGCCCCTATAAAGGCTACAATTTCAAAAAAAAAAAAAAAGAAAAAGTCTGCAATGGAATATTATTTCATTAGTTTTGAATAATTATACAATCATATTAAAATAAAAATGTATATATTTGGAGCCACAATTAGATGTTATTGGTATTTTTTTTTAATTTGTAGCGTCTCGCGCACTTTTGTCGCGATGCACGTCATCCCGCGAACATTTATAGCACCCCGCGTAATTATATTCGGCCGCGTTAACTTCGTGTATTCCGTTCTCTCTATACTGTATTCTTCTTCAAAAAAATTCAGTCTTGATTGCTAGGGTTGCGTAATATTCGATATCCAATATTTGTAACGAAATATTCGCAAACACATCAACATTCGGATACTATCCGAATATAGTTCATGAAAAAAACGCTAGCTGCGAAACTAAATTTTATGTTTTACAAAATAAAAACAAGCGATCAAAAGTCAAGAAAAATAAATAATAAATTAATAAAACAGATTGATTGTTGAGCCCTTTGACTATATACTAGATGGACCCAGTTACGTGTAGAAAAACTGCGGTGAAACATTACATGCATCAGAGTCGGAACACTCGTTGCAACTTCATATCTTGCGCATGCCTGAAGTCCTTTATCACATCCATGTTCTGATTTTAAGCAGTACTATCGATGTCCCCTTGCCGCACTATTGACGCGAAATAAATTTGCGCATGCGCATTTAGAATTTAGTCACGAGTGTTCTGAGAAAGTCTGTGTAATGTATCACCGTTTTTGGGTTGTCATTTGTTCGTTGCTAGCTCGGTCCATCTAGTATATAGTCAAAGGTTGAGCCAAATTTGTATTTTTGGTCAATTGTCGTGATTATATCATGGGCTAATTTGTTAGCGATCCTAGGTTTTTTTGATGAAACTATACTCGGATATTATCCGAATAAGCAAATATCTGGCGAATACGATATTTATTCGAGCGATATTCGGATACAGTCAAATATTAAACAACCCTATTGATTGCCTCTCACCTTACTTCATACACGACAACTGGCTTTGCGGTCATTCACCCATACTTTTGTTGTACTTTCGTACATAGTCTACGTCGTACTCGAAGTTTTGCTTTTTTTCTCATTATGCCAGATGAGGGCGAAAATTTTGTAAGTGCCAACGAAGGCATTACTATAAATCGTATTTCAGTTAAAATCCCACCTTTTTGGCGCTATAATCCACAACTTTAGTTCGTTCGAATCGAATCTCAGTTCGTGAATGCTGGAATTTCAACCAACGTAACCAAATACAACTATATTGTTGCTTCGATCGAAGCTGAAATCCTGAACGAGGTATCTGACATTGTACTTAACCCACCCGCGCTGAATAAATACGAAAATTTGAAATCAAAATTATTTGAAGGCTTTTCGGACAGCGAACAGAAAACACTTGAAATTCTTTGAGAAGAAACCTTCTGAACTTTTCCGTCAAATAAAGGATCTTTCTAAAAGGTATGGGGCTTCAACATCTACCCGAGTCTACAAGGAGTATTATCGCCGCAAGCCGAGCTTAAATCAGCGATCTCATTATCGTGGCAGATAAAATCACGGAAATTTCGTCGCCGTCCACAAGCATTGCTGCGATTGGTAATTCGAGTTCGAGCATCGAAAACAAAATAAGCGCGCTGGAAAAAAAGGTCGACGAACTTTTAATTTTTAACCGCAATCGTGATCACAACTGTGGTAATTTTCGTTCGCGTTCGCGTTCTCGCTCATTCCGTAACCGTAGTTCGTCTCCAGGAAAAAAAAAAACAAGAAACCATCAATACTGCTGGTATCACTTTAAATTCGGTATTAACGCAAAAAAATGTAATCCATCCTGCTTCTTCGATTCGCCTGCCAAGCAATCGGAAAACTCGAAAAGCGGTGCATGGATGCGGCGGCTAGTGCCTTCAGCAAAAATGAAATTGTCGTTACAAAAAACGGGAGCTTTAATCCATCAATTGACACATTGACGTTGTTGTTTTTTATTTTAATAGTGAACATCTTATTTTGTCGCATCAGAAATAGGTTTCGGAGAAAATGAATAAAGAAAAAAAAAAAACTAGAAAATATTAGAGTATGTACCTTGAAAGCGGACTTCACCTAATTATACTATTTTAAAGAAAGTTGTTCGTATAATTCATTTTTCTTCATGAATAAATAATTTTATAAAATTCAAAAGTTTTACCAATTCCATTTACCCTAAATTTTATCGGGTATCATACAAAACATGCATCGCAAAATTTTTTATACAGCCAAAACATAGAATCACGTAAGTTCAGCTCATTCTGCGTTCAAACAATTCTAAAAAAAACAATAATTTCGGCGTTTCTTCAAAAAAATATGACCTTACGTAAAATTATACTTCTCACGGTTGACATGCTTTTGAAGATGATCAACTCTTCTTATTATTATCCGCCTTCTCCGATTCGGAGGTTGACTCCACTCATTTTTTAAATTCATAGACCTACTCAATCTATCACTCCTTTAAATTTCGAGTCAATCTGTCTAGTTTTTGTCTACTTATAGCCAGAGAACCAAGGTTTACAAAAAAAAAGTGATCTCATATTAAATCACCCTTCCTCATCCACTCACTTCCAAAAAATAGTCAATTCCAAGACTACTACGACTACTTATTCAGCCATCTCCAGCACATTTTGATAAATTTTTGATACAAGGGGAAAAACTGTGAGCTCACGTTTCATTGAATCAGCTCATGTTCTAATGAATTAATCTGGTCATTGATAAATCTCAACCCTTCCTTTCTGCAAAGCATTTAGGCATTCTGCACACTGTAATAACGTTCAACACAAATCTTGCCCTCCTATTGGCTAGATTTTTATCAAAACGTTGCCTTCATTGTGGGAAATACACATCGTTTTCTATTATAATATAAATATATGATATACTATAATGACTTTCGCCATAATTAAATAATTTCTATCAAATGCATTTACAAAATGATAATAACTCATCATGATGAAAATGTACATTTCAGGTAATCGATGATATCAAAAATTGTACAATTATATGAATTCATCTATAACTTGCACGAAATAGCACAAAATTTATCTGTGATCATAATTTTCACTGTAATTTTTCATAAGTGTAGAATATAAAATGTTTTTGAGCATTTGGAAAATTCACACATCCAATTTTTGATATCATTGATTACATGAAGGTTAGAATGCAACTTCAACAAATAAAGGGTGATGCACTTTTGTCGTTATGAGTTGTAATATTTGTAATGTAAATGTATTTGATAGAGATCATTTAATTATGGCGAAATCCATTGCAGTAGAAAACGACGTGTATTTCACATATTCTCGCGCATAGATAATGGTGGTGATGTTCTGATAAAAACTATGCCAATCGGAAGACGAGATTTGTGTTAATCGTTATTACAGTGTGCAGAATGCCTAAATGTTTCCTGCTATTATGGGAAAACCCTGGGAGAACCATAAACGCTGAAATCATGCCAACTCACGCCTGATCATCTTCAAAAACTAATCAACTCTAAAGCGTTACTACCCTTACCCTTCCACCAACTTTGAACTCGATACATCAAGTTTTCCTCGAATTATCGTGGGAAACGGAAAAACTTCAATACATGCCTCCTCACGCCACCTCACATCCGATTACCCATAAAAACTAATCAGCTCCACACCTCTAGTACCCCCAACTTTTCTCCAACTGTAATTTCGATCTGTTGATATTTGCTCAGGTTATCCCGCGAAAACAAAAAACCTCAACTCATACCACCTCACACCAATTCACATCCGCTTCCTTCGAATTTGGTTTCGATTCGATCACTTTCATTATCACGCGAGAAAGCAAAGGAGTGAAAAAAATAAAGAAACATACAAACCAAAAAACTAAGTGAACGCAATAACGGATTTACTTGAAAAGTAAAATCCGCTAAAAATTTATTTGTTTCCGTGTTGAGATTTTGTATAATTATTAGGATTAAATTTTTATTGGTATTGCTTTCGGTATCAATATTAGAATTTCTCGATAGTTATTGGTTTTTGGTATTGCATCACATCATTTTTCATTTACTGAGTACATTAATCGGAAAAAAATAAAATGATGACAAATGGAATTAAATTTAAATGCTTTCGTTTTTAATTTCATAAGATAGGTACCTAACTCTACCATCGGCAGTTTAATATATGTATTATCATTTATCATCTATTAAATGTTATTCTAAAAAGTACACAATTCATTGAAATTCCATTATAGGCGATTAGCATGAATAATCTTAAAAGGTGATACAGAATTACATTTTAAAAGAAATAATAATAATAATAATAATAATAATAATAATAACAATGATAGTAAAAAACAATAATAAAACACCCACTCTTAGAATATTCGTTACATACTTAAGGTTTGAAGAGCCAAAAAAAAAGGTCAAAATTGTAAGAAAATGTGATAAACATTCTCAAAGAGCAACAACCATTCTGAGGTTTGAAAATTATTGGTAATTTTTATATGATTTTTGTTGAAAAATTTTTCAAAAAATTATGAAATTCATTATGAAAGAATGGTATATATCAATTCAACAATGCAACGTGAGTACAAAAGTTTTAATATCACATCATCAAAACCTAGTGTGATCAGATTAAACCGCAAAAGCATCACTAAGAGCTAAACATTCCTGCATACCTGCCTACAGTCATTTGGTAGGTACTCAAATAATCCATTATTCCCAACACTATTAATTTACATGTTGTGATCTGTTTGTCTATCCATGCACCTGGAGAACGGAACCTAAGCATAATTTAATACATACAACTTCGCTGTAACCGTTCGTCGTGATTCGCGAAGTTGGAAATTTTTTCCGTTATCGCGAATAGTCTGTTGTGCGCTACACATGATATAAGCTGGCATCAATTCGAACTTATTCGAGTTCTTATTTTCCCACAATAATATAAAATATTAACTTCTATAAAAAATTCAAGTTCTCAATTTTAGCATTCAACAGTTATAAATTTCTCAAATTTTCAAAACACCTGGTGGAAGCTACCCATCCCCCTTACTTACGCCCCTGCCCACATTTTTTTGAAATATATCAGGAAGGGGAGTGATACAAACGAAGGCGTTTACGGTACAAACTAGTACAAACGAAGTGCACACAATTGTACGCAGTTTCAACCTTGTTTTCCATTAAGAGGATGCTGACATTTCCCCAACACCCACACGTTTTTTTGAAATATTTCAGGAAGGGAGTGGTACAAAGGAAGGGGTCTGCAGTACAAACCACTACAAACGTAGTACAAATTATCTATCTATTGACCCCATTTTTACAAGGGGTGCAGGCGAAATGCACCTCCATTTTACATAAACATTTATCAACCAATTTAACTCACTTCTAACCGTTGTAAAATCTTCGAAAAAATCGTTTACGAAGGCCTTATTTGGTACTTAGAAAAAGGAAATGAAATTTCCTCAAGCCAATGTCCCTTTCAACCCTACAAATCTATCTTTAAACAACTAGCTTTTATAAATTTCCGAATACATGAAGCATATATCACCATAAAAATCATTTTTAGCAGTATTTTTTGATATTAATAAGGCTTTCATTATTTCTAATTTCCTTGAAAATTGACAATTTGTGCTTCGAAATGGATATATAATTTCAAACTGATATCTCTTACAAAATAGAGGGTCACAAGGCACTTCTCACAATATTGCCACCTGTTGTTTCAAGAGCACTCTTCGCAGACGATCTCTGTATTTTCATAAGCTGCAAAAATCTAGAAGCCAGATCAAATATTATCCAACAAACAACAAATCAGCTTTATTCGTGGTCTCTGAGAAATGGACTTAATATCTTCTTTAAAAAATCTACAGCAATCCACTTCTGTAAACATTACAAACGCCCTTGAACTTTGCAAGTCTTTTTAAATAACATCGACATACTGTCTGTCCAATCTCAAACCTTATCGAACCCTTATCCGTTCAATTTATGGATTTGCGAATAAATCCCGCCTAAATTCATTAAACACAATCCATAATATAACTTTAAGAATCTCTACAGGAGCCTTTCGCACAACTCTTGTTATATTTTATTTATTGATCCTTTATGAACACGGGATAATCGAGATATTTTGAAGAAATACCTTCATTTTTAATTTATAACGAGTTAAACTGAAAGATTGTAAGCAAACTTCAAGTACTAATTACTCAACATAGAAACAATTTATTAAAAATCTGAACTTTACCCTTGTTTGTCTTCTTCTAAAAAATGTAAAAAATAAAAGAAATAAAAAAAAAAATTGAAATTCACGAAGAAATAATGGATCTAAAATTGGTTGTTTTTGTTAAAATGGGTTGAAATCGTTCCTTGTAATCCGACTCTGCGATAAAAATTCAGGTACGAACAGCTGTGAAAATGCACAAGTTCGCTCAAAACCTTCTTATCAAAATGTAAACAAAAAGCACCCCCATAATTATGAATTGAAAAATGTGTATTAATTGGTAAAAATGAAAAAATTTGCTATTAAAAAAACAAATAAAATAAGGAAAAAAAGGAAAAATTAGCCGATAAAAGGTAAAAGTTTTTAATTATCTTTTTGTTTGTTAGTTTGTTGTTATTGTTGTTGTTTTTTTAACGTGCTTTGTACTGCTCAGCTAGACGGCTAGAGGCATGATAATGTTCTTAAATAATTTCATTAAATCTGAAGGGAAGAGAAACTGAATAATTTATTATTATTATGAGAATTGTTTATGAAGTTCAACTCTCATTAAAGGCAATTTTTTTTGTTTTTATATTACGAAAATTATTTTTTTAAATTGATTGTCCCCTCCCCCCACACAAACACACAATTAATAATTTTTTGATCATGAAAAAAAAATCGATAGTAAGTTACAATTTTCTTTAGTGTTATATTACAATTTATTATTTTAGAAAATATTATATATTTTTATCTCATTATTTTTTTTAATATTCATCCATTTTTTTCAATTGTTTAGTAATGAAAAAAAAAATACTAAAAACAATGGCTTGCTAGTGTTATGAAAATTCATTCATCATTATAATTATTTTCTTACCAAATCCTATAAAAAACAAAATAATATGCGTACTCCTTTCTAATATCCCTTTCCTCTCCTAAAAAATAATTGAATATTTCAATGCGTTAAAAAAGAAAAAATGAAAATTTGAGTAAGTATTATTTTAGTTGGTAGATTCCTTTTATTCACAAGAATTTACTGCAGCTTTATTCCCCTTTGGACGTTACTTCCTTGCGTATTATCCTTCAAATTTCAATTTTATCTACATTATTTTGCGTTCTTTGCATTACATGCAGAGATTTACTGACCACGACTTTGTATGGGGCAGTAAATATAGAAAAATTACCAACTCACTTATATCGTTTTTTCCTACTTGTAAAAACTTATGTACAAAAAGAAAAGTTACCAAACTTATTTTCAATTTTGTGTGTGTAATTTGCTAAATTCGTGAAATTTGTCAATTTAAAGCCTAAATTATCAATTCACCAACTCTAGAGAGACTTCATATATTTGTCAACTCCCTCTATTCATTTTCAAGCTTTTTTTTCAAATTAGTTGCATAAAAAATTTCAATTTTCACAATACCTACTTTTTAACAAATGATTCGTTGTTTTCGCACTTTCTCATTTTTTATTGATTATAATGAATCATTTAATACATAATTATATATATACATTTTTTTTTGTTTTTATCATGAGAACATTTTTTATATAGTTGTTATAATTTTCAAAAAGTAACTCGCTTTTATCGATACCTAATTTGTTTTTATTATCTACGCAAGGTATTTTTAAATTTCTTTTGTTGAAAATATTGATTTTCTACGTTAACATTTTTTCTCCTTCCAGCTCTGAAATTTCTAGGAATTTTCAAGCTGGAAGAAGGATGAAGAGGAGGGGAGAGAGGAATCATATAAGTAGCGTCTTTGAAAAAAAAATAAATAAGTTGCTAACCACATAAGATCCACCTCAACTGTAGAGTAATGCTCAGGTTGTATTATACTGACAAATATCATCTTAGTCTAGAAATGTGGGCTCTTTCAGATAAGACGTTTTTTTGGTATATGAGAAGCACTGAGGCATACACAGTTACACATATCGTAAGTGAAATGTACACATTTGACTAGAGACATACAGAAGGAAGAGAATGGGTGGGAGAGCAGCTTGTCCGCGAGTCAACTTCCACGAGTCTCTCTAAAGTTGGTGAATTGACAATTTAGGCTTTAAATTGATAAATTTCACAAAGACTCTTTATGTATCGCTATTATCTTCATTATGTATGAATTGCTATCCACTTTCCATTTCATTCAGTGAAGAAGCACCGAGCGACATCATAATATGTACGGTAACGCATTACACGTATTTTAATTGCAGTACATTGTTATGAATTGAAAATTGAGCAAAGAACGTGCTCTTCATAGAATAAAATGTTGATTATAGTACTTACCTAGAGAGATTAATAAAAATAAATTGCACTATCGCGTTCTTTGTGAAAAATAAACAAGAATATATTTAAAAACGTACCTGTATGATGGATATTTCACACATATAAAATTGTAACGTAGGTAATGAATACTTATTAAGTCAACAAAAAGTTGGCTTTGAAAACAAATTGCACATCTTATAATAGTCTTTAAATTACATAAAATACAAGAAAAAACCAAACAAAAACCCAGAGTTAAATTTCGAATGATCAACAGAAAGAAAGTAGAGGTTCATGTGATGGATCATACATATATACAGCTTTATGAATGTAGGAATCGTGAAGGTGGAAAAGCTTTCAATTTCAAATGATAAGGAGCTACTTTCAGGAAAAAGCTATGTGGTAATCAACGGAAGAGACGAGGCATTAGGCCTATGACACACGAGCAGTATTTTACTGCACAGTAATCGAACAATTTTTCGAGAAGAGCTTACATGATCGACGCGAACGACGTGTAATTTTTTAGTTTAATGTGCTATCAATATTTGAAGTTAAAAAAACTTGAAAAAAAGAAGAAAAACTTTTCCGCGTTTACCTACTTACTTTCCGAAGCATCGCCTAGATGAACAAAATTGCAATGCTACCTATGAAAGTGGAATATAATTTTCGTTGGTAGCATTATTCTCAAAAATAACGCAACCAAATAATTTGAAATTACAATATATTATTTTAGAGATTTTATTTGAGGGTGGTTAGCATTCATTTTTCCAATTTTTTAATTTCTTTGTTATAGAATCAACTTTTTCGCGTTTACTTATTTATTTTCCAAAGCAAAGCCTCAACATCATTCGTGTTTAGCGCGTGAATTTAAAAAAAAAAAACGCAGTATTTTACTGCTCGTGTGTCCCCTCGATATACGATAAGGTTTCTAATACTGGCGGCTTACTGCTGCAGTATCAAAGTCTGCAGTAAGTTTTAATACTGCAAATTTTTGTCGCGCATTATTATACTGTCGCGCTTACGTACTATGACACACGAGCAGTATTTTACTGTTTACTGCAGCAGTATGAAATGCATCAACACAAATGGGAACGGTCACACGTAAGCGCGACAGTAAAATACTGCGCGACAAAAATTTGCAGTATTAAAACTTACTGCAGACTTTGATACTGCAGCAGTAAGCCGCCAGTATTAGAAACTTTACCGTATATCGAGGGGACACACGAGCAGTAAAATACTGCGTTTTTTTTTTTTCAAATTCACGCGCTAAACACGAATGATGTTGAGGCGTTGCTTTGGAAAATAAATAAGTAAACGCGAAAAAGTTGATTCTATAACAAAGAGATGAAAAAATTGGAAAAATGAATGCTAAGCACCATCAAACAAAATCTCTAAAATAATATATTGTAATTTCAAATTATTTGGTTGCGTTATTTTTGAGAAAAATGTTAACAATGAAAATTATATCCCATTTTCATAAGTAATATTTATCCAAAATTTTCTAATCTTTTTTTTTTCAAATTTTTTCAACTTCAAATATTGGTAACACATTAAACTTGAAAATAACACGTCGTTCGTGTCCATCATGTAAGTTCTTCTCGAAGAATTGTTCCATACTGCGCAATATGATAAAAAATACTGCTCGTGTGTAAGTTGAAGAATTTGCAGTAAAAAACTGTTGCAGTAAAATACTGCTACAGTAAACAGTAAGATATTGCTCGTGTGTCACAGCCCTAAATCAATAATGTTAGAATTCATTCATTTTTCTTTTCGCTCAATAAAGAATGATAAAGCGATTAGATAAATAAGCTAAAGTATTTTTACTGCGAATTTGATAGCGTTTATGAATCTCGATGGTATTACAAATTTAATATAGATAATATGTTACTTGACTAATTCCGTAAAGTAGATGTAGATAGATATCAAATTGATATACTTGGCTATCTTTTTAGCTGAGTTCTCAACTAAAAAACGATAGCTATTACAGCCCACCTGATCTTGGGTGGGGTTTTCAAATCTTTGCCTCACAGACCATTTGCAATCATCTGGCAAATGTCTAACTTTTTGGTACATATCAGTGGCGTAGCCAGGATTTTGTCGAGGGGGGGGGCAAGAACTCCTGAACAAAAAATAGGTGTTTTTTGTTAAATTTTCTGTGGCTAACATGCCTTGCTGGGTAGGGGGGGGGGGTTGAAACATAGTAAATATTTTTTCATGGCGTATTTTGTGTAGTGTAGGTAATAACTGAGGTAGCAGATGTCTAATAAAAAGACTGGTAACCCAAATATTTATATTGTAGTATCGAAGGTAATCATAAAAGTTTGAACTTAATAATACATAACAGATAGGTAACTAATAAAAAAAAAATACTACAACTGCACATGTTTACGATACCAGTCACATCGGTTCATTTATTATGTATTATAGAACAAAGTAGCTCCTGGTCATGGGGGGGGGGCAATCGCCCCAGTTGCCCCCCCTTGGCTACGCCACTGGTACATATACCAGGTGTCTATTCGATTCGGGTACCCTAGAGCGCTAAAATCCCTAACATAATGTTGTAAATATGATAATTCAAAGCTAAGAATTTTGAGATTTTTCATGTTATTAACGAGGCAACCAAGCGCGTATTTAAAGTTGTTCGAATTAACTGAATAGCCATCGGTATAGTTACGTATAAAAGTTGAATCCCTTGAAAAACAGTGAAAGTTGGATCCACCTTAAAAAATAGTTGTAAGAGCTATTTGCTTCCAGAAAACAGTTAATTGTTATTTGTCCATTTTATAAATGAAAGAAATGCATTAAATCGATGATTAGATTAGAAGTTATCACGGAAAATTCAATTAGAAGTATAGGTGAGAGTCGACTCCATGCTTCATAAAGGCAGTTATAAGTTGGCTCCATGAGAAAGTGGATACCATATACGGAGCTGTATCTCTCTCTCTCTCTCTCTATATATATATATATACACCAAAAAGTTGGACATTTGCCAGATGATTACAAATGGTCTGAAACGCAAAGATTTGAAGACCCCACCCTCCCCCGACCTTCCCTTCCCAAATCAGTTAGGCTGTAATAGCTATCGTTTTTATTAAAAACTCAGCTGAAAAGCTAAAAATAAAAATGAAGGGTTTTGGATTTCTGAAGAATTAGGTGAAATAAATTTTCATCATATGTTATGTAGTTTATGAATTATTACCATAAGAGAACTTTTAGCGACACAATGCTAAATATCATAAAAAATGTCGTTTTTGAAGATAGCTCACTCGACACTCGTCGATACTCCTAGGCAAAAAAAAAAGTTAAAAATGAGGATTGAGCAATTATGCTTTGAATTTTCATCCATTATTTTCAATAAATTTTTATTATTTTGTATATTTACTCATTGGAAGTAAGCATTATAAAAATTAAATTATAATCCCACCTTTTTAGTCAACTCCATAATAAAAATGCTAAGCTACGATTTCTTCTTGAGGGAAAATGAAATATTTTGCTTTTTACAAATTCTTCAAATTCCTGTATAAAAAATAAACCAAAATAAATAAATTTCTGAATGGCCTGACTCTTCTCTTAGTAATGAAAGAGCCATAAATGTTTTTTCAGGCGAGGGGAGCGAGTGATGGAAAGAATTTTGAAAAAAGTGGATTTTTATCTACCCCTTTCCCCTCGATTTGATTCATTCATGCGGGAAGACAAAACTTCAAGTTTCCACCAATGTCCTAATGTATGAACTTTTCCCTAAAATTTTTATAAATAATGTTTTTAAGTATTTAAATTTCTCTTTATACTTTCCTAAATAAGGAAATTTTGTCACGAACACGAAGAAAAAAAAATATCAATAACAAAAAGAACGCACTAATACCCACTACTGAGGAAGACTATGTCTAAACTCTAAAGCTCTGCACATTATAATAACCTAAGCTCTTCTCCAGTTCCTCCGAAGTAAACATCCTCAACCATGCGAGCTAAATCTGAATTTCCCTCAGTGAAAAACCGTTCCAGAGTTAAGGCGGCTTTTACACAAAGCAAAGAAAAATAAATTTCATGCTAATGATAATAGTGTTTATTATTACACAAAATACAAGTATACTATAAACCATTAACATTTGCGATTTTGATTTTTCCTTATTAAATATAATGGCCTCAAGATCTTATTTTTTTAGTAGACAATTTCCTCAGTCCTCATACATATGAGTAATGCGAAACCTCCTAACAAATTGCAATCAACCATGTTTTCACTATCTGTCCTGAATATGCTCGCATCAAATCCGATCTGGAAATTCTTTTCAACCTCCACCAAAGCTTGAACAATAACCAGACTAAGCTCCCTGATAAGTTTCACCAAACAGTCAGGCTTCGATTAACAAATCTAGCCCTAATTTTTTGCACAAACATATTCTGGCCAAATTCGCAGCATACGGAACAAAAAAAAAGATATTTTAAAATTCAATCTAAAAATTGTTTTCAAGGCAATTCAATTTTTTGACTTTTAATATTAAATTTTTTCTCGTAGAAATGATAGAAATTTTTAATTCTGGGTTTTCAGCGCTTCTAAGGACATTTCAAAGTTTATATCAATAAAAAAATATCTTTGAAAGCTACGAAAATTGAAAGAATCAATTTTTTCATTTTACTTGGAAGAAATAAAATTTTAAAATTTGTTCACTTTGCTGTACAGTATGCAAGCGCAGAAAAAATTTTTCAATAATATTTGTAGCGATGGGAGACGGCAAAAAAGTTGAAAATTCAAATAATTTCTCAGCAATATCGCTTATTACGTAGAAAAATTTTAATAAATTTTTTAAATTGAAAAGCACTCAGAATGAAAAGAAGTTAATAAATTCTCACACTTATTCATGATGAATTAAATGAAATATAAAGAGAAAAATTTGAGAATTTTGCCCTCTTAGCCGAGATGGAGGAAGCGGAGGGGGAGGGGTCACCTCTAATCATGAATCTTAATAAGAAAATTTTCGAAAATTCATCTTAGTTTTCTCATAAGTGCATGATATAATAAACTTTTTTCACGGTTTTTCCTTCTTCATTAAACATTAGACAGATAAGTGATAACGACACACAATTTATCAAATTATACGATGATAATATTAATTCTCGATTTTTTCTCATTACGTACTTTCCTCATTAAAATTACGAATCGATTAATAATCCGAAATTAGTAATATAAAAGAAATAATGTGAGTCATCGCATTAGTAAAAAAATTAAATTTCCTGGTCATTTTATTTGACCTAATAAATACATTCCAAACTCCATTCAAATTCTCATTTACGTACATTAAAGTTTCCAAAAAATTCTCACAATTTACCAAAAGCACTAAGAACATACTAGATGTAAAAACTTATTAAAAA
>CM019756.1:3903350-4171368 GCA_009761765.1 Phenacoccus solenopsis
AAAAGAAGAAACTTCAAATCGCACCCCTACTGCCCTACTTCAACAACACCACATCTCAAAACACGTCAAGTAACCGAAACTCAAGAAAATTGCTTTTTATTTGCTTTGTGAATAAGGAAATACGAATTCAAATTCATTTTTTTTTTTTCATTGATCCTTCCTAATTTTTCACGTTCTTTTCAATGGTAAAGGCAGATTTTCGCAACGCAAATCGTTTTTGGTAGTTTTTTTGAGATGTGGTGTTTTTGTAGTCGAAGGTTTTTTTTGAGATGTGGTGTTGTTGCAGTAGGGGTGCGAAATTCAATGCACCAACGCACGTATTCAATTTTGCACAAAAACCAATGAGCATCCCATCATTTAAGCGTCGGTTATAATGGCACTGAATTTTTCACAGAAAAAGTTGAATCTGTGTTTTTTCATGGAACCGTTTATAATAGTCAGTGAATCAGGCAATGAAAGATTCTCTGGGTTTCAGTGAAAAGTTGAAATATTTTAACTTTTCAGTGAATTTCTACAGTGCCAAACATTTGTTTGTTCATGTTACTGTGTTATCACTTCAAAGTAATGGGGATTTCTTGGATAGTTCTAGCCATTCCGTGAAAATTTCATTGACACAGTCAGTGCCATTATAACCGACGCTTTATTCACCAAATATGCGAATCAAGTGTTGGCAGAAGGGAAAGGAATCAAAAAATTTAATAACACGTCCCTTTTTGACGTCATAACTTCATAAGATGGAAGGCATCAGCTTTCCATCACCCTGAAGGACAGTTAAAGGGCAAACGAAGAATTTCTCTACTTTCTAGTTCCTACTAGTGCTGGTATAGTGGGAAAAAATGAAAAATTTTTAAGGCGGTGCTTCGGAAAATAAGTTGGTGAATGCGAAAAATTTGTTTTTCAGTAAAAAAATGAAAAAATTGTAAAAATAAATGCTAAATGCCTTCAAACAAAGTCTCTAAAACAATGTATTATAATTTCAAATCATTTCGTTGCGTTATTTTTGAGAAAAACACTGCTAATGAAAACTATATTCTATTTTCATTGGCAGTGTTTTTCTCAAAAATAACACAACGAAATGATTTGAAATTATAATATATTGTTTTAGAGACTTTGTTTGAGGGCATTTAGCATTTATTTTTTCAATTTTTTCATTTCTTCATTTTAAAATCAACTTTTTCGATATTACCTACTTATTTTCCGAAGCACCACCTTAACGACTGGGGTTTTAATGTTTTCAGTCCATTTTGTTTTCATGAGGTGAAGACGGTGTATGCTATTGTGAATTTATGATCTATGGCAAACATGACTATAACCCATAACTTTTGATGCAACCTTGGAATCTTCGATTATTGGTGCTCGTTGAGTGATGTGATTACTCAACAGGCAACTGTGATGTACGTAAATATGTGTGACAATGTTCTTCGTTTCGTTTTTAGTCTTATGAGTTATGATTACTGTTTATAGATTTTCTCAGTAAAGTATGAAGTAAGTTTTCATTTGTGGTGTATCGAAGCAAGGTGAGGGTCTGGTCGAAGACTTGAAGTGCGCGTAGAAATATAACTAATTTCACTAGCTTTTGGCCGAATAATGAGGTTGTATCTGTTGTATGCTACTGGAACAGCTAGTACATTAGTCATTATGTATACTTCTGAACTTCAACAGGTTAGTGTTTGAATTTATTCAATTCCAATATATCAAGTGTGAAAAAAATAACTATTGGAGGTGTGGGGAATTGTGATAATATCGCCGTATAAATATTACAAAATATTCTGCTCGCGAATTTTGTGTAAAGTATTGCATCCAAAACCTCTTTCTCGTTAGATGCTTCATATCAAGTCGAACAGATTTCATCATTATTTTTATCTATCATTGTAGAAAAGCCGGTACTTTTTCCTCCTTTTATACTCTACAGATACAGAAATATAACGAAATTATTACGTGTAAAGTCGCATTATCCAGCTCAATCATCTTTCTACCAGAAAAATAGTCAACTTGTGCACACTTTTGCAGTCAGCTTGGTTGAAAATATCATGTTTACTCTTCAGTTTTGAAATTTTCTTATAGATCAACATAATCTTCCCATTACCCAACTTGCATAGATGTCACCTAAACAGAATATTTCAGAGATATACATTGAGGTGAGAAGTCCTAAATAACGAAGAGTGGTGAAAAGTATTAAATTTTGGTACGTAGGTAATTGAGATAAATGATAAAATGATATTCCATTCGACTTGGTTGCGCCTCGTGAACCGAAGGTGTATTCTGTTCATGCGAATACTTGCAAGCGAAAAGTTGTAAAGGTTGAAAGGGTAAATATGTTCTTTGTTAAAAACTATAATGGAAACTCGACGATACCGGGTGTAATTTTGATACAGTGTGAAATTTTCGAGAAGAAAGTTACGTAGGTGCATGTTGTAAGTCGTTTCGCCCGCGTTGGTGAATTAGCTAAATAAAAAATTTTCAATAAACGCGAAACCGGCGACGGAATTCGACGATCACGAAATTAGCGAGTGATAAAAATAGTTATAAGGTCGCGAGACGCGAAAGTTTCAGCATATTTATCCATTTAGGCTTGGAAAAGTTGCGGTGGACAATTGTCTAAGTTGTTCGTTCGATTTCGAACCCCTTGTCACAGTCGTTCCAAAATGCGTGTTACATGCAAGCGGGAAGTTGCGTGATGCGTCATTCAGCTGTCTGTCTATCTATCCGTTTGTTACTGATAATTTCGCTGGCACCTTATCTTTTTATTCTCTTGCTTCAACTTGCGGAATATTAATTTCGAATTTAATATCTTCCACCTGCACGGAAGTACTAAAGCTTGACTTTTTACACTTCACTCGGCTTCCTTCCCGTAAAGAACCGGGTTTCTAGAAAGTTACGCGTTATCTTTTTAAAACAAACGTTATAGTCGGCCGAAAACCTGGACTATCCGCTTTTCTTGTTGAAGGGTTTTTTCTTCTTATGTACTCGACGTCGCTTATCTGCTCCATGTAAAACAGCCGAGGTGCTAATTAGCGAGCTGGCAAGTGGAATTTTCGCATTTTCAGACACCTGTTAACGCGAATTAATACGTCTTAAAGGAATAATAACGATGAAGTGTAGTCTGGCGTTGCGACTCGCGAGATCGCTACGTCGCGTATTCGCGTATTATGTGCTAAATCTGAAGAATGTTTCGAATTTTAAATTACCTCGGTATCTGTAGTTCTTTGAAAGATGATGTTAACGAATTTTTATTCAATTCTGAGCTTTTGTTCGTTTGTCGGATTAATGATTGAGAAATGCACGATGTCATTATAAATGTACTTGAATACAAGATACTACATTAGGATAGAATGTATTAGAAGAAAAAAAGATGCCCTTAAATACACAGTAATATTGTCGGCTTTTTCGTAACAGTGATAGTCTTTTTATTAAAGATGCCTTCAATTATGATGAAATAAGCATACGTAGAAATTTTAGATACAACCGTCAGTTGGTGAAATGTAAAGCAAAATCCGTATGAAAATCCATACACTTGCACATATCCGTACAAAAACTTCCATAATACAGAAATCCGTATTTGTAAAGATATATCTGTACATTTGGCAACACTCAGAGCCAAGAAGTACATATTACAAGCTAGTTTTGGAGAAGATAAGGATTATTGTCATGATCTAAGCAAATGAAAGTTAGAATTTTTATTAGGTATTAAAGAATTAGCTGAAAATACCACCATCTATAGAAATTTCAATCTTCTAAATGGATTTGAATAGAAGTTGAGGCAAAAATGATTTCTTAGGTGAAATGTATTCATGGAATGTGATTGTATAGAGCTTGAGAGATCATATTATAATCCCAAAATAATGTTACACATAGAGATTAGCAGCTTTCTATACATATATTTGATAATAACATTTGTAGGATTCAAAAATATTATGACTGCCGATGAGTGATCTACCATTTTGAGGTGTATCGAAAAACAAAAAAAGTAAGCAGCCATGCCGCATTACTGGAGCTGAGTTTTTAACTGGAGCTTGTTTTGAGTTACTAATAACCTTGCTTAACCGTTCATGACTACAGGTCACACTCAATACCAAGTCTGAAAACCCCTACCCTATCCTTACCAAAAACATTTAAGAAGTTGAATTTGGCACAAATGTAGTATTTCTTGCCATGAAATAATCATGTGAACACATATTTCTCAAATTATAACTATTTGAGGGTCCTCAAATTATCTTCAAATCTTGATAATCCGCCATTTTGGATCCATTTTGACTCAAATTTAAGAGGTCATATTCTGGTCACAAACTAATCCTACACACAAAGTTTGACCATTCTAGGCCGATTTGGTGATGAGATATGGAAGATTCATGAAATTTCCTGCAGCAATTTCCCCTCCAAAAGCCGTTTTTTGCTCTAACTCCCCTCCAAAATCACTGAGGAAGCTAAAATCAAAATACGTTTGTCACTTGGGCTCATTTTATCATATGACACAGCAATAAAAAATTTTCGACCCTCCTGTACCCCCACCACTATTTTAGGTTGATAACCCCGCCTTCCCCCCCAACATCATGTATGGAAGTGAATTCGGGATATAGTATACAACTTATCCCAATAACCATATGAATTCATATTAATTACATTTTTACCAACTTGAGGCTCCTCAAGCTCTACTCAAAATTTTGATAATCCGCCATTTTGAATCCATTTTGATCCAAATTCAAGAGGTCATATTGTGGTCACCAACTAACCTCACACACAAAATTTGACCTCTTTAACTTGATTTGGTGGGGAGATATGGAAGATTCAAGAAATTTCATGACTCAAAACTTCCTCAAAAAGCCGTTTTTTGATCTAACTCCTCTCAATATGCACTTAGGAAGCTGAAATTTGGATATGTTAGTATCCGTGACTCACTCTTTTATATGAAATCAAAAACGAAAAATTTGAGCTATTTGCCCCTTCTCCAGCCCCCTCAAAATTTGAGTGATCCGCCATTTTGAAATTTATCGAAAAAACAAAAAAACTATTTTTGCATTTTCAAGAAGAGTTCCTCACCAAATTTTGAGCGAATTTTATGAATACTCGCCGGCGCTACGCGTGGGGGAAAAAAAATATATATACCAAAAAGTTGGACATTAGCCAGATGATTACAAATGGTCTGAAACGCAAAGATTTGAAGACCCCACCCTCCTCCGACCTTCCCTTCCCAAATCAGGTAGGCTGTAATAGCTGTCGTTTTTATTAAAAACTCCTCTAAAAAAATATTACTGGTGATTAGAAAAAATCTCAAAAAGTATGTACTAAAAATTTTTTCGATTTTTTGGACCATCACTGGAGGATTTTGAGCTTATAAACGCCATTTTTTTCAATTTTTATTTGTAAAAATAATAAAAAATGTCGATTTAAAACGTACGTATTTTGCTTTTCGAATCAAAATTATGACTACGCCGTTGAAACTATTTCAGTGATTTTAGGGGGGAGGGGCTAGAAATTTTCGAAATTTGGACGTTTTATATTTTTACCGTTTTTGAAAGAAATACCAAAAAACTTAAATTAGAGGTTTTTCAGTATTGTCATCAGAAAAACTTGAAAATTCGTATTTTTCTGAAGATCTTTGTGTTTAAAATCTAGTACCAATGGTGAAAAATAGTAAAAAAAGGTTTTTCTTCGTAGAACATAAACTGTGTTCATTAAAAATGTTTGTTGTTGTTGTTGTTTTTTTTTAATTTTATGTAAAATTTCTGCATTTGAATTCAAGTTCTTTTGAATATTGAAATATTGATATAGTTTTCTGCTTACCCAATTCTTCAAAGTTTATGATTCATTTTTGAAAAAATTATTTGTTTTTTCATTGATTCTTACGTATCTTGTACTGCCCATATGGACTAAAAATGGCCAAACTGCATTGTGCTTGCACCATCCAGTTGAACTTGAACTGCTCTTAGGTCACAGGTACGGAGTATTGGCGAACTAAATTTTGTATAGTAATTTTTCCCTATAGCACAAATCCTGCTTTGAATTTTAAAACAAAATGTTTCGGAAAAATATGAATTTTTTTTCGTTATAATTTGCCTCTATCTCCAAGTTCACAAACGCAACTTCCACACGGGGTTCTGAGCTTGAAAAAAATAATACGAAAACAAATTTTTATTACACTTGTGAAACTTGATGAATATTTTTGCTTGAGATCCTTGATAAGAAAATTCAGTCTCCTGTGATTATGAAAAGTTTGTATATAAATAAAAAAAATATTCTACAATTTGAATTTTATTTTGTGCTTTGCTGATGAGACGATCTAAAACACGCGGCTACCTACCTTCGCTCCATTGTCCCACTTATGAAAAGCGCACCGAAAAATTAAATTTTCACGCGCCATATTCGTGAAAAATTCGAATCAATCAAAGGCCGAACGATTATTCATAAATAGCGTAAAAACAACTTTTTCAACTTCATCCATTAAAAGTTACTTTTCACCTCGACGAAGGTGAAATTCCGCCGGCATAATTCGATACATTATGCGATACAGATTCAGCCTAATTTAATCGGCGCGGCGTGTAGCATGTGTACGTGATTTTTCAATGTTACCTAGTCGCGTTGATAAATGAAATAGAGTAAGAAAAACCGTTCCTATTTAATTATTCAAATTTGAAAGTGAAGTCAACATATATAGAAAATTTCATAACACGATATGAAACCCAGACTAAAATAGTAAAGCCGAAAGCTAAGTTAATAACAAAGCTGGAAAGTTTCATCGGGGGGGGTTGAACTTTGGTACTTGAATAACGCGGAATAATTTTGTTTACCGTCTCAAGTTTTCAAAATAACTGCACCTTAGATGGGAGGTAGTGGAGCTGCCGAGCACAGGGGAATTTTCGAAACTAACTGTAACCTAATGTTTAATTAAGAAATGAGTTGGTTAACGATTTTTTCGCTCGCTATTGTATGTAGAAGCATAGATACGAAACGTGAAAGGCGTGCTACAGCATTGTTAAGGTTTAATTTTTAATTTTAAGATGCGAAAAAGTTTATTGATACAAGGGCACGTTTAATGCTGTTTACTCGTTTCGAGTAGTTAATTTGTCAACTTGTGGCGGTCGTATTTCAAATTTACGTTTTCGACAAGTAATACGTGTACCTGGGTTTTTACATCCGCGTCTAACCTGCTATCGGCTCGGTAACAAAAATTAATTGGAAATTTGTAACGCCATAATACGGCCAGATAAATAATCTCTGTTGTACGAGCGGATCATTTCGATGGGGAAGATGCGAGCGGGCGTTAATAATTCTCTGTTTTGAAGAAAACTATACGCCATTTATATCGGGCAGAAAAGTGGTAATTTTGGAATTCGTATATTACCCTGTTGCTGTAGTTAATACTTTAATACCTAGTAAAAGCTATCTCTTTCGTTTTCAAATCCATTTCAAAATTCGTTTTCATTGAACCTCGTAATTTCGCTAGGCCTTCTAAATCGACCGTTAAATAGTTGATGACCATATTGTGGCGAAATCCAGAGTATGAGCTAGTATTGTGTGTGGAATGTGAATTCAGTGTTGAGAACCAATTGGAAGTTTCGTAACGCGAAACTGATTAATTTTTTTCGCTCTTACGCTGATACTATTGGTACCTACTTTGAGATCCCTACCGCATTCCTTCCAAAACCACTTGAGAAGTTAAATTTTGAACAAATGTAGTATTTATTACCATGCAATAATCATATGAACTCATGTTTTTCAAATTATAGCAACTTGAGGCTCATTAAATTATCCTCACATTCTCATGTTCCGCTATTTTGGATCCATTTTGACCCAAAATTAACAGGTTTTGGCTTTATACTATGATGATAGGTCTGATCAGCGTGAAGCATTTTATGAACACCATACCGGTTGAAGCAATTCTAGACATATGTGTTTCCGATCTCACTTTCACTGGTTTCCTGTATCCTTCCCATTACCCAATAAGATTTATTCTCCTCCTACATTTTCACGCCTGATTATCCTTAAATGCAACTTTGTGATCCTTTATCGATATCGAATTTTTTGTCGTCGTCTCTTTCGCGTAGCAGAAAGTCGGCCCCTGCAACTTCACATGAAGTTATGTGGTTATTTTTAGATTTTTAATGGTTCATAACTTTATTATCAGTATCTGGTCATAATGACCAAGATTAATGCTAAATAAACTATTGTGGTGTGACGGCGATTGTTGCTACGTACGTACGCTAGGTACAGCCGAATTACCTGTCCGCCTTATCTTTTAATTAAGAGATAAGGTGGACTGGCGTTGGCTGGGGTATCGAGTGTACGTAGATAGGTATCTTAGGTTTGGGATTTTTAATGCTTTTTCTATCGTCGTTCGACACGGTGCTATACGTTTTCTTCTTGCTTTTTGAGCAGGTCAAATAATGCTGTAATTTTCGATTTTTTTTGCTTTTTCGTCCGCTTTACATTAAATAATTAAGCTTATAATCATTAATTTGTTCCACATAAGTTATCTACGTGTTTGTGCTTTTTATATTCGCGTTATGAGCTATTAATTCATTCTTATTGAGGTGTTAGTTCTCGCATTGTTTTTGCGCTGCTTTTTTTTTGTGTAGCGTGTTTAAATCTTACTTAGGCTTTAACTCGTGTGTTCGTTCATACCTGCACAATACCATAAGTGTATGTACCAGCCTAAAATGTGGAAAAATATGTACCTATTTGAGATGGACCATGAGACGGATAATATGTATGCAGCCGTTATTTAAAGAATTACAACGAGACATTTCGGAATTACGCAATACCAGTACTCTTTATACCATATTCATTTCATATATTCATGCATGTTCTCTAATTTATTTGTTACCATTTTTTATTATTATTATTATTTGTTGTCGTAAACTATGCTCTAATATTTATATTACATTTACGCATTATGTTACCAAAACCATATTTCGTTCTAAATTTTTTGTAGAATTGCCTACGTGAGCATTTTCCTTTTTTTTTCTCACTATTTTTTTTTTTTGATTAGTAGCCCTAATCATGGCATCCCGATGAACCAATAGAAAGTAGAAAATCGACGACTGAAATCAAGTTTTTTTTATTTTTAATTTAGAGTTTTTGTCGTCACACTACACTATTTAAATTAAAATCGTTTTGGTTTCCAATCGCTACTATTCAATTGGGTTATAGAGTAATATCGCGAACAAACATAAAGTATACCGTGATCTTTGACTATATACTAGATAGATCGAGTTACGTGTAGGAAAACTGCGGTGAAACATTGCATGCATCAGAGTCGGAACACTCGTTGCAACTTTATATCTTGCGCATGCCTGAAGTCCTTTATCACATTCATGTTATTCTGATTTTAAGCAGTACTATCGATGTCCCCTTGCCGCACTATTAGCGGGAAATAAATTTGCGCATGCGCATTTTGAATTTAGTCACGAGTGTTCTGAGAAAATCTGTGTAATGTATCACCGTTTTTGGGTTGGCATTTGCTTGTTGCTAGCTCGGTCCATCTAGTATATAGTCAAAGACCGTGATAATGCTGTATGGACCGAACTAGGTAATGAGAAATACGACCATAGAAAGGTTGAACATAAATTTCCGACGCGCAGTTCTGCGCATGCGTCAATTGATAAAAGATTGTGTATGTTTTTTAAAGGGATAATAGACAAGCACAGATGTTTACATCCGTGTAAACAAGTAACGAAATAATCCTGATAACAAGACTTCGCGCATGCGCAGAATTGCGCATCGGAAATTTATGTTCAACCGCGATGTTCCTTCATGTAGTGCAGTGCATACCGTGCGTCCAAGTGATTCGGGTATAATCAGCGCAAAAATCTTAGTTTGTTCATAACATAATAAGAGTTGAATTACAATTTCCAAATTAAAAATAATTTTTAAAAAACACTTTAATGAATTTTAAGGCTGATAAATTCCTTTCAACCGCATTACAGTTTTTTTGCATTTGAAAAAAACCAATTTTAAATAATGGGAAAACAGTTTTTTTTTCGCTCATTGTACCCGGAATCACTTGGACGCACGGTATACTATACACTATACAGTCGAAGTTAAGAGATCATATTCTGGTCATCAACTAACTCTACCTACAGGTGAGGAAGTATGGAAGATTCATGAAGTTTCATGACTCAAAAGTTCCTCGAAAAGCTGTATTTTGCTCCAACTCGCCTCCAAGTGCATTCTGGAAGCTGAAGTTTAGATATGTTGGTTTTCGTGACTCCTTTTCAAAAGAAAAAAGTAGATAGTCAACAGTAAAATAAATTGAAAAATATATTGCTTAAAAAAACCTCGTGTAAAAGGCACTTGGATAAATTACATAGCAATTTCTCATAGTAAAACGAGTAGAAGTAGCCTCGTGTAAAAGTCACTTGGATAAATTACATAGCAATTTCTCATAGTAAAACGAGTAGAAGTAGCCTCGTGTAAAAGGCACTAGCCCGCATTTTCAAGAATAGTTTTTCATCTAATTTTTTAGTGATTTTCATCTATATTTGTGAGCTCTACGTGTGAGACGGAAAAATAATCATATGATAATGCCAAAAAATTTGGCATGAAGACCGCATTCTTTCCCGTCTCCTCCTTCCCAAACCAGGTAGGCTGTAATAAAGTAGCTATCGTTCTTATTTTTTTATTGAAAACTCATCTAATAACTATTATGCAAAATTTATTTTAATGGCATGACTTGAAAGTACGAGTAATGTTTCAAATTAATAACTTGAGAAATCAAAAAAAAAATTGTCAATTAAAATTTCATTTTAGTGGATTTCTTATCGCGATGCTTTTTTCAAAAGCTGTTTCGAAGGAATTAAGGAAAACACAATATGGGCATGCCACCTATTATTTTGTTGGTATTCAAATACGCTGGGTATGGTCTATGGTAATGATATTATTTTCTACCTTTTCATCTTGAATCCCCAAAACCACAACTACATTTCATAAAAATAACTTTTTTTTTGAGATCATTTATGTTTCATCATTTAAAAATGATCAAGAGTACTGAAGTTAATGTTGCAAATGCATTAATGATCAGGTATGCTTTCAATATTTTTTATTCAGGCTCAAAATATGTAATGTATCATTTCATACGTAATTTCTAATTTGATTTTCTGAATTCATTTTTAAAACTGTTTCCCGCCTCCAACGAGTTTGATGTTTACTAACCCATCACTCAGCAATTTTCAGCTGAATTTTAATAATAACAATAGCTATTACAGATTACCTACATTTATTCTACATAAATTTAACTTTTAAATGATTTTGGAGGGGATAGGGTAGGGAGTTTTGAGACTTGATATTGAGTGTATCCTATAAACGTGAAGGGGTTAGCAATGTCATTTATACGAATCTTAGATCAGAGACGGGGCGATTCGAATCGCCAAAATCGAATCGAAGGAATTGTGCGAATCGGACCAAAGGGAATCTGATTTGCTCTCCCCCCTCCTTCTACATGTACAATTTTTAAATCAATAATTATACATGATATGTTCTACATGCTGACGCAACTCCCAATTCGAGATATTTATTTTAATTTTTTTTTTTTCAAACAGTCTATTTCAGTCCCTTCAATACTTTGAATGGGCAAATATCATTATTATGACTTCATTAGAATGGACTATTCACCACACAAAAAGAACCAGACGTTTTGCCAAAAATTCTGTATTTGAAGAGTTCTTAATAAGCTATTATAATAATTTGGGATGCATTTGCACCCCAGGGACGCAGTTAGCTAATATTTTTTGGGGGAAGCATTCGAGAGACTTCGCTAGTACTTTCCTGAACTGATAAAAACAATTGTAGGTGAGATGTAAATTTGATGAATAAATTGCTTAGCTAATCTTCATCTTGTATTCATAAAGAATCCTATAATTTTATTCTAACCTAAAAAAAAAACAAAAAAAAAAACTCAGTAACAAAGTAGCTGTTGAAATCATTGTCCACTTGTTTTTTACGAGCTTTAAAATCGCTTTCGTGTCCACGAACTATTACAAAATAAAGAAAACTTCCTACGGACCCGAAAAACAGAAACAGAATTACCAAACCGCTAATCATTCTGTAATAAATGAAGACGGGAAAAATGCAAGTTGAAAATTTAAAAACCGCTCATTTTATTTATTTTTACAATTAAGTACCCTTTTTCCCTTCGTAATTAAGGTTTCTTCGTAACTATGTAGGATAAAATAACTACAAAATGTTCATTCTAACAAGTGAAGTAATAATTTAAACGATGCCTTCCGCATTTTTTCTGCGCCGCTGGACGCCACGCCGCTTCGCGTCGGTGTTGACATACACAATTTTGTTATTAAATTTAATTGTCGCGCTGGTTTGATTTGTATGTGTGTTTACGAATAAGCCATTTCTTCGTCATGAACGAGCATTTGGTGGAAGTTCGAGGAGAAATTTACGTTTCATGCTTACCTATACCTATATCGAAATACGAGTATTTATGGTTTTCTCGTAAACGTATTATTTGGTGGACATTCTGTCATTTGAATCGAGCCAGTATTGTGTTCGTATAACATTGCAATTTTCTCCAGGATAGTAGCTTTTAATATTTCCAGTTTAGCTCGAATTATTGAGCATTGTGTAGCGGGACAAGGTGCACATTTAATATGAAATTCTTTTAATACATTTAATAACTAAAAAAACAACGCCTTTTTAATTATCTAGATTTTTTTTTTTCGCCTTAAGAATTTCTTCATTTTTTCAAATAAGGGCGATACTTTTCCTCATTTTCGTCGGAACAAAGGCGATCGATATTTTTAATCTTTATTATTTAATATCTTCGGCCTTTCTTTTTTTTTTCGCTGTTTTAACTACTGTTATATGAATTATTATCATAATACGACGTTGTTTGGTGTTTTTTTTTCTCTTTCTCTCTCTTTCTCTTCGTCAGTGGCGTATAATATTCGACTGGTATGTGCGAGGAAGGTTTGATTAATGTAAATTAAAAACCTTCTACACGTTAATTCGGACGAGAATCCAGAATTTCGTCAAAATCTGACCAGTATAGTTGCGGAGGAGAAGAGTTACAAAGAAGAAAAAATCAAACCACGCACATTCGTTTATAAGTTTTATAGACATGAGATCGCATAATATTTAACTTCTTTGATTTTTCGACATACATAAAAATTCGATGAAAACTAGGTTTTAAATATTCGGAAAAGATTTCAAACCCCGTTAAACGCAGCGAAAAATATAAATTAAATTTTTTTCTGAACTTTGATAAGCTAGTGAAATTGCTGTGCGCAAAAACCTTGAGATTTTTATTCAATTTTTAATAAATTTTCAAATATCTCGAATTTTTTGTACTATATAACTACATAAATTTGGACAAAGTGTCTTGTATGCGATAGCTGAAATTTTTAAAAAGCGTTTCGACGCTTTTCTGCACGGCCATTATAAGTTGTTGTACCATTGCTTTTTATTGACTATTCAAATTTTTCATTATGGCAGTTACGAAAAATCGAAAATGATGGCAAAAGATAATTTTGTTTAGGCAGAATACTTTAATCGAAAATATACCAATGATCTTCTTGGGCTTTTATAAAAAAGCAATGCAAAAAAAGTTAGCAACCTTGCAACATTACAAGAGGTGAATTTTCGGTAGAGGCACGTTCATATTTATAGACAATGTTGTGAAGTTCGTTACACCAACACTCAGTGCTGAAACATTAATTTGTCCATAGGCAAGGATGGGTATCGTTATGCTGCGCACAAAGCTTGAGCTTTCTAGGTCTAGTTGTTGACACTTGTACATCGGGATCATGAACTTGGAACCCCTTGATATTGTGAATTCGTTAGATAACAGCTTTTCAGCGTGTATGAGTCATGAAGTATGAACGATGTTTTATAATTACACTTGTTCAAATAACGCGGCTCACGAAATGTACACAACGATACTCTACGACTCGCAGGATTTTACGTGAATTTCGCCCTATACGTCGATTCTACACCAACGATTTTGTCATCCATAATTACAGCAAAGTAACGACTAACTCATTGCCGCAAATTGATAGATTTTTTGAAGTTATTAGATACCTGAAACCTGATTTGCATGTTCATTATCATCCACTAAAAAATGTTTTGGGTCATGTTAAGCAACTGGTTACGTTTCAACATCAGGGCTGTAATAATGGTAATGGAACGTAACGGAATAACGGAACGTAACGGGCAATTTTTTCATTTTAGTAACGTAACGCAACGTAACGGATTAATTTTGTTAGTGTTCCGTTATTTTAAATTGTTTTCGTTTTTTGAAATTTGAATGCGCATAACATTGTTCCTAGCTTCCTACCTTCTAAGCCCAATGGAATGTACTTTTTTTGATGTGAAATTCGAATTTGATCATTCTCAATTAACTTTAATACCTAGTGGCTAGTACCTTAGTAGAATTGTGAATTTGTGAAAAGCAGGGTATGGTAACTCGATCACTAACCGTTAACTTTAGTTAACCACAAAGTGACTGAGTATTTTTACTCTGAGTCCCTGACTGTAACCCAAATTGATTGAGTGTCTGAAAGGCTCTAAGTAACTTTAACTTGAAATGACTCAATAAACGTTTTCAAATTTGTAAACTGACTTGAACCAATAACTCAATCAATTACCAATCAGTCTTCAAAAAGAAAAAAAAAAAAATGACAAAACTTTATTATCGTTGATTCATACAATGTGAGTCATTGTTTAAATGTTTATTGTTTGATTTTCAGTGTTTTTTAAATTTTAAATTTTTCACCATTACTATCATGAATAAAAAAAAAAAAAAAGACGAGACTTCAACTCGTACTAAAAAAAGGGGGTAAAGAACGGAACGGAACGTAACAGAACATCCAAAATTGGAACGTAACGTAACGGGAACATAACGGAATGACTCAGAAACGGATACCGGAACGGTAACGGAACGAAACACGATCCGTTATTGCAGCCCTGTTCAACATATCCACTTCATTTTGCTGCAGTAATATGAATTGTTATTATCAAAAAATCGAGTCTATTAGCTGTTTCATTACAAAAAGTACTCCCCAATGTAGCTCGCTACAATCTAGTACAAATTATTAGAGGAGAAAGCGGACAAAAAGTACTGTAAGAAAGATACTCAAACTTTCATTAAATTACGACCAGCATAAAGTTAGCGAACGAGGTTACAAATGACCGAAATGGGATCACAGCGGACCGAAATCCGGTACATTAGGAGTTGGTAAAATGAACATCGAGCGTACGACCAAAAGTTATGAAATCGCGTATATTTTTCTGAAATACGTTCCCGCAAAACGACTCCGTTGTAGGCGAACTCGCTTCATCTTTCCCTCGCGTAAGAATCAAACCGCAAAATGACTTAAGCTGATGAAATAATTACAAAAGCCGACAGACGGACGTGACATTTTACATAATTAATAAGCAATTTTGACGCGTATAGCCGGATATTTTTTTTTCTATAGTCATCTTGTCGGCTGGTTTTTCGGGCTCGGTGTTAATTCGACGTTAAAACATCTTAAATAAAATTCGAACGCGACGTGTATCCTTGGTAAAACGTCGTTCGGAGTTTTCGACTGAGGAAACGCGCCCGGTTAATGAAGTAATTTGCATTTGGCGCGAATATAAGAGGCGAAGTCGAGTGAATTTTTCGAATTACAGTTGAACGGGAGAGAGCGAGGAGAGCAGAGTTACGTCGAAGAGGTCGCTTATAAATGGCGAGTTTTATCGTAACAGCTGAGAACGTTGTAATCGGGAGTAAATTCAAAATTTAATTCCCTTAAGTCAACAAGCGTGTGCACGTAACCGGCGTAAAATTCCGATACACTAGTCGATTCGCCTTATTTTCTTGTAACAGTCACCTTAAATATTTCCACTAGTAAAATGTTATTTGTCGAATGTTTTTTGCTAACTTCTCTCGGCGGACTCTGGCGAGGGTATAGAAAACCGAGACGTCGTGTCTTGTGAACTTTCCAATGGAATATTTTGTCGCCGTCGTGGTTTCCAAATTAAACCGTACAGCTTGATTCGATTTTCGAGGCTGCGTTTCGATTATTTTCGAAATCAAACTCGCGAGATTCGCGCGGGCCGCGGAAGTTCCCCATAAACGCTATCACTCGATTTTGCGAAAGCGTTGTTTTTATCGATGCAACGAAAACGAGCGAGCATTCTGTGGTAAGTAATATCGCGATTTTTCAACCAACGGATTCAGATAACGACTGTAGAAAAAGTATCGAAACATTTTAGACGAGTAGTAACCTTACTCGACAGTAGTTGAGAATCCCTTGAAAAAGGTCACAAAGGTCTATAGCTGTAGGCAGGATAAAATACTGCGTTCGTGTCTTTGGCATAAAAGCCGCAGTAATAGCCATAAATTGTTCATAGAAATGAAATCCAGGTATAGGTATTGACATGAATGAGAAATGTAAGCAGCCATGTCGCATTGCTGAACCTGAGTGCTTAATAGGAGTTTGTTCAGTTTTGCAGATTATATTGTTTACCTCTTCAAGTTACATCCAATATGTAACCTCTAGTAGCTATGTATAGAAAATAGATATCAATAGGTTGGTTACTTCTGATATATGTGTAATTGTGCACCCTTCTGTGACTTTTCTAGTTTATATCATAATTAATAATCTATACCCATCCTTCGGACGGGGTGTTTAAGCATGTGCTTCTTTATACACTGTAAGATTTTTTTTTATCTTTATTGTCAACTTCTTCGATGGTAATAGTTTTTTTTGCTTTGTTTTGCGAATTATTTAAGGAAAAAAAATTTTGAAATCACGATGGTAGATTCTATCATTTCTTTAACCAAAATTTTTAAAAATTGAAAACTAAATTTTTGTCAACGTTGTTTTTAATTTTTTTTTTTTCAAAATTTGTGATCACGTTCAAAAAATAACTTTTTGCTTACTACTTGTTCAATGAAAGGAGCAATTGAAAAATTAAATCGATATACAAAATTTCATATACATACATAAGTAATGTTATTATTCATTTAAAAAAATTCTATTCATTCAAATTATATTCACGACGTTAAAATTAATTTTTTTTCTTTAATCTCAGTTAGCCACAAATTAAAATTACTTCAAAAAACAAAATAAAAAACATTGATACATCTACATCGGAATTCGTTGAATTATTTCAAAACATAGACAGTGAAAAAATGTCTAAAATAATAATTTCGTTAGTCAACCATTCGGCATAAGATGCCATTCGAATCATAAGTTGAGGTTTTATTTCGTTCGCTAACCATTCAACGTGAGGTACCATGAGGAGGGATCCTTATGCTTTTTACTCCATATTACAAATGACCACACCACTACTTTATTACAACTCCAGCTGGTTCAATTAAAGTGCACTCCATATTAGAACATGAGCTGGTTGAATGAAACTTGAGGACATCCTCTCACCTCCTGCTACATTTATAAAATTTTGCTCCATTTATCACGTGGGAACTAAAATACCTCCACTCATGCTCCGTCACGCCAACTCACAGTTCAATGAAACGTGAGGTCACAAAAACTCACCTTCCGTGCAAACTAAAAGACCTGGACTCATGCCCCATCAAACTAACTCACAGTTCAATGAAATGTGAGGTCACGCAAACTCACGTTTCTGCAACACTAAAAAACTGCGAACTAAAAGACCTTGACTCATGCCCCGTCACGCTAATTCACGGTTCAATTTTTCCGTGAGGTCACACAAACTCACATTCCTGCTACAGATATAAAATTTTACTCATAATATTAAAACGTGAGCTGGTTCAATGAAACGTGAGGTCACACAATCTCACGTTCCAAGTCCTGAGCTGGTTGAATAAAACTTGAGGACATCTCTCACCTCCTGCTACATTTATAAAATTTTATTTACTTCATAATATTCAAACATGAGCTGGTTCAATTTTTTCGTGAGCTCACACAAACTCACATTCCTACTACATATATAAAATTTTACTCCATAATATTGAAACGTGAGCTGGTTCAATGAAACGTGAGGTCACACAATCTCACGTTCCAAGTCCAAAATTTAAAAATTGCGCACATCATAGGGAGATCCTGGTGGATAATTTATTAACTACTCTTCGGGGTTGTGGAATGACGTTTGGTCGAGCATCATAGATATGTGTACAACTTCTTCGGCCCATTTACTGGACGTTTCTTTAAAGCTTTTTTTCGAGCTTCATGGAGCTTTTCGTGAGTTGCCCGAGGCGTTACGAATGATCTCCTCGTTCAGCCCTATCACATGAAACCACTCGCAACTTTCATCGTTGCGTGTATCTCGACTTTACCTCGGACAAAGTTTTACCCTCCTCAATTATATAGTAGAGGATTATACCAAATGAATTACCTATAGATATGCTAATCTATATGAAGCTGTCAATAAGACATAACAATTGGACGGCATTACACAACAATGTCCTAACTGCACTTCAGCTCGTTCCAAGAAAAGCATCATGGCCTACCTTACTTTGACAATATAGTAAAGTATTTCATATCAATACAATTATGTAATCCTGTGATATTTTAGTTCCATTTTTTGCAATAAAGAATCTTTACAAATAATAAGATTTGCATTTTGTTATTTATTTATCAAGAAAAATGAACATTTTCAATATTCCAATTCCATAACAACGGTTTCCTATTTCACAACAATAATTTATTTCGCATCAATCAATCAGAAGTCTTGTTTTGAAAGACACAGTAGAATAAGAAATCATGTTCTACATCTTTACCGTTAATCCGTTACGCAGTTTTACATTTGTAAAAGCAAATATATATTTCTATTTAAAAATAATGAAAGAAGTACCTCCGGGTTTGACGGTGTCTAAACCTGTATGTGGTAAGGAAAGTAATGAAACATCTGGTAAATATTGTGTACTTATACCACTAATTTTACTCATTTAATCGACGCATCAAATTTTCTGTTGTCAGTTTTGTAATTTACAGAATAAATTTATGTTTGAACAAGTTTATTGATGTTGGTTAGAACATGGGTCAACTTATCAGTTTATCACAAAGACGATCGCAACAAACAAAAATAAACAACAGATGAATTTTCCAAGAAAAAATACAGCTAGGCACTTTAAGTCAATGTTGCGAAATTGAAAACTGCTGTTCCAAGATTGTAGTTAGTCCGTTCGCGTTTTTAAATTAAAAAGAACAGTTTTTCATTATTAAAATTTTGATATGTTAATTAGGGTGCTATGCAGATTTCAAAAATGTAGGAATCTCATTTTTGAAGAAAATTGCACTTAGAACATTGTTGCATAAAGCCCTCCAATTTACTTTGTATGTATGAAAAAATACTTTTCCTAAGCCTTCTTTTAATGCAGTGAAATAAAAAAGTATTGCATGGATTAGCTCTCAATCATTTTTAAAATGTACAATGACCAATAGTAGGGTGGATTTAAATACAAGAAAACCAGTATTATCACTTAGGAAGAGAATCATATTTTTTCCTTCATTTTTAGTGTTTGTTGATTCCCATACAGTGGCTGATCAGTGATATATTGATTAAATCAGGACTTCCTTTCAGAGTTAAGGTAAGGAGACATAAGCTCTTCAGCGTACACATATACTGTGTAGGGGCTTTGAAGGAAACTAGAGGAATAAAAGGGCTTGCCATAATATAATTTATAATATAATAATCCTTGAAAGATGCAGGAATAATAGTTTCTAGCAATTCTAATCTCTTTACACGAAAATATGGAGACATCAGCTCTTAATATGATACGTGCCCTTGGCATTGAAAATATTATATGAAAATTCAGGGATATTAGTTCATAGAGATTATATTTAAGAATAGGATAAGCGACCTTAGCGATTATGATCTTGTTATATGGAGACATGAGGATACAAGTCTTTGTCATATAACATGGAAATACGAGGATAAGAGCTCTCGATGGCCTTTTGAAATAACTAGATGGCTCACTAAACAACCTCACAACAACAAAATAATACAAAAACACATTCTCATGCCAACAACTACCACAAACACACCAATGCAGATATTTTACCAACGCAAGCACACAACTTTAATTGTACTCGTATTACCATCATAGACACACTCACTCAATATGTTACTATATAACCTGATGCCAATAGAATAAAGTTTCTCCGCGACTCATCGGAAATGTTTTTGATTTCCTTTCTATGGTCTTCCATTAGTTCTTTCACTGAAACAAGGTATAATCTATTTCTAAAGACTGCAGTAAGAGGTAAGCAAGTATGCGGTAGATATGAAAATAAATACTTACAGGTATAGGAAATATTGGGATTATTATTATTATTATTATTGGAGTAATATCTCCTTGAAATTCGGTATGTCAATGAACGTATGAGTATAATACGCATCATTTCGGGTGATACTTAACCGTACAAGCGTATATCGATGAACTTGAAAAGTAAGACGCTCCTTGCATCCAATCGATGAAGAACTTCAGTATTACGATCCAATACAGCGATAGAAAAAATAAGTAACGTAGTTGAAACTATCCGTAGATAAAGTAGTTATATGAGGTACGTTAAAAATGACGATTCCGTAACGCGAATTCCAGAAAATAATAATCCTCAAGTAGAGGAAAACGCGTACAATACAACATTAGATTCGCGATTTTTCATCAGTGTGACCAAGAGTCCGAAACTAAATTCTCCAGACGTTGATCATTCATAGTTCAGTCAATTGGAGCTAGTGTTGCCGATACTTTTTCGATACTGTTGAAGTATGCAGTTTGGAATGTAGCAGTACTTATGTGATGAAATAACTTTTTTTTCTTCATTTAATTTTTATTGCGAGCCCCGAAGGGGCGAGTAGGCACTAGTTATATTGAAAGTACTTTGAATCTTTGACTAATTCGGCCGGAGTGGATAAAGTTTTCTTGTATAGAGGACACGATTGCCGCAACATATTATCTCTTTTTTTAGAGATGCAAGGACATCAATCTCTTAAAGTATGACTCTAATCTTCTAGTATACAAATATGGTGATAAATATCTTCGAATAATATTATTACATGGAGATGCGAACATATGCGCAAGTGTTTGTCCCATCACGCAAAGATGAAACACACAAATGGTTTCCGTGGAGAACCGAATATGTATCGATACCCATATGTATGAGATTACATTTATGCATTGAGCTGCCTTAATGAATAGTCTACGTTTATGAGTCTATAATGTGCACTTACATACGATTATACTAATTGTGAATGGCAACTGCTTGTGAATTTAGTATATGAGGATTTTCACTACGATTAGGACGCGAATCCGATGTTTGGAATCCCTGCGAAAAATTCCGCAGTTGACAACATCGGTCTATAATGTCGTATATGAAAATATTCTTGGTTGTATTGTGCTTTTAATTTATTACAAATTGTTCGAGTTCGTCGTCTGCGTTTTATATGTTGTACGAGAAACTGAATTATTAAAGGGTCGCGTTGACGAATAAATTTTTATCCGATGTAAATTACACGAAGCGCGAATATTTCGTCGAATGAGATGGTAGTTTTTAATTTCGCCGTTTGTCGTCGACGAGCTAATTGATGGGCAGATGCTGAGTATGGCGAGGAGAATTTTTACGAGAAAATTTTTCTTACTCGTAAATTGCATTCGAGATTTTATGAAAAACCATTCACTTATTTTTCCTCGCTTCGGGTGGTAAAGCTGGAAGCACGTAACAATTTTGTGTGGAATTAAATCTTTTAAATTTCAAAGAGAGCCTTGACATGAAAATATACTAGTCATTTTTACATATAAATACTCGTAAATGATAATTGATGATTGTATTATTGATGAGTGGTTTCTTACGAATAGTGCAAGTAAATTAAAAGATAAGAAGGTATAATTCCTATTATGTTCTCCTGTAATTTGTAGCTCAAAACAATTTATTGAAAAATTTTCCATCGGTCTCTCTTCTTCCGATACCTTCAGGAGGAGGAATTTAAACTCCTTAAAGTAGGGGCTTTATGTTTATTTCGAATGTTTTCTTTTTAGTTTTAACGTAAGCAAGGTTCTAATATTTCTTTTGGGGAAGGGGGCGGAGAAATAGTGGATGTAGTGCTACCACCTTTCAAAAAAAATGTATATTTCACACATTTAATCCAAATGATAAATGCATAAAAATATGAAAAGTATTTCAATTTTGTTAAGAATTTTCAAGTAATGTGAAAACATCTATCTTAGTAGTTAGTAGCGTAATAACACTATCTATTTCATTCAAAACCACCTTAAACATTTTATTTAATATATTTAATAGCAGTTTTTGCTTATCAGAACCATATAAACATAAACTTATACTCATTAAATCTGAGTCGTTTGAGGCCATTCAAAAATTCTATAAAGTGTGGATGCTTGGCCATTTCGAGTCTATTTTGATTTAAATTCAAATGGTTGCATTGTAGCTCAGAGGTGACTTTACTTATAAAATTTGAGCTTTCACATCCAACTACAGCTGGTGAATACGTATGGACGATTCAGGGTATTTCCCGATTCGATTTTTCCTCCAAAAGAAATTTTTCATTTCATCTCCATGTAGGAAACTGAAATTAGTGTATGTCCGTGTCTTCATCTAATCTTATCATAAGACACCAAGATCGGAAATTTCAAGACTCTGAGATTATAAAGAACAGGCTTCCCTGCCATTCCTTCCAAAATCAAGTAAGCTGTAAATACTATCGTTTTTCTTAAAAAACTTTCACTCTGCTAAAAAATTCGGCTCTTGTAATATGCCCCGACTGCTTCTTTTCTTCTATTATATAATAATTCTCATTCATCGTCCTTGAAGTAAAAATGGGCCTGTAAAAAAATTAGGAAGATATAATTAAAAAAAAATGAAAAAAATATTATTGTTCTTGAAATATTGAATAGTCATTCAACTTGAGAAGTGGACGTTTTTCGTTCCATTTTTTTTTTTTTTGCTTTGAAAATCATTTCATTCTTCCAGCATTTACGTTTTGTTTTTTATCTATTTTTATCCCATCATTTTCCTTCACAAGAAATCATGCATAACTCCTATCACTCATAATGAGCAAATACCTATCGAACATACCTAACTTAAAGCCATTTCTAAATTGCCTAATAGAATTTTTATTCGAAAGAGAGGAAAAAAAACTCTTAAGCTATAATTTCATCTCAGCAGGACGGCTGAAATGTGAAAAAATTTGTCTTTTCAGTCGGCCAACCAGCGTAAAAAAAAATACCCGAGCCGTTAAGCCACCGGGGCATATAATATCGTGACGCGAAACAGATGTAAAAAATATTAGCTACTTGTTGACGACAACGACACGAGCGCGACGTTACCACATCAACGTGTTTTGGTGGCATCGTGGTCAGGTGCTATCAAACGCGGGGATTTTTCATTTCACCGCTGTAAAACGAATTCCGCGATTTTTCTTTTCACGTCGTGAAAAGAGACATTTTTCACGACGTTAAGGCTTTTGAAAACGATAATCCAAACATACGACAAGAACCCGAAGGAATATGGGATATTTTGACACGCCATGTAAACGGTGATGTATGGAAAAATCATTTTTATTCTTTTTATTAATAATTGGAAAATCCGAATCGGCTTTTCAACCTATGTACGGGTTAATTTTTGATGAGAAAAAATAATCGAAGGGCGGATATTGTGTCGACGAACGCTGGTCGATGAAAATACCGAGGGCTATTCGAAGCGTGAAAAATGGTCGCTCGCAGAAGCGAGCGAGTAAAAAATACGCGGCAAAAAGCACCCCATGTATCTTGGACCTGGGTCGCGCGCTCGTCACAGTCGCGATTTTTTTTCCTCCTTCGATAAACGCGGCGACGAGTACCATCACGCGACAAATTGTGTTTCCGAAGTTCAGGTCGCCACGACCCGACACACAAAAGCGCGGCACGCTAACAATGGAAACTTCAAGCTCGAGTCTGGCGGTGCTTTTTTTGAAAAGGATAAATGGATGAATTTTGAATTATTGTTCGAGAATAAATACGACGACGGTCAGAAGAAAAGACGGAAATAGAAGGTCTGATGAACAAAGTCTTGTATGTTATCTTTTAAATGAAAAAAGCTGCGGCTTCCTCGAAACATTATAAATCAACGTTGTGTGTATGATCGGCGCGGTATACTGTATAGCGCGGTAGTGGTTGCTAAATTCATTTGATGTAAATTTCCATTCAGACACTACCACGTTTTGTACCGAGCCAAGTACACATGAATTTTACTCCTACGATGAGCGCGTTGTAGGTATAGTGTGCGTTCACGATTGTAAGGGACCATTTCCCCACCCCACTATTGTAATCTTCTATTTGAAAATGGTGGCGTTGATTTGTCAATCGTTTGTGCATAATTGTTCGCTTATGATTTCGTTGAATGGTTGAAAATGAAGGGCGAGGGGTCAGATGAATGAGTCACCAATTATGATTTACATTCGAACACAATGACATCCGTTTGTGCTTCCTTTGTGGTGCACATATTCATTTTATTGGCGAGCACGCTCTTTTTTAGAGGAGTTGGAGAAGTGCTAGTCCTCATTCTGATTTATGATTTGAAAATGGTATTATATTTTTTTGTGCATTATCGCGTCTTCATGATTTCAAGAATGGTTCAAGAACATCTTGGAGAAATGCTAGCCTCCTTTGCGATTTTGTGATTCATTTATGCATTTATTATTTAGTTAATGCTTATGATTTTGAAAATTACTCATAAGAAGGCTGGAAAAATGAATTATCATTTGCGATTTTTTAATTGAAAATGACTTCATTCGTTTGTGTCATTTATACACTTCTTTGTTTCATTTGTGTTTATGATTTCAAAATGATTTTTAGGGGACTAAAGAAATAAGCTTCTATTGGCGAGTTTTGAATTAAAAACAATACCATTGTTTTGTTCTTCATATGTGCACTTATTTGTTTCGTTTGTGGCTATGGTTTTAAATATGACTTACAAGGAGGCTGGGAAAATGAGCCTCCATTTGCGATTTTTGAATTAAAACGATACCATTCCTTTGTCCTTCTTTGTTCACCTATTTATTTCGTTTATGTCTACGACTTTATATATGACTCACAAGGCGGTTGGAAAAAGGAGTTCCATTTACGTTTTTGAATTGAAAACGACATCAGTGTTATTCATTTGTGCTTATGAGTTTCAAAATGGTTTATGAGGAGGCTAGAGAAATGGGCCTCCAATTGCGATTGTGCTTTTTCTCATTCTTTTTGGTATAATAGCTTCTTTATGATTTTAACCCCAGAATGCTTCCGTGGGTTGCAATTGCACCCCAGTTAATCACGTTAGCAAAGCGGTGCAGCGCTGATGGTAACCCTGATTTTCTAACATCTGTTCCTTATGTAGTTACTCTACTATCATTTTTTCACTTCTTCATGGGTTAATTAAGTACCAAAAATGAATTTACCAATTTAGTTTTTTTTTTTTTTTTTTTTTTTTTTTTTTTTTTTTTTTTTTTTAATAATCGAAACATCATCGAATTAAAATTTTTATTTTGTATACTTTTTTTTTATTGATATTTGTAACATGAACAGATTTAATTTCCTTTATACTCAACTTCATTATAATGATATTGAAGTGAAAACTATTCCTAAGACCAAGAACTTGTTTTTTCTAACAAGACTTTGAACATTAAAATATTAAAGTATTCGTGAATTGCTTACATTATTGTTGTTCATAGAATTTAAAACATCATGTAGGAGAATGTAGGAGTGGACATGTATCTTATGTTGAGGGAGGTGCGCTCTAATCTATTTGACAATTTTTAAATATAATATTTGATGGGCTTTTTTAAAAGTTATTCGTCATGAAAATTGAAAAAAAAAATTCACATACATTTTTGCACTTAATTTAAAATATTTCCCTCTTTTATCTCTCCTCTCTACATGTACAATTTTTTAACAAATAATATTACATGATGTGTTCTACATGCTGACGCAACTCCCATATTCGAGATATTTATTTTCAATTTTTTTTCAAACAGTATATCTCAGCCCCTTCAATGATTTGAATAGGCAAACATCATTATTGTGACTTCATTACAGTGGACTATTCACCACACAAAAAAAAACGAGACGTTTCGCAGAAAATTCTGTATTTGAATAGTTCTTAAACTATTACAATAAATTGGGGTGCATTTGTTTTGGGGGAGCATTCTAGGGTTAAGAATTACTAGAGGCAAAGGTGGGAGAAATGAGCCCTAATTTATAAATTTCCTCATGTGAAAATGGTATGCTTTATCTGTACCTTCATCCTTTCTTGAAAAAGAGCTAGTCTTCATTTTGATTTTTTACTTAAGAATGATGTAATTTATCTATGCATATCGGTTTCTTAATGATTTTGAGACTGTCGTAGAAGGAGGCTGGTAAAATGAGCACCTCATTTGCATTCTCAACATGAAAATAATGTATACATACTTCTCCAGTCCTCTTGAAGAAAATGGGAGAGGAATTATGGCGTTTTTTTCCTCTCGAAATGACGTCATTGATTATTTGTGCTCTTTTGTGCGTTTATTTCTTTCATTTGTGTTACCATTTGAAGTATAAATTTTGAAGATTCAATGATTTTAAATATATTTTGGAGTAGAGTTAATTATTTGGAACCCATTTGTGCACGTTTGTGCATGCGTTATCATTTTTTCGTCCTTATTGATGGCAGACATTCTTTATGATTTATTTTTTAAACTATGAAGTCAGCATTTTTCATCCTCCACATCTTCAAACATAGTTCCAGAATTATGATGAAGTTCATTTTCAAACATCGTATACAAACAAACGACAATTTTCAAGCCGAGAACCATAATTGAGGAGGTTAGTAAAAATCGATCATGATTGCAAATGCTTTAGCCTGCTAAATGACTATTTTTGAGAATACTTTTCATCCTGATGTAATCAGATTTTTTATTTAAAATTCATAGAACGAATATTTGCGTAGAAATACACAAAGAAACTATTACCATAGTAGAGGCTATATTTCACAACCGGCGAGTTTCTTATGATTACATTTCATTTGTTCATTTTGTGAAATTTTAGAAATTCTATTCGTGTTCTAATTTTAAATATCAATACTTTCCATTAAAAATTCACTGAAAATTAGTGTCTCAATTGAAACACTGTGTTAGTGGCATAAATTTCAGGTCGCATAATTACAAGCGATGCCCTCCTGAAAATAAGTAAGCAGCCATGCCGCATTACCAGGGGTGAGTTCCTAACAGAATCTTGTATGCATTTTTCTTCTTTATGCATATGTGTACCTGTTACCTAGGAACCTAGGTGTATCCGATACCAAGGCTGAAAACCTTATCGTTACCCCCCAAATCATCTAAGAAGTTGAATTTAGAATATGTTGTGCTTCACGCCCACAAAGATCACATTAGCCTGTATTTATCAAATTGACCATCATCCATTTTGGATTCATTTTGATATCAATTCGAAAGATCATATTTTAGCCCGCATCTAGTCTTACTTGTACATGCAATATTTGAACTTTTTAGGTTTATTGGTGATGTGATAGGTGAGCTTAAAGAAATCTGATGACTCAAAACATACTCAAAAAGCTGTTTTCCCTTTAACTCTCCTCCAAGTTTTCTTAGGAAGTTAATGTTTTGATAGGTTGGTTTCCTCATCTAACTCCTCTACGTGAGATCGTGAACAAATTTTTGAAATATTACAACTCCAGCCTCTCTCAAAATTTATGTGAATTGTCATTTTGAGTCGAAAAAAAGGTGGTTTATTCTCATAAAATTTTTTGAACGAATTTTGAGTGACTTTTATCTACACCAATTTGGATACGAACTGAAAATAAATATAGATATATGCCCAAAAATTGAACATTGGTCATGTGATCAAAAATGCCCTTCTCATAGATCACTTCTTCTCGAATCAGATAAGCTGCAATAGGTATATCTTTATTAAAAACTCGCCTAATGATACTGCGTGCACGTCCACAATACCCTTAAGGTGTTGGCGAGTGAAGCCAGAGGCGTACGCATGAATGATACGTTTTACCGTGTGTCGCGTTTCGTCGAAGTATTTTATGTTTTTTTTTATACGCCACCTTTGGGTACCGGATACGTGCGACTAGAGCTAAACGAGCTCATCGGATGAGATATTTTTAAAAACGATTCCAAATTGGTGGGAAATTGGCGCGAAAAGAAACCGTAGGGGACTGCGTTTTCCGTATTCGCGGAAGTTTCGAGTTTGAATGGTGTTTTCAGTATGTAGCTTGATTATGTGAACCGGGGTTTTCGATCATATTGGTATATTTTTGAGGATCGTATACGCGTTCGTTTATTGCCTCTCGTTTAGATACATGGTAAATATATACGGTGCGGTGGAAGCAATAAAGGATAATTTTTAAACGACCGGTCGACGTTCGATTAAATTAAATATCGTTCGAAAACATTGTATAGCGAAGCGACACCTCGTTTTAATGCGTCTGTGTTTTTTCTAAAGCGCCGTTAAATTATCGGACGTAATTGAATTTTCATAACGTAATTATTCGTGGAGAAAGGGGATGGGGGCAGGCGCGGGTAAAATTAGCTGAAAATATTTGGCACCGATCTTATTCGGTTATACGTGCTAAATTCGAGTTAATAAGAGAGAATAGTGACGCGTTCATCCGATACGCGAGTCTACGCTTGTATCGGAGAAATTCCGAATTTATACCCGAGAGTAAACATCTTCGTCTTCGATTACGTTTGGTTTGCGTCTCTTTTAAACGTCAATATTTTTGAAAGGTCGTATCATTGGAATAAGCGCCGGAGAACGCATATGGGCATTTGCCATTGGAGCACACTGCGTTATAGTCGGATGGTTAGTGCGTGTTTTTTTTTTTTTTTTTTTTTTTTTTATAGACTCGCAGCAGCATACGAAAAGCTTTAACGAAATGAAATGCCTATTGCGTACGTTGATACGGCAGCGTCGTACATTTCGAACCACTTACATGTGTAAAGAAAAGCTTAACAATAGATTTCGAGCACATCTGTTCTTCAAAAGCTTCTATAATGAATAATACTAAGTTTCCTGCGCTCTTTTTTCTCCTTTGCCATCCGCTCTTCTCTTCTTGGCAATTACATTATTTCAAAAGGCCAAAAACAATTTCAGGCTATTTCCGTTAAACTCTATAAATTAATTCGAGACCATTTTTTAGGCGCGCGGCCTGCAAAACGGTCGAGCGTACGTTTTTTCCGCGTATACGTTACCTTTTCTGTTGGCGCGTTGAGGCCTTCGGTCGTTTCATTAATCATATATAGTTTTGGTTTTTAGTTTTTATCGCTGCCTCGTTAATACGTCGGCCGCTTATTGCCCGCTGTACGATTTTCTTTTCGCGTTGCGAAATTTTTCAATGTGTTTTTCTTCAGTTTTCCTTATTGAATGCGCGAACTAATGGCGAAGAGAGGAGCGGGTGATTTCGTGATTGAATCGGTTTAGCTCGGTTTTGCTTCTATATTTTTCTCTCTTCTTGTTCGTAAAATGAAAACGAGAGGTATTTCACTCGATATGAGGAACGATATTAATCACTCGTACGTTTGATGAAAAAGCTCGCTGTTGGTGTTCTTGAGTAATAGTTCGGGAAAGTACGTTACCCATTTATGCGAAATTTTCTACATAGGAAATTCGGAATTAGGTTTAATCCTAAAATCTTATTCGATCGGTGAGATTCGGATATTAATAGATATGTCTTTTCGTAGGCCTAGGAAAGGCCAGCAAACAAGGGTATATACTGAAACAAGCCGTTAAAAATATGGAACTGTCCTTACTCGTAAGAATGATTAAATTCAGCATCCGAATAGAAAACTATTCGATAGAGTGAGAAGGATTTCATATCTTTCGCAGTCCAGCTCATTCTCTCGTAGAGTTTAACCATCATGTGGGATTATAGGATACCGCAAAGTAACTACTAAGCTCTAGCGAGCTTTCTGATTTGAAAATTTACCAGATGTGGGTATCAAGACAGGAATACCATACTCGAACTATCGAAGCAAATACCTTTTGGAAAATTTTCTAGAATGCTTATTTAAGGGGAAAAAAATTTAAAATAATGTTGCAAACAACCGCGCACTTTCACTCCCTAGCTCTCTCATTAACATCCTCCAAGATGATGAACATACTATAGCCCAGCTTTTCCTCTTCCTCAAATAGTCTCACCTCCAAAAAAAGAAAAAATAGTAAAAATGAAGCCCTAAGAACTTTGTATTTGACCCAATCACCATCATTTTCTTCTTCGCAATTAAAAATAGTCGATAAAACCAGGGCCGGCTATAGGTTGGGAGAGCCCCTAGACAGCATTTATGCTATGGCCCCTTCTCCAAATTTTTTCAAAAACTGGTGCATCCAGAATTTGACTTGTACTACCTTCTGTATCCGCTCCATCTGCTTTCTGTTTTTTCGAAAAAAAAATTTAGCGTATCCAATGTTTTTTTTGTTTTTTCCAGATTCGATTTTTTTTTCTTCCCTTTCTTTCCTTTTCTACGCACCAGATTTATGGCGATTGATTTTAAAACAATAAATTCTCAATACCTAGTCAATTCAACAGGGGCGTACCGAGGACATTCTTCGGGGGGGGGGGGAGAAAACCAAACATTGCCAACTAATACCATAAAATTTTACCAGCTGTTGACCTTTTTTTTTTTTTTTTTTTTTTTTTTTTTTTTTAGTCTTCATAAAATTTAAAAATAGCTGTAATAATATTGCGCAAGTGGTCAAGTTTACCAACTTTACGCTAAAACTCCAAATTTACCAACTTTCCAAAAGCCAAGGCGGCTACGTCCCTGGTTGTGTGCTATACATGATATAAGTTGGCATCACTTCGAATTTATTCGAGTTCTTATTTTCCCAAAAGAAATTCAAGTTCCCAATTTCCCAATTTCAGTGTTGAAAAATTATAAATTTCCCAACTTTTCAAAACACCTGGGGGGAGCTCCCCCATCCCCCTTTAGTTACGCCCCTGCAATTCAATAACCACCAATTCACGAGATCATTTCATTCGAAAAAATTGTAAACAAAACACCGCTCCAACTCTACAAAATATCAAGACGAATGAAACTATGAAAATGAAATAACGTCACAGTAACGCGAACAGCGATTTGTGCATACACATTCAGTTTATAAATGTTCGATCGACTCGGACATGTTCAAACTTGTAAGCGTTGAAGTGTGGACCGAACTACCTTTGGAAAACGAACGATGAGAGATCCCAATAATGAAGAATGCTTATTTTTTTTATTTTATTTTTTTTTTTTTGCGAATTCGCGGGCCCTTGAAAACAGCTGGGACCCGGGGCATCTTGCCTTTTTTGCCCCCCCCCCTCTCGCCGGGTCTGGATAAAACCGGATGAATCGTTTTACTACTCCGAACCGAGTCACACATTCATGTCGTCGAATAATTTACAATCAACTTTTAAAAGATCGTAATTTAACGTATTCAACTTCGAATCGAGAACGACTGCAGGAGACACGTTCACTATGCACCGAACCACCAAAATAATTAATCCCCGGAGATGGTTCGGTAAACTTCAACGCCTTGATTGTAAATTTCGCTTCATGCTCGCCAGCGAATATGTAAATTGTTGCTGGTGCGATGTTCTGTGCGAAAAATTGTTCGTGCCGAGGTTCACCAAAAAGAAAATTTTATTACAGTTATAAAATTTTCTTTAGACGAGGGATAAAAAGTTTGATAAAATTTTCAAAATTTTTCATAAAGAAAAAAAAAAAGGTATCGGAGATTTGGAAAAAAGTTCCAAGGTTGAAAAATTTCATGAACGAGATGATTTCATGAAAGTCTATAACCTTTAGGAATTCTCTAAAACGCTGTATTGAATGAGGCAGTTGATTACATTTCTCATTGTTAACATAAAAGGTGTTTTGATTGCTCTATGTTGTTTGCTGAGTTTTTAATAAAACCGATAGCGACAGTAGCGCAACCTGACATTCCTTCTGGGAGGAGACAGAAATCATAGAGCAAAAATTTTTTATTATCATTTATTTACAAGTCGACCTCGATACCAATTGAGATCACAAATACTTTCATATTCGAAATAAAAAATTAATTTTCGAAAAGTCTCTGGGGAAAGGGGGTTGTACCTTAACCCTCCCCCCGTATTTACGCCACTGGATAGCGGTTATAGCTCACCTGATTTGGAAGAGGAATAGGGGAAGGGTGGAGTCTTCAGATCTTTATGTTTCAGACCATTTGTAATTATCTGACAGATGTTCAATTTTTTGGTATACATAATTATTTATGCGCATATTTTACTATATTTTTTGGCGCGCTTATCGCTGGCGGGTATTCATGAAATTCGTTCAAAATTTGTTGAGAGATAATTTTTGTAAATGAGAAGAAGATGCTTTTCTGTTTTTTGATTACACTTTAAAATGGCGTATTACTCAAATTTTGAGGGAGATTGGAGAAGGGGCAAATACCTTAGTATTTTCGTTTTTGATTTCACATAAAAGAGTGAAGTACAGATACCAACATATCCAAATTTCAGTTTTCCAAGTGCATTTGGTGGGGAGTTAGAATCGAATACAGCTTTTTAAGCAAGTTCTGAGTTACGAAATTTCTTGAATCTTCCATACATCTACACCAAATCAATGTGAGAAGGTCAGACTTTGTATGTGAAGTTGATTGATATTTTGGAAGAAATGGGGTAGGAGTTTGTAGACATGAAAGGATTAGCAACGTTACTTGCAAACCTGAACAAGCCCCAATTAAAAACTTAGGTTCGGTAATTCGGCATGGCTGCTTATGTCATTTTCTTGATTTTATGACCACTATTATTATAAGGTGGCATTTTGCTGGCACTGTTTTTCAGCAGAATTTAAGAGCGAGGATATGTATGCTCATCTGATAATGGTATTTATGGCTCCTTTTTGCATGAAAGATACTTTATGACGCTACCGACGAGCCAGCAAAGCGGTGGTGGCGTGTGTGTTACCATTAAGGTATGCATTATACAAGTCAAGGGAAATCAGTTCAGTCGATTGGTTTTTAGAACTCAACGCGAATTTAGCTTTGGTGCTTAGAACTCGAGATTTTTTAGCCATCATTAAAATTGGCGCTTAGGACTCGTTTTTTGAAGGTTCGAAATTAATGACTTTGGCTTTTAGGTCTTATAACTTGAAAATGTTGTCAGAAAAGTAACACCTTCCCAAAACGTTACAGCTTATGACTTCTTTCCTCAATAATTTTTTATTAATTTTAATTAAAATTTTTTTCTAGTAATCATTTCACATTTACTCTCACTAGTGTTTTATGAGTGATACTTTTTCATGTAATTTCATAGTTTTCGTCAAAAAAGTGTCCTCAAATTCATCTCGTGAAACTCAATTTTCATTGTTATACTATTCTCAAGTTTTCGACTCGAATTTAGGAGTTGGGTATGCAATCATTTCCTTTTTTTTTTGTAAGAATCGTATAACATATGATCGCATTAAAAAGCAAAACAGTCTCACATCGCCTGATATTTCTTGGATCTAATTTTTTAAATTCATCTTCATTTAAAAATTTCAACATTTTCTGAGTTACTATTCAGTAATGTGTGCTGCAATGCGGACGTCATTGAAAAATTTTTACAGTCATGATCTGTGACATCTAAAGGCTGCAGTTTATTACTGTGTGATACTCTTTTCGAAAAAATTTGATACAGATTCACAAATGCGTCAGAAACTTTATCATCTTTAACGTCGATTTTGAGCTCATTCATTCTCAGAGACAGAATCCTTGCGTCTGAAATCAGTGGAAATTTCGAAAGAGAGAAGCCATTTATCGCGAAATCTGGCAAATTTTAAATTAAAAAACCACGCTGGAATCACATCTTTCTGAATTTGCTGCAAATACCCAACATTTAATTTTGCGGGAGCTAAGCGTAAATCGGACTCGTGGGATACCATTTTATTCTGGAGATCTCGATTCCAGTCTCTTTATCACTTCGTATATCTTTTCTAGTCGGCATTTTGCTTCGGTTGTCTATTCTAAAAGCACTCTTAGAATTTCTCTGAGCAATTTGATGTCCTTGAAGCTGTCGAACCTATTGAAATTCCGTTGTAATTCCATTCCCACGGTTTTTGCTAAAATTGTGTCGTTGATCGATGGGAAGCAAGTTTGTCTTGACTCCCCTGAAGGTCCTTTTTCTCCGACATTTCGACTGCTTCGGTCGAATTATGCCTAAGGTACTTCATACCCAAAATTTCAGCTGCTTTAAATGATTTGAACCCAATTTTTCGTAATATTTGTATAAAGTGACATCCCCACCCCAGCCCTCAAAAGAACTGGATACGAGTTGTGGCACTCGGATTTCGGTGATTAGAGCATAAATCGTTGATAATGAGGTACATTAGATATTTTGCCAATTTATACTCGTAGTTGCTTTAATTTAATTAGACCCGATTTAGGATGGTATTTGTATACATTTAAGTGACCCCCCCCCCCCCCCCCCAAAAAAAAAAAGTGGATAGGAAGTGTGGCACTCCGATTATGGTGATCACGGAATGAATCGTGGATGATACAGTATATTTCACACTCTGCCAAGTTATAGCTGCTTTTGTTCAAAGTGCGCTCGATTTATCCATTATTTTGCTTTATAGCAAGAAATGACAAAAGTTAGATGTTCAAAATTTGAAAAATTTACAGCTTCCTCCAAATCATTTAAAAAAAGTTAAATTTTGGGTATGAAGCTCTATAGGTATGTACTTTCAAATGATGTTTATTTGGCTGAAATTGCAGTATCGCACCTTGGGCACTTCCCTTGTCAGCCCAAAATGTCAGTTCACTCAAATTTTCAAAAAGAGTCTGGGGGATAGTATATATTTGATAATTTTTGTTCATTGTCTTCTATGAAAGTGTGGGTTAAGGACACTTGCATATGCTAATTATTGCTTTGTAGGTAAATTTGGAGCAAAGCTGAAGCAATAAACGAATTTTGAGGATATTTGGAGTCCTAAAATTTTTTTAATACTCGATATCTCTTCATCAAAATACTAGAAAGCTCAAAATTTGTATGTAGTATTGGCTGCATATTAGAATATGGCTTCTTAAACTTGGTTCGAAGCCTCAGTGTTATACACATACAGAAGTTGATTTTCCGAAAACCGCTTAATTTATTGGACTGGTTTAAAAAAATAAATTATAATTTTTATACCTTTTAAAAATAACATGAAACATTTTTATGCAGACAAAAATACATTCAAAAATTTCAAAAAAATTTTGCGCTTATACAAACAGACAGTTTCTTGCTATGTATCACATATATTTAAAGAAGAAAAACTTCTAAAAGCTCATTCGCTCTAAATCAAACTTCTTCACTATTTTAAGAACATTCGACTGCCAAAATGAAATGATTTTTCCAATCAAAGCGACACCGTTTTAATACACCGCACTATCTCCAACACAGCGTTGTCTCGAAATAACGAGCCCAGACATCTCTAAATTCCGCTAACGAGAGACTACTCGGCTGTATCTCGTTTTCGCGCCTTCGTCGTCGCACACCTTACACTTACGCGTATATTTCGCGTCATAATTCACCGCTTACGCCTTACATTTCGCGTACTCGTAAATAAAGCACGTACCGCGCGCGTTCGCCACCGCCTCGACGATTGAAAATTTCAAAAGATGGCCTCAAAAATCGAGACGACATTATTTACGAATTAATGATATCGCCGTCTCGTACGTAAACGGGCGTACGAAAAATGATGAAATACAACCGCCGAATACGACCAACTTTGAAATTATAATTTTACGACCGTATTTTCCGAACGGCGTTTCGCGTTTATTTTATGAAAAATTCACCTATTTTTCTGGAGGTATATATATATACACTTTTTTTTTTCAAAATACCAACTTGAGAAATAAAAATGAAAAATGACCTTTTAAAAGGCTAGGCTTTGCTGCGCTCTATCCGGAGTACGTCTACGTAAGAAAGACGACCGGAAAAACGACGAGACCGAGAGGCGAAAAAAAAAGTGAAAAGTTAAATAAGCTTTATTACTTCGTTTAGCAGAAAGCACACGTTTTATAATATTCAACCAGCAAACTTCTCGCGCATATATGGCGAACTTTTCGCCGAGCTGAGTTCTCTAAAACGTGAAAAAGCGTGTGTACTTATTCGAAAAAGCTAAATATGTATTTCTCTGTTCTCCGCTGCGGAGTCGGTTGAAATGTTTAAAAGTAATATTTTTGTTTGCTTCGGATTACACGGTAAATAAGCGAGATTTTTTTCCGACCCGGCCGCCTGCCTGAAAATCTTTTCACCTTGGTTTCTTGTATTTTACCGAGTTGTATGGTGCTTATTACGCGCTCTGTTAAGGGTATATTAGTGATATTGGTGCTTAACAAATTTTCGTTGCTTCGAATTCGAACTATATAAAATTAGTACATTCAATTAAAATGTTTATTTGATTCTTTCTGTTTAATTTAATCTATCACTCATTTTATTTTATTGGCGTGATTTTAGGCTAGAAATTGAAATAATTTTTTTTTTTTAAATTAAATAAATGGTTTTGAAGCAGATCAGAAAAAAAATATTGTTTCTTAATATGTTAAGAAAATGTTTTTCTGAAGTGATAACGAAAGCATTTGAGGGAATGGTAATTAGATGTTTCATGACAGTCAGAATGGTCCTATTTGAGAAGTACCTACAATCAAAATCTTACAAAACAAAATTACATTATTTAAATTCGAACAAAATCTAATGGGAAATAAATTCACGTCATCTGTAAAATCTGAACCAGTAGAGTAATGAATTTTGAAAATAAAGCTGTAACAGTACAAAGAAAAGTTCACTCATTTCGAGATGTTGATCTTATCTAGGTTTCTAAATTTGGGTTGTCAGGATTTTATTTTTTACGTTTGTAATTTTATTGGGGTCTCGAATGTCAGAATTTTCAATTTGTTGGGATTTTAATTGTGTCAAGAATTGAATTGAATTTTGTAATATTTTATGTTGTAGAGTTTTGACTTTGTGAAATTTTAGTTTTATTGGGATTTTGTACTTCCTGATTTTCATTCTGTGTGGATTTTAAAACAGGATTTTTTTATATTTTTACCTGAGTTAAAAAAAAAAAAAGTAGCTATTACAGCCTACCTCATTTGGGAAAGAAAGAAGGAAGGAAGGAAGGAGGGAGGGAGGGAGGGAGGGAGGGAGAGGTCGGCGAGAGTCGGATCTTCAAATCTTTGCGTTTCTGATCATTTGTAATCATCTGGCTAGTGACCTACTTTTTGGTATATATGTAATTATGCAGTATATTATGAGATCCATTTTCCGGATCTCGTAACGTTTTATACCTATAGTGTACGTTATTTGTAAGATCCATTAGAGCACGCGGGCCAATTTTCAGCCGTATTTCCTATTAGGCATTATTTATATAGAGGTATCTCTCTATATATTAAAATCAAAATGAAATCGGTTTTGAGATGCGCGCGCATCCTTGTTTTGAATAGCAGCTATAAAAGGTATATAAAGGATAGCACGTATACAAAGGAAAAAAAGGCTGTAAATTTTAATAAAAGCCTTGTACATGCTCGAAGGGTAAGTCGTAAAATTGTTTTAGTAGCAGGTATAAAAAGTATAAAGGATAGTAGGTATAGAAAAGGAAAAAAAGGTGATAAACTTCAATAAAAGCTTTGTACATAAGCAAGAGTAAGGGTAAAGTTATAAAATTGTTTAAAATATTTTTAATTTTGAAAATTAATAGTTAAAAATTAACTTAAAATCTTAATTAATTAATATAAAAAAAATTAATGCTTCATAATGAAAAATTATTAATATATTTATTTTTAATTTAATAAAATTAATTTTTTTAATATTAATATTTATAATGATATTGTTTAAAATTATAAGTTATACAAAGGTATAAAGGAGGGAGCGGGGAGCCCATCCTGAAAGGAAGAAGTCTTGGTGGGGGTAACAAATGAGAATAAATTGGGTTGTGCAGTTTGTAATGTAGCAGTACTTGTCTGATAAAATGACTTTTTTTTCTTCACTTAATTTTTATTGCGAGCCCCGAAGGGGCGAGGAGGCACTAGTATATATTAAAAACCTATTTTTTGTACAACCATTTTCCCACAGAGTGCACTACTCTAAAAGCGATATGTTTGTAATGAATCCGATGCACGTTTGCTTCGAGATCCAATTTTCTAGCCACAGACATTGCTGAATTAAAAAAAAAATCATTATGCTGTGTTGTACAAATTCTTAAAAACGATTTCATAGTAACTGTTTGTGTTATGGCGGATCTCGCAATAATACATGTTTCATTATACCGTGGGTCCCATTGATCTTCTTTGATCCTCTCAGCGCAAAAATTTCAAGTAGCTTAAATAAGAGTATTTTGGATTCGTTGTGTGGTAACACTGATTCAAGATCTCCTCGTTTCAGTTAGTGTTACCACGTAGCGAATCCAACGTACTTTTATTAAAGCCATTTGAGAGAGAGTTTTGCACCGAGGGGGTCGAAAATCAATGAGACACACGGTATATACGCATATATTTATTCTTTACGCTCGCTTAGCGCTTTTGACATTCATGAAATTCGCTCAAAATTTGTTGAGAGGCTCTTTGTAAAAATGCGAAAAAGGTAATTTTTTTTATGTACACTTTTAAATGGAAGATCACTCAAATTTTGAGGGGGGGTTGAAGATACCAAATTGTACAAAATTTTTGTTTTCGATTTCATATGAAAGAGTGTCACAGATATCAACATATCCAAATTTCAGCTTTCCAAGGACATTTAGAGGGGAGTTGGAGCAAAATACAGCCTTTGAGAAAGTTTTGAGTCACAAAATTTTTGAATCTTCTATATATCCTCACCAAGTCAAACTGGAAAGGTCAAACTGTGTGTGTGGAATTAGTTCATGATCAGAATATGAGCTTTTGAATTTGGGCCAAAATAAATCCAAAATGACGAATTATCAAAATTTGAGTAGAGCTTGAGGAGCCTAAAATTGGTAAAAATGTAATTCGTATGAACTTATATGATTATTATACATAGGAAGTATACCATATCCTAAATTCACTTTCACAGATAATATTGCAGCGGAAAATGAGGTGATATCGACCTCAAAATGGGGTCTGGTACGAAAGGTCGAAAATTTTTTATTGCCCTGTCATATGATAAAGTGAGGTCAAATGACTGACCTATTCTGATTTTAGCTTCTTAAGTGAATATAGGGGGGGGGAGGGGTAGAGCAAGAAACAGGTTTTGAAGGGGAAATTGCTGTAGGAAATTTCATGAATTCCATATCTCCTCACCAATTCAACCTAGAAAGGTCAAACCTAATATGTAGGGTTAGTTGATGACCGGAATATGGTTTTATTTCCTGAATTTAGTATTTACTCATTTATGGTAACTTTTCCAAAAAATAACTCAGTGTCTCTAATCGTTGTCCAAGTTTTTTCTGGTTATAGGGTGTTCTCTTCAGAAAATATTCAATTTTTCTTCACTGTGCATAGTAAGTTGATTTTTTAAAATTTTTTCTGGCACAGAAAGTTCCCTAATGAGATGTGTTTGTTGTATTAAAAATGCTATTTTTTTTCAATTTTCTGCCTAAAATATTATTTCACCTTTTTGAGTCACTTTTAAAGCGTATTTACGTGAAAGAAAGTTTATTGATATTTCTGAAAAATTTTGTTTGTATCAACAAAATTTTGAATCGGGTAGGTAAAGTAATGTGGATTGGATTTTTCGCACAGGTTGTGATATCTTTACGACTATATGGACTCCTTTTTGCCCATTGGATGCCTGGTTTTTCCAATGCTCTGAAATCGAACTCAGGTTATTTTACTCTCGTTTAGATATAATTTCAGGACAGAATTAAGCCCACAGTTAAAATCATGATTTTAAAAAGAAATGTTCAAATCAAAAATTTCACTGATAGTTATTTGTTTCTAGGATGCTGGCTTCATATGTAGAGCCTGCGACGCGCCATCGTTTTCCGGTATAGGTTGGCCTTGAAGGCTGGGCCGTTGTCGGACAATACTGATTTTGGCCTGCCATAATCTTCAATTCATTTTTGAATTGCCTTAATTGTAGATGATGATACGTATTTTGTTGCGAACAATCTGGTGAATTTACTAAATTGGTCTTGTACGACCAAAATGTTCTTCATTCCCGCTCGACCAACTGGCAAGGGGCCAAAATAGTCCAGCGCTAATTGCTCGTTTGGGCCCTGAGGTATTTCCCTATACAGTTCTCCAGTGAGGTTGGGTAGTGAAATGGCGGATGGTGCAAGATGGAACAGAACCCAAATCGAGATAATTCGCTATGCCGAGCGGCAGTCGAAAAAGGGGGAAATTTAGGTTTTGTTTTTCGTCGTACACAATACGAAAACAGTCGTATACATGTACAAGCTCACGAGTACATATAAGATAGGTGGCGACGAGCGAGAAGGGAGAAGCGCGAATCATCGAGATAAATTTTTATTACGTCCTATGTCCGAATACCACGCGTGTGGCGCCGGATAACGGACGCGGGCGTATTGGATACGCGTTTAATGTAATACGCCGGCGGCGGAAATCCATTGTTGGGAAATTTTCGGACATTCGGAAAAGCGTAGAGTTTAAATTAGGGAATACGCGCGATGGTCGTAGATTTGCGAGGCGCGAGTACAAGATTTACACTAAATATAGCCGGTACGAGGCGCTTGGACGGGTCTCCGGTAGGTTGGCCGTAGCAGCCGCCGCGTAATACGGTGTAAACTAACGATCGGAATAGGGTGCTCTATTCGTCGGCTCTATGGTCCCAAAGGATTACGATATTATGTAAACTAGGAGTATAGGCGAGCTGAAACAATGGCTTCGGTGGAAGACAGGCATCGGCTAATTTGGATGCTTATGTGGAAGAAAAGGCGGTGGCCGGCGGTATGGCCGGTACTTGCCGGCCGCCGCGTTGATATTGTACAAACAAAAGATATTAGCCAGAACGAACGTGTTTGGGGAAGGGGGATTCTTCAAGTACCTCGTATAAATCATTTTAAGTTTGCGTTTTGCCGCTTAATAACGCGGATTAAGTTCGGTGCCGGAATATTTGCGTCGGTCGATGGGTGAAAACGGGAAGAATTAAATGTTTAAGGATTTGTTACTTAATGACCTGTTATTTCGGAATTTAAGCCGGTATTTTTTCGCGCTCGCCGAGTCCGACAAATTTATACGCTTGGCTGGGATACGATTATGTGGACGAGCTTCGCAGTTTTTGGCTTTAATTCGTCGATGGCGGCGTTGATAAATTTCGTATATAAGTATAAAATGGCGATACCTATTCTAGACGACGACGTTGTATACGTTAAAGCAAGGAAAAGTTTCTTGGGCATTGTCGCTACCGCGTATCTATTATTTTTCCATTTCCAAGCTACCGAATATACATTTATATGGTAATGCGACTGAGATGTATTTTATCATTCTTTTTTTTAAGGGGTACTTTATCGCGCCCGAAATGGTCGCGTAGTTGGGTTTCACTTTTGCGTGAACTATCTTGACCTTGATTTGATTTCGGCTTAAGCTGCAAAAGCCTCGCGGATACGAATCAATAATTGAATACCGAACGTCGAAATTGGCCGTGGTGTGGAGAGGAAAAGGTTTTTATCGTGGGGTACCAAAATATTATAGGCGAGGAAGATTTTCGACCGTATTTTTATTCGAAGAATACGACATGCCATGAACTTGGAGGGGGTGAGGTTTGGCGGGAAAATTATACTAACATTGAGCATCAGGAAATGCGTATTTATGCCTTTATGGCCAAAGCTTCATATACTGTGGATCTTTATCGCATGCTGCGTACGTAATTTTTTGGTTAAATCGAGACGTTATGAAAACTGGGTATTTTCATCTGAACTGGAATAAGTACTCTGAAATTGATACGAGAAAAAGTCTGACATACTTTTGATTTTTTCATCTCTTGACTTATGATACTTCTCACCCAGTGCTTTTTAAAGGTAGTTGCAAATAAATGTACTGTTTTTAGCTGAGTTTTTTAGGAAAGCGGTAGACATTACAGCCTACCTGATTTTGGAAGGGTGGTTGGGGAGGGTGGGGTATTCAAATCTTTGCATTTCAGGTCATTTGTAATTATCTAGAAAATACCCAACTGTTTGGCATACATATTTTTTCTTCCCTCACGCAAAGCGCCAGCGACTATTCATGAAAGTCGCTTAAAATTTGGTGGGAGACTCTTCTAAATAATGTAAGTAACTTACTTCTTGTTTTTTTTTTTTTTTTTTTTTTGATACACCTCAAAATGGCGTATCACTCAAATTTTGAGGAGAGCTGGAGGGAAAGCAAATAACCCAAAATTTTTGTTTTTGATTTCATACGAAAGGTTGAATTACAGGCCCAAACATATCCAAACTTTAACCTTTTAAGTACATTTAGAGGGGAGTTAGAGCAAAATACAGGTTTTGAGGAAGTTATGAGTCATAAAATTACTGAAACCTTCATATATCCTCACCAAATCAATATAGAAAGGTCAAACTTAGTATGTGGAGGGAGTTTGCATGGGAATATGAGGCCTTGAATTTGAGTCAAAATTCTTCTAAAATGGCGGATTATCAAAATTTGAGTAGAGCTCGAGGAGCCTCAGATTAGTAAAAATGTAATTAATATAAACTCGTATGATTATTGGAAATAAGAAGTATATTGTATCCAAAATTCACCTCCACACATGATGTTGGAGGAGAAAAGAAGGGCTTATCGCCCTCAAAATGTGGTGAGGGTACAAGAGAGGTTGAAAATTAATTATTGTGTTGTCATTTGAGAAAATGAGCTCAAGTGACTAACTTACTTTAATTTTAGCTTCCCAAGTTGAAGCGAAAAAGGTCTTTTGGAGATGGAACTACTACAGGAAATTAAATGAATCCTTCATATCTCCTCACCAAATCGATCTGGAAGGGCCCCAAATTTTGTATATAGCTTTAGCTGATGACCAGAATATAATCTCCTAAATATGGTTCAAAATAGATCCCAAATGGCGATTGCTTAGAATTTAAGGATGGATTCTCAAGTTGCTATAATTTGAAAAACATGGATTCTTATGGTTATGGCATGGCAAGAGATACTACATTTATTCTACTTACCTACTTCTTACTTCTTAAGTTTTACGTGCCGTGTAATGCCGCTTAGGCCAGAGGCACGGTAAGTATGGTGGATTAAATGCGGTTTAAGAGGTTACTTTGTTTCATAAATAGGAGAAGGGAGTCGGATTTAGTAGGGTTATCGCAGAGTATTTGGGACAGTTCAGTAGGATGGTCGGTTAAGTGACGATACGCCTGATAAGTGATACAGTGAATAAGAAGGTGTACTACAGAGAGAGGGGTATTACAGGTGGAGCAAAGAGGAGTTGGTTCTTTGTTGAGTATATGGCTGTGTGTGAGTGTAGTGTGGCCTAGGCGGAGTCGGGTGAGTACCACGTCTTCTTTTCTATTTTTTCGTAGAGATGAGGTCTAAATTTAACTTCTTTAGTGATTTTGGAGGGAATAAGGTAGGTGTTTTTAGACTTGGTGGTGGGTGTGGCCGATAGACATGAAAGAGTTAGTAACGTTGTTTGCAAACCTTAACAAGCTCGAATTAGGAACTGAGCTCATTAATGCACCATAGCTGCTTACTTTTTTTTTGTTCGTTTATGGAGCATTTGTAATTGCATAACTTATTACCTCCTGGGAGAAATAATATTTTGGAAAATATTCTGGAAGACTTTTAAAAGGAGTTGATGAGAGTAATAGTTTGAGCATTGCCAGGAATGACTGCATCAAACATTTGTGAATTTTGTCGGTGGCTTTGAAAAAAAGGCATTCGCTGAAGAGGTGGATTATGTTTAGGATAGAGTTTGTCTCTCTTGTTCCTTAGAAGAGGTAGAAATGCGTCAATCTACTATATCTGACGCTGAGTTTGGTAACAGCCACCTCCTTCTTTCGGTTAAGATGGTCAGTGTATGTACTTCCACAGCGTGACGGACTTTTCATATTTTTATGAAATGAGATTTACTTTTAAATTTACGTGGATATTTCCTATCGTACACCAAATTTTCTATTTAGAAAATTTTGTTTTGAAAAGTTACTTGTTACTTTTTTTTTGCCACTGCTGGTAGCACTAAATCTTTCTATAGTAATTCTCTACTGTTCATTTTTTTTGTAATGATTAACACCACTTGGTCAAAATTATGATTTGAAAACATTTTTCAACTTTTAACATAACTAGTGCCTCCTCGCCCCTTCGGGGCTCGCAATAAAAATTAAATGAAGAAAAAAGTTATTTTATCAGACAAGTACTGCTACATTCCAAACTGCACGACCCAATTTATTTTTATTTGTTACCCCCACCAGCCCCTTTATACCTTTTACCTGCTATTTTAAACAATTTTACAACTTTACCCTTACTTTTGCCTGTGTACGAAGCATTTATTGAAATTTATCACCTTTTCTTCCTTTTGTATACCTGCTACTCATAACAATTTTATGGCTTACCCTTGTGCATGTACCAGGCTTTTATTAAAATTTACAACCTTTTTTTCCATACCTGCTATTTAAACCAGGATGCGCGCGCATCTCAAAACCGATTCCATTTTGATTTTAATATATAGAGAGATTATGTAGTGTTCTAGGATTAATGTTCTTTTTCTTTCTTTGCAGGTACGTATGTATAGAGATAACAGAAATTAGCAGGATATGTTTGAAAAAGTTTCGAAGTGTTACTTGCATGGAATGGAGAGAAGTAACTGCAACCACAGGTATATAATACACCTTGTCTCTTTTCTTCTCTTTCTGTGAGTCCTGTTAAAGAATTGGTTTATGTCAATGCAGTTTATTAATGGTTGAATCCGAAAGAACGTTTTGAAGTCTGCTAGTGAAACTAGCCCCATCGCTTTGCCTCCAAATAATGGTCTAATAAATGATTTACGTTTTCCATTCGTTCAAGATCTTTTTGTTTGTTTCACTGATTACTCGAATGATTAGGTCATAAGCTCCTCATTGTATACGAATGTGCGACTTTACACGTTTCGATGATGTAACGGCGGAAATATTTTGCGTCCAGGTACCGGTGCCGGTATCAGCGGAGCAACGAAGAGCGAATATTATGATTAAATTAGAATCTGCTGCGACGGTTCGCTAAATGAATTTTTAATGTCAAAGTCACGTTCTGCGCTATTAAACTCGATTACAAAGGTTTACACGGGCATTCAGGGCTTCTTAAATATTTTACGTATCGAAACTTTTTTTTTTCATTGCCTCGCTGGCGATAGAATAATTTTTTTTTTCTCGGAGAAACGAAAAACGCGACCGTTATTTTGGTAGGCGTAAGAGAAAAAGGTTTTCCGTTCGGGGGTCGTTTTCGCAGCGAAAGTAACGAAATTAAAGTAGCGACTTTGGTAATCGGTATCGATCGAGAGAATTACGAAGAAGCTCGTTGCGAATTGAGCAAACAAGTATGCCGTAAGGAAGATCCTTGCGGGCGTTTAGGTACCACTGGGTGTTTGTTTCGTTGAGCTGAAAATGTTACTCAACAAGTGGCCGAATATTCTTATGTAATTGCTTCTTTAATTTAAGCAGCGCTTTTTTTTTGTTGCTATTTTTTGCTCGTTTCGAGTATTTTTTGTCTCGAATTTCAGGTGTACTCTTTGTTCGGGAGTTCTCTCGGTTTCGTTGGTAAGCGACAAATTCAATTACGAGAAACCATCGCGAGGTCGTGTTTTAACGACGACGCGTTTTCGCGACTGCCGAAGTAATAAAAAGTCGAAGACTATCTTTTTTCGGAACGTTTCACCGTGTAGACTCGAGTACGCGTTAATTGAAGCGAGATGGATTTTAATGCGTAATTTATCCCCTCTTCGATGCTGTTTTTGGGATAGCGGGCGCGATGAAAATGAGCGAATTGTTGCGTGAAAGAAATGAAAAATTTAAAACTGTTTTTTGAAGATGTAATTGAAAAAGAGGCTTTTGCTACTGCTGATATAAATGTTTTCTTACTGTTTCCTTCGGTGAAGAACAGTGCTTATACAAAAGCAAGATGAATATACCAACTTACGTATATTAACTGCTAACTATGCCTATACTCACTTGTCAAATAAATTTATCATCAAATGATGTTGAGTCGGTAATTTCCACCTCTATTATATATTTTACTTAATTTTCGAGTAAAATTTCCTAAATATTTTCAAGTGCCAGAAATGGATCAAACATCATGAGCAAACGGATCTTGGTGTACATCCTGTCTATATTGCCCTTCTTTAGTGATTTTTTTCAAACCAGTGACGACACAATGTGGTACAACACGAGCACAATCAACAATAAAAGTTCCAGCCATTGATCTGCATTTGGCGTAGGGGTTGATAATTTGAACTTGACCATCTTGAGTTTTAGCGTTCAAATTATTTCAATTTAAATTAATTTTTAAAATAAAAATAATAAATTTATCTCTCATGATATAAACATAACAAAAAAATGTAAGCAGCCATGCCGCATTACTGGAGCTGAGTTTCTAACTGGGGCTTATTTAGGTTTGGAAATAACGTTGCTAATCCCTTCATGTACCAACTCTGAAAACCTCTACTCTATATCGTCCAAAAACCACTTTAAAAGTTGAATGTAGAACAAATAATTATAGTATTTATTGCCAAGCAATAAGTATATGAACACATATTTTTCAAATTATAGCTACCAGAGGTTCCTCAAGTTATCCTCATATTTTTACGATCTATTATTTTGGATCCATTTTGACCAAAGTTTAAGAGATCGTATTTTGGTCATCAACTATCCCTACATACAAAGTTTGACCTCTTTAGTTTGATTTGGTGAGAAGATACGGAAGATTCATGGAATTTTACAGAGCAAGTTCTCGTCCAAAAACTGATTTTGCCCCAACTCCCCTCCAAATTCACTTAGAAAGAAAAAATCAGAATAGCTTAGTTAATTGTGCTCATTTTATTATTTTACTTCACAATAGAAAATTTTTTGACCCTTTCTATACTGCCACCACATTTTGAGGTCGATAAACTTTCCTTCTCCCCTCCAACATCATGTATGGGGGTGAATTAAAGATATAGTATACTTCTTTTCCCCAATAATCATATAAGTTCAATGTTCATATTAATTACATTTTTACCAATTTGAGGCTCCTCAAGGTGTACTTCAATTTTGACAGTCGGTCATTTAAAATTCATTATGAACCAAATTCGAGACGCGCGAAGTTTGATCTTTCTATGTTGATTAGGTTAGGAGATATGAAAGATTCAAGATATTTCATAACTCAAAACTTTCTCAAAAAGCTGTTTTTTGCTCCAATGTCCCTCCAAAGGCACGTGGGAAGCTGAAATTTGGCTGTGTTGGTGTCCGTGACTCACTCTTTCATATGAAGTCAAAAACGAAGAATTTGAGCATTTGCCTTTTCTCCAGTCTTCCTCAAAATTTTTGTGTTCTGCCATTTTGAGATGTTTCGAAAAGCGAAAAAGTACTTTTTTCGATTTCACAAAAAGAGCCTTTCACCTAATGAGGCACGCGTGGGGAAAAAATGTATATGCACCAAAAAGTTGGACATTTGTCAGAAGAATCTGAAACGCAAATATTTGAAAACCCCACTTTCCTCCGACCACCCTTTTTCGAATCAAGTAAACTGTAATAGCTATTGTTTTCAAGTTAAAAACTCAGCTAAAAATAATGACCGCACAATGCATCACAACTCGAGCATAATCGTTCGTTGTTTCTGCTCCCAAATCACCTATCCTTCGAGAAAGCAGCTTAGTATTTCATAATGGCTGCTTAATACAGCCCAACGCGAGCACAACTTACATACGAACTTTTAAGCTCCAAATTACGTGAAGGTTCACATTTTACCAGCCTCTTCCTCCGTTTCGATAGCTCAATACAAATAGGTTATGACATGACCCTAGTACAACCTGTGATGAAGTTTTCCCAAATTCAAATTGAAAGATACATTGTAGAAATTGAAAAAAAAACCTGCCATAGTGAGAAAGAATAAGTATTAACAGCTGAGATGTTGGAAAATAAATTACGAGAAATTTTTAACCAACGCATTGACTTGTTCCCGGGAACCGAAGAGCGAGACGGATAATTTGTCGTGGCTGTTTTAATTTATGGCAAAATTTTCGGAAAGGAAAAGGAGCCGAAGACGATGCAATGTAAGTTTTTAATTGGCATCTTATTTCGCGCCAAGTGAACTAAATTCGCGTGGCATACCGTTGCGAATTTTATATCTGATTAAGCGAATTTTGATACGCGAGGGTTTATTAATAAGCGTTGTTTTTTTAATGTTTTTTGATTTTTTGGTTCGCTGGCGCGTAAAATTACACGCGGAAGGCAATCCCGAGGCGAAAATTTTTCACCTATAAATAATCCAGGGAGGTGGAAGGAATTGACGCGTTTTGATTGATGGCGAAACGCGCCGCTTAACGACGCCTAATTAACGAGTATGAGGCACGAAGTGTATAATAACGATGAAAATGGTACCAGTACAGATCGAAGTACCAGTATCAACATCCACATGAGTATGTATCCGATCGAAATGCGCAAATGGGGGAGTTCGTCATGGTTAAATTGTACGCGCTTATGTATACTAGCCGAATGAGTCAATTTTCAAAATCTTATCAGTACCGACGTTTTTCTGACGTTTAACGGACGATGAAATAAAAGAAATGTACATTTTCCGCTATCTGCTCATTTCTAATGGCACCGCGTTAGACGACCATTTTGCAAAAGCGGGCTTAACTTTTATTTTGAAAAGCTACGTTCCTTTTATGTTAAGAAGATTGCATGCGTTTTCTTTATTTTTTTGTACCTGGTTGTACCGTTCTTTTCTTACGTCGGGGTGAAAGCTAACGGCGGATGGGTTCGCCTATATGCTACAAATCTATACGGTGGACATTGTTACAAATTGGAAAATAAATTTGCAGGGTAAATTTCGATTTTGTTGTATTTACGTCAGCATTTTTATTTCTTTCGTTTCGGTTCCGATTTGAATAATCAAAATTTCGAACTTCGCTGTGGAAGGTCGATTGGAATCACCGAATAAGATGCACTAAATTTTGGGAAAGAAAAAAAATTGTAGGGAAGAAACGTTGAAAATGATTAAGAATTTGAAAAAAAGGTAAGCATTTCCGTCGCATTACTGGAGCTGAGTTTTTGATACTTGTTCAGTTCTGCAAATAACTTTCCTAACCTCTTCATATCTGTACCAAGTCTGAAAATCCCTACCCTACCTCTCCAAAATTACTTGAAAAGTTGAATTCAGAATAAATGTAGTATTTCTTGCACCATGCCATAATCATATGAACCCATATTTTTCAAATTATGAAAACATAAGGATCCTCAAGGTTCTAAACGCCTTCACTTTTTGCTTCTCTTCATCATAATCTCAATTCCAACCGTTGCATTTCTCATTTGTGAAAATTGTTTTATCGTAATTTTTAGATGAATTTTTAATGAAATGCTATCTTCTATAGCCTACTTGATTTGAGGTGGATAAGGGACAGAGAGACCACAAATATTTTAATTCCCGACCATATGTAATGGTTTTAGCACTTTCCATTATGATAGGTCGATTACAAATGGTCAGAAATGTAACATCTTAAATATCCCTCTTCCGACTCTTCCTTCCCAAATCAAGTAGGCTATAAAAGCTTAGTTTTTCTTTATAAGTTCAGCTGAAAACTACCAGCATAAATGTGAAGAAGCAACTTGGAATTGAACGGAATTTCGAACAAATATCATATACAGTTCATTTATAGCCACTCAGCCAGTTATAAAATTGGCGTCCAGATATTGTATCATACGTCTATATGCATTTACAAGGAACATCAACATTAAATTCAGAATGAAATTATGTCAGCCCGGTGGTAGTGTTTGCGAAGTATCATAAGTTTTTATCTAAGAGAAACACCAAAACATATTCATTGTATCGTCAGTGCAGTAGCAATGCTTACGTTAGTATTGTGTGAAGGAACGTGGCCATTCCCTTGAATGTAGTGATTTCAGTGGAGAAACAGGTGTGAGAGGGGAGGAGATTTCGTTGTGTGTTCGTTGCATTGTGCAGCTACATCTCCTCCCTGTTCCTTACTTCGCTTTCATACCACGTTTTGCTTCACTGAAAGGTGTTGTGTTGTACCTTACATAAACACAGCTACGTTTTAATGTTGGCGTGAAAATACTGACGCACAAGTGGTAGTATATTTCTTTTGTTTATGTCGTAAATTGTTTTTTCTCAGTAAATATCAAAGCAAATAATGCGTCTGGAGTGATATTATTTTTCATTAACGTTAGAATAATTATGAGTGGTATAAGATTAGGATTTGCTTTTCAATTGCTTTAAGACACGATAATTTTTCCCTCGAGTTGGAGCATTGTATTGTATGTAATTATCTAAGTGATATTTTTCTACCCAATTTCTATTTCTTTTTTTTTTTGGTCAAACAACCCCCTTATTTTTCTTCGCGACAATTTCTAGGTAAATATGCGGTTTAAAATAGAAGGTATAAAACATCAATTATTTCACTTGGCCGAATTCAACCCTAGCTCGCCGCCTAAGCTGAATAAAGAAGACTGCAATTTGGTTGGAGCGATACACGCGCCATTCGACGAAGGCGGCGTAATCGCGACGCGTATATAAATACGATTTTCTAGCGAATTTCACCGATTGCGCGAGAGAGGGGTTTTCGAATGGAGGAAAAACGATATAATGCGGAAAAGGCTGGCGGTGGCGACGACGATGCGGGAAAAATACGCTCCCCAGTCGAGTGAAATTATTAACGCGCCGTACATCGTTAAACGTGTAATAAACTTAGCCTCGATTTGGAGCTGTAATTACTGTTAACGAAATGTTGCGCACGTAACGCGCGACAAATGAAAAATAATTTACCAACAAACGCACTCGAAGCGTATAGAATGGAAAATTCGTACGGCGTTTGGGGGTAGGTGGTGACGGTGGAGGTGCGTATATTAAACTGGAAAGTTCAAACTGTATGGTATAAGAATTCCGTCGTGATGCAATTAAACTCTTAACCGAAGAGGGTTGGACGCGTCGATGTTATTTTTACGAGCGTGGACACATATTGAGAACCCGTGTCTAAATCACGTCTAGCGAGTAAAATGCGTTTCACCATACCGCCGCTTGTGGTACACGGTCGCTTCCTTCGATATTAATATAATTTCCTTACCCTTTGCCTCGCAATTCCCACGCCACCTGCTTTTCCCTTATCACCGGTACCAACCTATCAAAATAAATTTAACGTAATAATGTGCTCAGATGTTGGGAGTAAATTCACTTTGGAAAGTTGTAAGAAAAGGGTCTTCTTTTATGGCTTCATGCGCCGAATGAATATTTAATGATTCGTGTTTCTCGGATTGAATGTAACTATTAGGAATAGGACGCACTCTTGCGAGTTTTATTCGTCGTTTGGTGTCGCGGTTATCGGGCTTGTAAAGCCGAATCGTGCTCGGATGAGGGTACTTTTGAAGATATTCTGCGAAGTAAAGCTGCGTTTATTTGGTAGATTAAGAGGTAATGTTGTGTGGTCGGAGAAAAACTCATCACCAGTGAGCTTTGGTTTTAGGTAGAGTAGTGGAAGAAGATGACATCCCTATCTTGAGATGTTGAAGTGTACAGCCGGCAACCTATGTGGTATAATTTGTAATATTACACGTGATTAGATCGTATTATCATCTTCCCAGTTCACTGTATGTGATTAGTAAAATATGATAATTTAAAGCAGAGAATTTTGAGATTTTTGACGTCATTAACAAAGCAACTAAATGCGCAATTAAAGTTATTCGCATCTAGTTGAATGGTCATTTTATTTTCATAGTGTGATGTGCAGCAATGCCATTACTGTTCACAAAATCTAGAATGATTCGATTTAAGGCTGGTTAATTTGATTCTTTTCTCATTGTGTATTATTCAGATTCACATTCAACTTGTTGCATCTGCTTAAACAAAGTTTATTTTGATAAGATTTTGATGATAAAAACGAAATGAAAACTGTGGTAGGTGGTTTAAAGTTATTAAAAATTAATTAAAAATAATTAAGGATTTAGTTATTGGTGATTTTCGTGTTCGCTTCGTCCATCCAATGGAAAATAAGCAGTAGAGTAGAAATGGACGAATTCATTAATGTACAACTAAAGGAGGCGAGTAACAAATTGATATCATGATGCACAATTAATAAAAAATTACTTGAAACATTCATTAATCAAACAGCAATAAGAATAAAGACAAAAAATATTCAGTTACGCGGTTACACCTACAAGATATCATAGCCGCATTACATCATTGTTACTAACCTATTGTCGTTTTTTGTGTTTTAATGAGAGGTCGAGATCGAAATAAACACGATATTCGATGTAAGAACGACTACAGAGTGCGCGGAAAAGAAATTATATATTTACTAAAAGGAACAAAATCGTTGAAATTGTTAAGTAATCATAAACGATAAATTATACTAAGCGAGTGCATTATTTTGTATTGTATTTTGGTCTATCTCTTCGGTCTCCTAAAATCAAAATTTAGAAGCCAGTGTTAATTAAAATGAATTAATTAGCGCCGACTTAAACAACGGTAGAGCTAACTGAAACTTTGGCATAGAGAGAGAGAGAGAGAGTGATGTTCCTATGGTTCCTATGGCGAATATTCACACAAATATACGAATAATAAGCATAATTATTATTACAAACTATATACGATAACTTACTAACCATAATTGCATTTCTTTCGATGTTCATCATCATACTTCGATTCTTTTTTTTTATTACACCAGAAAAAATAACGAGATTCTTCTTCTAATAACGTTCTAACGATATCAAAAATGTTCGACTTCACAGTTGTCACAATGTGGCACGCGTTCGACTATCGATATTCGAAGTGTAATATCGATAGTCGAAGTCGAAAAGATCGATTTATCGACTCTTCTCGACACCTTTTTTTTTTAAATTTATTGTTTAAATATTTTTCACAAACATTCTTGTGGTGAGGCCTACCGAAAGGCAAGCGGCCATCTTCCACACTACATATACCGAATGAGAGAAAAAAAAACAGAGTGATGAATAAAAAATAAAAAAAGAAACAAAGAGAGAAAAACAAGAAAAGAAATACATGACATAAATTAAAATGATTATGGGGGTGACTAAGTACCGGGTGAGCTGGCCCTCACTACTACTGCCTCAAAAATATCTGGGACTTACGGTTCGGATACTTGGAATCCAGCCCCCAACTCATTAGGTCCATACAGTCGTATTTCAATCGTAGAATGTTCAGGACAAATATCACCATCATATCAATTCTGGTCCGCGGTATAATTCAACAATTCATCCCAATAACACAAAATTTTAGTAGCTACAACATGTAGGGAGGAGATTCATGTTGTTCCTTAAGCACTGCAAGCAACTCTTTTGCGAAATTACGAAACTCTTTCTGCAAGAAAAAAGATAGATTATATTGTATTCCTTTAGAAAAATGTTTAGTGACAATGTTGACGTAATTTCCACAGCTAAGCACATGTTCAGCTGATTGTTCCTGTGCTGCACAAGTACATGAGAGACTTCGTAATTTTTTGATTCTGAAAAGGAATCTTGCGAATTCCCCGTGACCAGTAAGGAATTGTGTTGAGCTGTAATCATAGTTAGAAATTTTAGTGTTATACACATGAGAAGCGACTGGCAGAAGCCTTGCACCCCAGTCATTGCGTTCCTTGATCCAGCTGGCATTATTGATTGTCCAAGAGTTGATGAAAAGCTTATTTTTCAAGCTTTTACGGCTAGAGCATCCGTTTACACACCTATAACATGGGAAAATGTAGCCGGGTATTTGTCGCCTAAGTGCCAGTGCACACTTTGCGTTTTTACAGTAACTGTAATACGGTTGTGTACGATTGCGTTTTTTCGGGAAGACAACAACACGTGTATTTGAATGCACAGGTTCACACATGACGTTGTTGGGCTACGATAAAAAACTGCATCGTACTGTGCGGTAACCTACGGCAGCATGCTGTCGTAATCACGTACATCGGGAACCACAAAACACGTAGGTGTGTTTGTAGTAGTGTGTCAGAACGTTGAGCATAGTCAGAATTCTGGAGCCAGTCATTGAATCATTGTTTCTGTCATCATTCTTTCGCTGTTTATAATATTTTTCATGGTCGTGTCCTCCGTGAAAAATGTGCTATACGGAGAAATTTATTTTGTTAGTGCAAGATCACTCTTGTATTTGGTACAAGGGTTATAAAGAGTACAGCAATCAGATGAAATTTACGAATTTCATTATAAAATTTTTGAAAACGTCGACTTGTTTCACGATCTTTGTGAAAGGTATGAACCAAATAATCCCTTTTAATTGGTGGGTTCAGTAAATTTTCACTTTCTAACAAGGCCACCAATGTACGTGTATCCATTTTCAGTTTTTCACGAACACTCGCACGAGGGTAACCAAATCAAATAGACACCCGGTGTAGTGTACGTCTTACCCCAGCAATCATACAAGTTCATATTTATCAAGTTTGTGGTGTTTTGGGCTCCCTCCAATTTAGATCCAAGTTTGAGGGGTCATATTCTAGTTTGTAATTGACCGTTGCGGAGATCTGAAATATCCAAGAAATTGAATAACTCAAAATCTCCTGAAATAAAATATATTTTTTTGTAGTAGCATTGTTTTAGAAAGCTGAAATTTAGCCGTACTCGTGCTCCGGGAGTGATCATTGAAACTTTGCCATTAGGTAGTGTGCGATGAGGAGAGTAAAAAATGTTATGTACATGTATAGCCTATCGTGAAAATTGCCGGCGCTGGCACCAGATGAAGTTAATCAACGAAAATTATATTCCTTCCATTGTAGGCTAGGCAAATAATATTCATAATGACCATCTTTGGCCGCAACATTTATTCATTTCATGAATTTTTGTGCAATGTTACTTGCCTAGCTTACAATCGAAGGAACATAATTTTATTTAAAAACTTTATCTCGTGCCAGCGCCTGCAATTTTCAAGATAGCGTATACATGTACATAACATTTTTTACTCCCTTCATCCCATATTACCTAATGGCTAAGTTTGACTGGCCACTCCCAGAACACCCCATGTTGATGTTCTAAAATCATTCTCTCTTATAAAACACGAACAAAATTTTTGATCTATTTACCATCCTCCAGCCCCTATTGAAATTTCAATAAACTACTATTTCTAGTCGAATGCAGAAATCCATGAAAATTCTCTGAAATAATTTTGAGTCATTTGGACATTTGTCATAATATAGTCTGAAACGCAGTTGTGTGCGCCGTTCTCTTCTACCCAAATTAGGTAGATAGCGAATTTTTTTACCAAAAATAAGCTTCGATTTTAACCCTTTACCTGCTCGTATTATCGTACGTATAATCCACGCGTTGAAACTCCTTTCGGTATCGTTTACGTTGGAAACGACTTAATTGGCGTAAATTCGTCGTCTTGACAAAAACAACAATACTAAAACTTTTACTACCCCTAATTGAGCGAGACGTTAATTCGAAAGCAGCCGCGTAGGGAATACTTTAGGAGTGAAAATAAGTCAAGAGGGAACATTGACAGTTTCGGCAATCGCGAGTCGGTGAAAATTAATCGGTTGTTACGGGTTTTCTACCGTCTATCAGATTGTACACGTCTTCCACCATGGTTTGAGCTTCGACGAAAGTCAGGGTTACGAAAAATGTACTGGTCGAAATGTTGTAAGGTTTTTCACTCGCGAATTGCAGCCGACCAAAAACATGGCTAAAGTGAATGTCGCTACGAGAATTATAATTCGACGACTATTTCGTAGTTGCGAGACATCGTTCGTATCCGTATACCTGGGTCGAGTCGGCGATTAGAATACGAATACGTTTTGAGAAGGTTGGGCTTTTTACGAAACCCTGCGTAGGAATTAATTTCATTTATTTAGTTTAAAATACGATACAAATGTCGACGAATCGGCGAATTTCATTTTCGAACGATAATTTTAGTTCGTGCTTTTGACTCGGTTGTAATTTGCATTCATTAATTTGGACGCGCTTTTGCGTAATGGCTGGAGTAAAATAGACGAGAAAACGCGCCAACAACCGTTTCACCGATTGGTACAGCTAGCGAAAATTTTTTGCAGCTGGGATTTCATCGTTCAGCCGAAGGAGGACAATTGATTCGCGCAACTAGGCTGTGTAATGCGACGTCGAGAAAATTAAAACCGCTCGAGATGAAAATTTGTTTGTTGACCTGCACGAAAGCAACTTTCGTTCGAGTTCATTTATGGCGCGAGGCGAAACGCGGAGGTTAATACTTACAAGAGCCCGAAGAAGCGGAAGAAGAAAAATCCATAATATGAAAAACAAGATAAATGACTAAAAATGGAAACCATTTTAACGTGTACTAAAACAACGTGATGTAGTATCGACGTAAAAATAATTCGTCTGGCGAGGCGTAAGCATTGGTTCGTAACTGCCGCGTTCAGTTTGGCCATAAATTTTGTCTGCAAATGCGTTCCTTTCATCTCATAACTCGCCGTTTAATTTCTTCTTTCGGCGAACAAGTGGCGTTTTTTTCCCCTCTTCGAGAAGTTTTTGAGTAGGGTAATATTTTCGGCTAATGAATGTTAACATCGCGAAAAGAGATGGAAAAAATGGACGACAATTATCGGCGTAATTCGTTTCGGACGATTTTTACAACTGGCGTGTCGATGGTAAAAGGATTTGTTTACCACTGGGCGCGATGGACGTGCCATTGCGTCGAAGGAGATATTTTAAATGGATTTCCGTCCAGTAAAGTCGTTCGCTCGTCGAAGGAAGTACGCGCGTTGTACAAGCTGGTGTAAAATTATGTTGTAGCTTAACAGCTTTTTGAAGAGAATCAGCCGGCCGAAGTACTGAAATCCTTTTACGCCGAACACGGCAGCTAAGTGTTCTCTTTCATTAAGAAATCTTTTCGCCGAGCTGTTTTCGACTGCAATAGCTCGTTACGTCGAAAGGTTTAAATCGGCGTATTGCATTTTCCAAACAAACAATTTCGTTTAATTAATACAACGCGAGGAGGGTGTACTGTGGCCGGATACCTTGTCGAGGTATTTCAGCTAATTATTCGCTTTAACGCTTCCGCTGTTGATAGACTTTTTTTCACGGCGAGTTGACTTCGTATTGAATTTTTAAAGGTACTTTTGTAAATTGAATTCCGCTCGCGTATTGAAACGAGTAGTGGATTATGTGGCAATGGGATTTCACTCGGGTACTGGATACTCGAGTTTTCGAGATGATCTGCTTTTTATGTTAATTCAGTGCCGAACTTCTAGGTCTTCGGATGTTTGGAGGGGTCTTGGGTGGTAATTTTTTGGTATTTTTTCGAAAAGAAAGGCATGATTCGAGAGAGGATGTTTTTGAAGAGACTACATTATTTTAAAATTAATCTTCCAACTATACCTGCGTGCTGAGTGTGAAAAAAAAATTCAGTGTGAAATAAATATTTTTTTCAAGTGTGGCACATAATCATATTCATCCTCATAGTCATGGAAGATATGCAAAACTTTTTTGCGTTATGAATTTATTTATTTTTAATCAATTTGAAAAATAAAAACGATATGTAATGAGGCTTTCATTGCCTACTTGATTTAGGATTGAGAAATCTTGAAGAAAGGAGGGCTCTTCATTGCTATTTTGACGAAAGTGAGCCTATATTTTTGAATTTTTGTTCTTAGTCATTGACTTTACCATGTTCATCTGTTGTGCTCACTTTTTCTTTCGACTCTTGTGCGAATCAGTGTGTATGAAAATGACTCAAAATTATTTATAAGTTTATTTGAGTATGAAAAATTAATTTTTTCATATTATTGAACAAACTCTAAATGCCGGCTCACTTCAATGCAAAGAGAGGCGAGAGGGGCTTCTTAAAAATTTAAGGAAGGTAAAGACGCTCAATTAAAATAACAAACTTCTGCTAACAATTTTTGCACCTCTTACAAAATGTAACTTTTGAAAGCAGAAAAATTTCGGATTCCCCAAAAATACATTTTTTTGAAGCTTCGAAATTTTCAAAACTTACAATTTCATTATGATATTTTTTCTCAATTTTGAGGGCTAAAATTTGTTTCACACTTCTTTTTCTCTTTTGCCTTGACTTTTTAAAGAATCTCAAAATTTTACCTATCCCAAAAATAGGCAATTTGAAAAATTCAATTCATTAGGATTTCAAGCGTACTATGAATAACAGCTCATTTAAACTGAAAAAGGGGTTGAGGGCTCCAAAACCTTTGAACTTTTAATCATTGTTTAATACAGGGTCTTTCATCTCAATTTAAGTTCCTTCATATCACATGTAGGACTACTTGTATGACACACGAGTTTGATGATTTGCCCATTATGGTTGTTGAAGGGGCTAATGAAGAGTACCAAAGTATGAATTTTTTTTCACTTCGATGATGATCAACTTTGAAAATTAAGTGAACGTAACTTCTTTCACTCTTTTTTATTATTTCTCTTTAAATAGCTTCCCTTTCTCCATCACGTTCAACTGGGTGGTGCCTAAGCACCATGCACTTTGGCCATAGCCCATTATGTACCACTTCTCATCACTATAGGATATCATGGTTCCCATATGGAGCCCAGCAGTGTCAATAAGCTTCCCAGGATCACTATTCTCCATCACTTTATACTAAACTGTATTCACTACATTTTTTTGCTAACAGAACTCTCTTATCGAACATTAGTTTTGCAAAAAAAAATAAAACTCAAACATAATGTTGTCGTAAATGAGAAAAGAAATGTAATCGATTTTTTTTGTTTTAAACTATCGAGGTAACATCTGCTTGAGTTGTGTGATGTTCATTAACAAAATTTAAAACGTGGGGTAATGAGACATTTCTCAAGGTATTTGCAAAAAATAAGGAAAAAGTGATCAATTTTTTCATTATAGCTCCCCACCTATTACTTCCACTGAGATAAATTTTTTGTCAGTAATACTGCATTGTATATACTACATTTTGGCACTAGCACCATATCTCTATCTGCCTGGAATAATGAAATAGAAATTATCAAAGTTGATAATAATTCGAGGAAAAAAAATTCAAATTTTTGTATCTCAGCTCCTTCAGCGAATGGAATGGGCAAATCATCGTGCTTGAGGGCAATATGAGTAGCTCCATATGTGGTATGAAGGAACTCAGATTGAGGTGAAATACCCTGTATGATGCCATGAGCACTGTGCAACTATACTTCAAAATTTTTTCATCTCAGGTGAATTAGATTAGAATAAGAACAAAAAACAAATTTTCATTAAGTTACAGTTGAAGAAATTTTTTTAATTCATCCGAATCTCAAATTACATCATTGCAGTCTTTCACCTTTCACCACAGAATGTTTTGTATTTTCTGAACCTCTGTGAAGCGTCATAAAAAGCTCAAATCAAGGCCAAACTATGCGGTGATACGTACATTTATTTAGCTGTCCTGTACTCAATTACTCATGTTATCATGTAAAACATTAATCGAAAATGTAAAGGTATGAAGCTCCTTTTGCCTATTTTCGAATTGAAAGAGTTATGTATCTAAAACTAAAAGTGTACAAATATAGACGTAAAGCCAATGAGCTAGATTCGCCTTACAGCGAGGAAAAAAAGGAGAGAAAAAAAACCTTAAAAAATTCGAGCCTCTTCGGTAAGAGCGAAAGAACGAATTGTTTAAAATTCAGGAATGAAAAGGCGTCGGGCGGAAGAGATATATAGAAAGGAGCGTGGAAAAAAGTAGGTAAGTGATATGATAAGTTAAAACGGTTGTATAGTCGTCACATGATTTATATTCAAATGGAATATTAAATCTGCCTAGTTTGCAATATTCTCAGTCTGCGGCGTTCGCGTCTTTTGTACGGTTACCGCACCAATTCAGGGCTTCTTAAATGAGGCTATTAGAAGAATAAAATTACTCGAGACGCGAGAAATGCGAAAGTCGAAATTTCAATAATGGATGAAGCTATGTTGATCAGACCGAAGAGCGCTCGTTGCACGGCATGTGCCGATTAGAGGCGAAAGAATTAGCCGAGTGGATGGGAAAACGATGTTATGTATATTAGCCCCCACTGATGTGCTTTTTCGAGTCCTTTTGTGAGGATTTTTTTCTGTACGCTGCGCTTAGCTTGCACAACTCATCTCATAAAAATGAAAATAATATTCATTCGTTTTTGGAATAAAATTACCCGTATGGGCGAACCGTGACTTCGTTAAATTTCGCACCGCTTCGTACGATCACTGTGCTATATGTCATCTTCGCCGTCGTAAATGTCATCGAGGTAATTTTTTCAATAGATTACTCGTGCAGCGACATTATAGCCGGCAGTGCAGCTCGCCAGAATAAGGAAGACTGGCAGGGAATTACCGATGGAAGGTGAGAATAGCGGAGGGATGGAAAATAAGCGACGATTTTATCAATTTTTTCTCCCCTCCGTGTGTAACGGAAACATCGGTTACTCGAAATTGAGTTTATTGTCTTTGACGTGGCTGAAAGTTTTTTCTTCGTTTTTACTCCTTCACGCCTCATTGAGTTCGTCGCATCTTCGGTGCCTGAAATTCTTGCTATAGTGTTGCGATCGTTAACGGCAGTTTCGAAGATACGGAGGAAAAACGAGCGCGAATATGAAATTTAAATTACACCTCGACGGAGTACGATGTTGAGCCCTTAACACGATTCTTATAACGGTTCACGAAAGTATCGGTGTCTTCGGAGAGTTTGCGTTACTACGGGTAACCGTGGTCATTTGATATCGCATTGCGAGGTATGTGCCGCGCAGTTTGCTTTTTAATTTCCATTCATCAACATATTAACGGTTCCGTCATTACGATGGAAACTTCGCCATCGAGTGCAAACAAATAAACCGCGAAAAAGTACGACTCGGAGAGTAAAGTTTTCGTATCTCTCGATATTAACAACTTTGTCGTGAAGCGAAAGTTGCCGCTGCTACGTTATTTTCAATAGTCGGTTCGAAACCACATTAATTAGTTGAAAATATCCGAGACTTCTTTTTGATGGTGTTTTCTCTCGACTCGACGAGAAATAAAACAGACGAGAATTTCGATTCGTCTAGAACTTCTATGGATTTGGTGGTCAAACAAAAAGCACTGTAATAGTATTAAAAGATCAACGTTTTTGAGATTAGACGAAGCATGAAGATATTAATATGATGGAACAACACAAGTTGGCTATATCCATATCAGCTAATTTATAGTAGGCCCACGTGTATCTGTGAAAAGACTCTTTGTAATGTGAACGCAAATATAAACATACGCACGTGGGCCCACCATTTTGTGTTTATATAACGCTGCCAATAGTTCAGTTGTTTAGCCTGCTATTCGAGTGGGCCATGTGCGAATACGAAGTGATAACATGGAAATGTAACCGATTGTCTATAGAAATGTAAGTTTATGATTGGATGCACTGATCTGCTTCCATTTACCTTGTGTTAATACGCATGTTTGACGTCGAAAGTAATTTATTTTTAAATTATTCAAATTCTAGCTGAATCTCGAATTGTTGTGTTTCAATCGCCTTATGTTGTGTGCCTAAATTTTTGATTTTTGTGCCTAGAATTGTACGCTTAGATTTCAAAATTTGTCAAGTCCGTATCATTGATTATTGTATCTAAATCCTAGATTAGTTTTTAGTACTGAGTCATCATATCTGGATTGTGTGGTTTCAAAATTTATAGAGTAGATGAATTCAAGACTCGACATAGGTACTAATGATCAAAGTGATAACTCAGATTAAGCAAACTTCTAGCATATTTCACCTACGTCATGTAGAAGATCTCGATTTAATAATGTATTCCAAAAGAAGAATGAACGAAATCAAAAAAAAAAAAATGAAAAAAAAGCGTAACGTTCGTTAAAAAAAAAATGACAAAAAAAAAAACACGAAAAATCGCGTAAGTATTCAAAAGCGAGTTGATAATTCCGTCGACTAGCGGGCAAACGAGTTTTATAAAGTGTAAAAGGGAAAAAGTTCGTTCGTCAAATCACACTTTAAAATCGAAAAGTTGGCTTAAATTTCGTAACCGACTTATCGATTTGGATAGGGATACAATGTCTTGGAGTTTTTCTACACATGTTGCTCGACTTACATGGGCCACGAAGGAAAGCAGCTGGGGGAGGGAAGAAAAAAAATGCGAAAAAAGAGTATTCGGAAAATAAGTATATTTACAAAATCAACAGTCGTACACATAGTAATCACGTAATACTAAAGAAGTTGAATAAAACTTGGCAAAACTCGCGTACCAAGTTTTCGGCTGGGTGAAAGAAGTTGAAGCTTTTTAGTTTTCCCGAAAAAAAAGAGAGAGAAAATGGAGAGAAAAAAATGTTCTCCGAGTAATAAAACTTATATCAAGAACGTTCGCGTATATGATGGAACTTATCGGAAAATTCGTTTTTAGGATAACTGTAAAAAGAAAGGTCATTACGAAGTGGTACAAATGACGAAAAAACGCTTGATATTCCAAAAACGTCTATTCGCTGCTTCGTTCTCCCCTCTTTCTCGCGGTCTGTTGAAAGGTGATGTTTTCACGCTTACCTTATTATTTCACTTAAAGGGGGATATTTACGATTATGGGATTTACATTTCGTAGGTATAATTGGAAAAAATTCGCCCTGCGTTGTATATTGGTGATGAGTGATTCGATCAAGTAATCCAAACGCCATAAAACCTGCATATGTAGATCTTATTTTTTATTATTGATTAATAGTTGGAGTAGGGTGATAGACGATAGATGAACAAGCAAAATTATATTTCCGAAATTCAATTCTTGGGTGAATTTTGGAGGGGATAAATACTTTCATACCTCAAAATTTAATTTAGGTGAATGAAAGTTCGAAAATTTTTCATTATGTTTCTGCGTGAATGAATGAGTTTGCAATCCTAGCATGAGAAATTTACCAGTCTTTTAGATCAATTTGAAGGTAAGTGTAACAGTCAGAAATGGTTTTTGGGAGGTGTGAATTTTTTCGTACGAGTATCATCTCACCACATCTCCACTCTTCAATTGAGGCTCAAGTGATGTAATAACTATTATGAAGTTTTAATTAGGGATGGAATATCGAAATGGTAATATCGATATATATCGATATCTTTGAATATCGATATGTGTCGATATCTTTGAATATCGATATGTATCGATATCTTTGAATATCTATATGCGTCGATATCTTTGAATATCGATATGTATCGATATCTTTGAATATCGATATATATCGATATCACAAAATGTTATCGATATTGCAAAAAAAACACTGATAATATTGTTTGTGTATCTGCATCATAATTGACTTAATTTTTATCAAATTTTCATTTGGTACCTTCTTATTTTTGATGCGATTTTCGATTTAAGAAAATAACTATATGGTGAAATTTTTAATTTTTGATAATGAAAACGTTAATTGCCATTGCACAGATTCATACTTATAAATGCAAAAAAAAATTTAAATATCGATATTGATATATCGATATATATCGATATGTGCCTCTGATATCGATATTTATATCGATATGTTTTTTTAGTCAATATTCCCATCACCAAGTTTTATATGTTATTAATGTTTATCAGTGCTCCTTTCTAGAGCGCAAATTAGTATGTTTTGCTTGTAACTGTGGTAATTATTTTATTGTGGTAACAAAATTTTTTTGGATTGTAGTTATACTTCGTTTTTTTTTTTGTGGTTGGTAACAGAGCCTCTTTAGGATTATAATTTTTTGTGAAAAAGAATTTGATGACTTGACTCTCTGAAATTTATTTACGTATGCAGAAAACTGGGCTCAGGAAATGTCCGCGATTTCGAATGATCGACAGCATTTTTATTTGCTAGTCCAAACATTCAAACATGATGAATTTGATAACTTGGCCTCAATAATACGTATCTAGCTGCTTACTATTTTTTTTTTTTTTTGCAAATTATATGAGTTTTCATATCTCTGCTGTTATGGAGATGCGAATTCATCGTAAAAGATGACGGAGACGAATTGAAAAGCGTAGCCGATGTGTGTTAAATTCGTAAGTTGCTTTGCATTGCAGTGCAGTTTTTCAAGATGATACTTCATTTACGCGACTCTCGATGTACGGAATTTATTCATGGCTTCGGTGACAATTGACAAAGCGTTTAAATTTCATAATCGAACGTGCCGCAACGCTTCGTAGAATATTACTACGCTTCGTGGCTGTGGAAAAGAAAGGATACGGGGGCGTTTGAAGGAAAAACATGTTCGGCTTTGAGGCTTTTTCGCCTTTTTGTTGTTACAAATTAAAAAATATACGGCGTTAATGTGAGGCTCGGTACGTTTAGGAAATTACCTTTCCGCGTTCGCAATTTTCGTTGCGTTTTCGCGTGCATTACTTTTTTTCTTCTCCGTTTACCGAGTTCGCTTGTTAGGCGGCGCGCTCGAAACCGTATACGCTAAATATCGAGAGCGAAGCAAAAAGAGTAGAGGAAAAGTTTACATCGAATTTCTTTTACCTTTCTTACGCTATCAAGACGTATACGTTCGCTATTTTTACAAACAAATGAAATTCTCGCAACTCGAGAATAAAATTGTAGACGAGAGAAAGCGAGTTTTTAAAGTTTTTTGAGGTTAAGGTTCGATTCTTCGGTAGCTTAAAAAGGACTATAAAAGAGTGTCTTTTTAATGGATTTCAATTCGCGGAATATTTATGTTTGGAAAAAGCGTTATATTTTAAATTCGAATTTCTATTTTCTTCTTTTCCATGGGGGGTTCAGCGGCGCGCGGTTTCCCCTTACCCGGATGCTTATCATAGATGAGGAATCAGCATTCGAAGAGCGTGAATTCGACGATTGGCGTCGGTAAATGATACCTAAAATGCGAGACGTTCTCGTTTTCGAGAACGGAATTGGGAAAAAAATTTCCATTTCGCGGTGAAACGACGACGACACGAAGCGAGGATTTCTATTACGGTTATTTTATTAAATTCGCTTCGTGTTGAAGGAAGAAACGCTTTCGCGAATTGCCGAGCGATTGCTTTTTGGAGTGTCGCGTGTTCAAGTAGTTTGGCGGTTTCAAGACTGGCAGAGGAGGGTGTGCTGAAAATAATGTTTCCCAGGTAGTCGTCATACTCATAGTTCGATTTAAGCGTCGAAAATTCCATGATTTTCGAACCATATATATGTGCAGAGAGAAGAGGGAAGTAAGGATGAGCCCGATGGCGCGTATTTAGAATTTAGTCACAAGTGTTCTGAGAAAATCTGTGTAATGTATCACCGTTTTTGGGTTGGCATTTGCTTGTTCCTAGCTCGGTCCATCTAGTATATAGTCAAAGCATGGGCCGAGCTACTACGGCTGAACTTCGACAAAAACGCGATCAAATATAAAATAACGTCTATAACCATAAAACGCCTCTGATTAGTTGTGTAGGTGATGGTGCGCGGTACTTACCTACAAACAGTGTACTTCGCGTATGGCTTACCTAATGTCACTTAAGTAGGTACCTATACCGAACCTCGTCCGCAGGGGCGGATGGAAAAGACGCCTCGTCCGTAAGGGCAGACGGTAAAGACAACTTGTCCGCAAGGCCGGACGGAAAAGGCAACCTCGTCCGCGAGAGCGGACGTCAAAGGCTCCTGGGTTAGGCCCCTCGTCCGCAATGTGCGGACGCGAACAAAAAGGTACCTACGAGACTTACCGTGCAAATACCTTCGTCCGAAGTTCGCACGGTTACCGTAAATAAAGTTAAATAACGAACTCAGAGTATAAGAGAAGAGATGTTTATTCGTGAACGAACACAGTGGAGAATGATTTTTCTACAGCGCGCACGCTGTATTTATAACAGTTACCCCACTGCCACGCGTGCGCGAGCGACCGCAGCATTGCCAACCTACATTTTAGCCAATTGCGAAGTCACTCGAACCCGCGCGGCAGTGTAGGCATGAAATATGTCTACAGTTGTTTAGCCTTCGTACTAAAATGATGGATAACGAGAAGAATGCATTTGGTAAATGCTGTTATGAATGATTTCTTATTCTTTTTAATAAATGAATTTTTAATTTTACAATTTTTTAAATATGTTAAATAAATGCTGTATTTGTGGGTCTTCAAATAATGAAGCATGTTTATGATCCTTGCAGTGAAATTTTAATGAGGAATACTGTACACTACAATCATATTGTTGCTACAAATGATGAAAACATAATTCATTCTATAAATTCGCTAATAAATTTCCTCACTCATGATTCTGAATGAAAAGTTCTATAAAATTTATCAATAATAAATCACAAATTTCAGAATTCACGATAAATTTTATTCGCGAAAGTAACAGTTTGTTTGCTTTGATAACAACAAACATGGGCGGTCTACATAGCAACCAATTAGAAGCATTCTACAGTTGTAGACATTATTTTATGTTTGATCGTTGGTTTTACATTACTAGCTTGATCCATATACTATATAGTCAAAGTTTGTGAGACACAATGGATTATAAATGGTCAAAGTACTCGGTGCTTGTACCACCCATTTATACCTAAACCTGCACCTACTCCTACTAAGTAACTTGGTGATGATATAGAAAATCCATCCAGGTATTACCTCGATATAATATAGCAACCTCTCCTACTTTCTTGCCTTGAAAACAAAATTCCTTACCCTACCCTCATTTCTCCACTAGCTCAAATGCAATACTAGAGTACATACCAATGTCTACATCCACGTTGATGCGTCAGGTCATGGTATGGAGGCTTTGTGGTATAGCTTAACAAGTCTTTCTCACCAACTTTTCTATCCCTCTTTTGACTATTCTATCCCTATTTTCAGTTTCTTCTTCTTCAATTTTTCATCTAGATATGCCACCACGTGCACAAGCGATGAACATCTAGATTATACTAGCATCGAACTACAATTGTTCATTTAATTTTTATTTTTAAAAGTATGAATTAGTCTTTATTGCAATTAAATTCTCTCATCCACTGGCGCGTTTAAGAGTATGAGGACTCCTTAAAAAAAAGGGGGGGTTAAAGAGGTCTCCGTAAACGATTTTAATGTTGAAGCTTGGGAGTTGAGGTTATAGAAAGGTTTCGCCAGAGCGGATTTGTGGATACAGTTTTAAGGACTCTTGCAGGGGTCATAGATGATGTAGTAAGAAGTTGTGAGAAATTACTGAGTTGATAGAACGCCGGTTATTGGGTCTATAGAATTTGAAGTCAATAGCTATAAGTACCTTAGTTTGTACAGCAGGAAAGTATTTATGATGGTTGAATATTGAAGAATATAGATGAATAATTCAATAATTTAATCGCTTCGTCTATGGTATGAACGTGGCTGCAGAATTCTTTTTGTATGTATTGTTGAATGTAAAAGTAGTTCCAGTTGCATTCCTGTTCTTAAATTGGCTATGTATACATGAGATTTGTATCCCCTTCAATTTAATACTTTTCATACGTGTAACTCCAGAAAATACTGCTTGCAATTAATTGTGCGTGTGCCAAAGCAGGCGGAGGCAAATATAGTGATACATGTATTTTTGAATATCTGTCCCTAACATTTATTATTAGTAATTGTGGACGTAACACGCATAGGAAGCTGTTGTCTTAATTATGAATGGTAATGAAGAATCTATGGACTCTGAACAATTTATATCATACGAGATATTCAGACCTGTTAACAACTATTTCGCCAGTTAATATTTGACAGTGTACATTATTTTCATGCAAAATGCTCAACTAATATGCTTTAAATTCTATAATTGGGAAGGTATGCCTTTTCATTTCGATCTGTTTTGTAGCGAGTTATGCCAGTACTTCACTATTACTTAGTATTAAGACAAAATTTTGAAATTAAAGAAATCGAATTTAATATTTACCTGATGTACTTGACCTCTGTAAGAATCTACTCTTTTCTGATACTTTCTGAAAGCATATAGAAGTAGTTTGCCAACAATAATAGATGATTTTCATCTCTGTCGCCAACTCAATGGAAAAGAGATTTTTGTTTCGCTGCATAAAACTATATCCGGTTTCGCTTCATTTAAATCGAAAGCAGCGCAAATGTCATTCAACGAAGTTAGTCTGTGTTGGAATTAAGCGACAAATCTTTCGACGATATTCGCGTTCCAACACCTGATGCAATGCTAGATATACACATGCCCCAGCGACGGTGCATGCTGGAAGTGTACTATAGAAACGAATATTGATACAGTATTTCGAGCATATAGTATACGTACGTACTATGTACCCGATAAGGATATCGAAAGAAAAGAGACCGTGATGTTGCGAGCATTACGGCGAAAACGACAGATATAGGTTGCCGAGAGAACGATCCGTATGGAAGGAAATACGCTTTGAATAGAAAAACGCGACACAATTTTGCGCGCGTATTCCTCGTAGCGATTTCATATCTGCGATTAAAAAGTTGCGGAGAAGAAAAAAAAAATTGTAAATTCTTAAGAAATCGTTCGCCATTAGCTTTAGGATGTTTGGAACGGGTGGAAAGCGACGAGCGGGGTATAGTATTTTTCTCGCTCTATACGTAGATATACTTAATGCATCGAAGATACGAGTGGTCGTTAGGGTTGGCGTGTAAGGAAACTTTTGTCGGTCGTACGAGGATGGTACTTTCATATTCGTATATGCGATTCCCAGGCGGCGGCGAACAAGTAAATATAAAGGACGTCTGTTCTCCCCCGGTAGATAATTCGGTCGTATAAATTACAGGCAACGTATTACAATGCAATAGAGTTTAAACTTTCATATAACTTTTTATACGTCAGGTTATTGTATTCGTGCAGAATTGATATCTCTCGAGATATATGGCTATCTTTTATTAGGGTACAATGTAATTGGAAAACAAATCGGTGTAATGAAGGCGGTCGCGAATTACCTGCTCGACTTTTTCAATTCGTTAATCGCGAGGAGGCTCTGTGCGGCCAACTTCGGTAATTTGACGTGTAACGTTACGTATGCACGAGTTCGAAAAAGCTATAAAATTTCATCGCAGAAGCCGCGATACGCGGCAGGAAAACTTTTCCTGCGGATTCGGCAGGGTTGCAGGTATATCGTATGTAAAAATGGCGGCGACGAACCGTGGCCCTTTGTTTACCACGGACACGAATAGGCGTGAAATTTTAATAGTAGAAACGTTTATCGCGGTTTCAAATTCGATCAAAGATAGGCACGGATCGATTAATTAGACGAGTTTCGGTTTAGTCGGCGGTTTCGTCGTGTATATCTGCGGTTAAAGGAGTAGAATAGGCAACGCCGCTTTATTAGGTTGCGTGCGAAGATGCATTAACTAAACCGCAATTTAAAATTTCACCCAAGATTGGGGTTACAACTTTACGCGCCTAAACATACCTCCGCGTATCTGAACACGTATAGTGCGCGTATACGCGTCGGCGATGTTTTTAACGTACTTTTATTTTTTTAATTATTATAATTTTACATCTCTTTCATTGTAAAGCGTTAACGTTTTCCCCTTTTGTTACGTTGACGAGCTAGTTCGTTTTAAAATAAATTACAGTCGCGTAACCGAAACGTTATTTAATGACTGAATGAACGCGATTTTAGGTTTTAGATGATCTGAGCTGATGGATAATTCGGCGAAAAGGGGAAAGCGACGTTTTTATTTTCGCGGCTGTATTATTTACTGTATATGCGACGTATTACGGGCATAAAAGGGGTAATTATTTGGGCCATGGAGGTTTTTTTTTCGCGTGATTGAGATCGCACATGCAGTATATAGGTATTAACAGCGAGCAAGTATATTTAAATTTTGTAAAAAAGGGAAACGGAAATTTTGGTCATCGTAATGCTAACTTTCCAAGTAAGCGGTTAAATTAAAAATCCTTCACCTTGTTTTACCCCCTTCTCATTTCAATGCTAAGCGGTTTGATAAAGGAGCTAAGCATTGTATTGTTATATCACTAGCTATATGCAACGTGCAATGATTTATTTCAAGGTTGATGGAAGCGGTTTAGTAGGGGAACTTCTTATTGTGTTATATCTGCTTTAGTAAGTAACACGCTACTCTGCTCCTATGATTCATTTCAAGGTTGAAGTAAGCGGTTTAGTGAAGAAGCGAAGTATTGTATTGTTATATCCATCGCAGTATGTAATACACTACCCTCTTCCTAAGATGAATTTCAAGGTTGAGGTAAGCGGTTCGGTAAAGGAGGGAAGTATTGTATTGTTATATCCATCGCAGTATGTAATACACTACTCTCTTCCTATGACGAATTTCAAGGTTGAAGTAAGCGGTTTAGTGAAGAAGCGAAGTATTGTATTGTTATATCCATCGCAGTATGTAATACACTACCCTCTTCCTAAGATGAATTTCAAGGTTGAGGTAAGCGGTTCGGTAAAGGAGGGAAGTATTGTATTGTTACATCCATCGCAGTATGTAATAACTACTCTCTTCCTATAATGAATTTCAAGGCTGAAGTAAGCGGTTCGGTGAAGGAGGAATGTATTGCATTATTATATCCATTGCAAAGTATAATTTGCTACTCTTCTTCTATGATGAATTTCAAGGTCAAGAATGAAGTATTGTATTCCTTCATCCTAATATCTCTTATCCCCACAATGCAACACTGGGTGAAAATACACCTGGCATGTTCCTTTTCATGTAGCTTAGGCAATACACAACCACTCTCAGGCCCAAACGCTACCGCGTGACGAAGCGTTTCTCCTGACGAACAAAATGTGGTATGCTTTTCATTTTTTCTGCAGTGAAGTATGCAGATGGTAATAAACCAAAAATTTCGAGTTTTATTTTTTATTTTTTTAAATAAAAACTTTATATTTTTTTTACAGTGTTATTTTTGTAAAATGAAACTTACTTATCAATTTTTATAGAAACGTATTATAATGGACTAAATTTATCGATCAAAAAAATTTCATTTTGAAAAACTACTTTTTTTTCAACTGTTGGTGGGACTAAATTTTTATTAATCTTCTGACTCTCAGCACATAAAATGAAGTTATTTGAATTTGTTTACCGAATACTAATTTTTTTTATCTAATGATTCGTAAGAAAATTTACTTTTCAGGCCTAATGAAATCCACATAAGGGTGTTTCCGTGCCTCTAGTCCCGTAGCTGTATATGGCACGTAAATAAAAAAAAAGTAAAAAGCAAAAAAATCTACAAAAATGAAATGAATGACATCAATGAAAAAGCCCAATAAATGAAAAAATTTTAAAATATGATAAAAATAAAATTGAAATAGATGTTCAAATGTGATTAATTAATTCTGCTAATGTTGTGTCCAAAAATTGAAAAAAAAAATTTTTTTTTTTGGAAATTCTTGTTCAAGAGCAGTTGATTTTTAAGAAGAAAAGAAGAATAATGCATCTTTGAGTTCGAAAATTATCTCTATTGTGATCCCAGTTATGCGTCTTGATGATCCTACTTACCTGTGATGGTTTCCACATTTTGAATAAGCGTTTATGCCATTACAGCAGCTATTTCAAGGTCGGCGTAAAAGTTCATCAGATAAACTCGAGCCGCCGTTGAATGCGAAATTACGATAGCAAAATAAATAACCAGAATAAATTACAAAACAAACAAATTTAATACAAGTATCGTTTTACAAACAATGATACACGTTACTTCGTTTAAATTAATTTTTTGAAATTATAATAAATAAAATAAATAGAAAAGGGGAAGGAAAAGGAGAAGGAGGGATGGGGGAGGGAGAAAACGTTAATAGGGACGCGACGTCTGTAAATTTGCAAAAAATAAAAAATTTTTGTCGCTGTACTCGAGCCTTTATAAAGTTCCGATGTACAGATTCGAACTACACGAATACGCGGCGTATGCCGAATGAAATATTGTTTTTAATTATCCGGATGGGTAGGTTTTTTTCCGTTGTTGCCCTCGTGGTACTCTGGTACTGTTAATTTTCGCGTTCTAATTTCGCCGTACAAGTGTACACGCTTGATAGTGTAAAGGGTCGGTGTTAATAGGCAGATTTATTAGATCTTCGGTAACATGTACGAATAACGAAACGAAAAAAAAAAAGTAAAATAATGGCGATTTCATACGCGAGTACCGGAAATGATGGTGATTTTTTTTACGCGTATAGGTGATAGAATACGTTGTAGGGATTTTTTTTTTCTCGCGAATATTAGTAGTAGTATAAATTTGTACGATAGAAATACGCGTACGTGTATGCGGAGTTTATAAAAGAGGGAGAGATGTTTCACCGCTGGTGAAGGGTGAAGAACGAGGTTTTTAATTAATTACATATAAACGGCGGGTTCATTTTGGCGCTTTTGTTGACCGACTTAATCCCTCGGCGAATTGGATAGGTACGTTATGTAGTATTAACGACGACAGCGACGAAAAACTCGTTCGTCGATAGTTATCGAAATTACAGGTGAAGGTATGCCATAGGTAAAACACACAGTATAGATGACGAATGCGGTATACCGTCGTGGTCGTCGTTGTTTACGTTATAACGAGCACGAGCTAATACGATTATTTGTCGTAACGAAGGTGGAAGAGTGTTGGTGTGCGTTACCGACCATTTGTTGAATTTATGTTTAAATTCTCGTTAACATCGGGTCCGCGTGTACCCATAATATGACGTTCGACTCGATACGAGATGTGTGGGTTGAGGCCGATTTGGTGGCGTGCTTTTTCGAGCCTTGTTACTGCGGTCGAGGTTTTCGTAATTTTAGGGCCAACGAAACGCCGATTAAAAGGGCTTGTAAAAATTTGCGAAGTAAATGTAGGCGCGATAATCTCTATTTACATGGTATATACAGTCGTTTATAACTTGTAGAAAAACTATCGAAAATATAAACAATTTCTTTTCCTTCGTCCATGTGTACCGGCTCAAAGTGTCGATAGGCTCATGGCGAGGCACAAAAGGTAACTCAATACCGGTAGGAATATCGTTCGGTCGAGTTTATTGGCTACAGCTCTGGAGCTCTTCACTGGAAACAAAATTAGAATGATTAATTAGCGTGGATTGGGCGTAGTGTGCGTTGCGGTAGTGGACGTCGACGACGCGTATAAGAATATTATTAAATTTACACGTCGACGACGCGATACTCGGCACTCGGCGGCTGAAAATTAATATTTTTCGATAAAACACGCGAGCGGTAAAAAGTTCTTCGGGGACTTGTTTACGTCGTTCGCAGCACATATTACGAACTCGCAGACGAGCCCCGATAAGGGAGAGTGTTAGGGTAACATTTATATAAACATTTTGTGTTCTTCCTCTCTGCGGAATACAGAGAGAGCCGCGCTACCAATGCTGTTCGCGGTATCGTCGTCGCGCGGCGAAATTAAATTGTATATAAACTCGCAAATAAAATCAAGTGTTCGCGTTCGTTTGTTATCCCATTTCCATCTTCGAATGGATCATTGCGCGTCTTATTTATACCCTAAAGACGAATAAATATTTGTAACGTAGCGTGTACGCGCGCCAGCAATAATTCATCTTATTCGTACACGTATAACCATTATAGTCAGTGCCATAACTTAACACCGTGGTTGGCAATTACGAAGGCGATCGCCTGCGGAGGCGATGCGGAAGAAAAAACTTTCGCAGACGGTGACAAAACGTTTTAGCTCGCGTTCTCGGGGTGCGCGGGAAATTCGAAATTGCGCCCGCTAATTTTTCTAAATCTCTTTGATGTGTTCGTTTTGAAAATTACGTCGAATGAAATTATTTGTCAAAGGGAGATGCACGGAGCGCGGACGTGTACAAAACGGTGTTCTATACGTGACTGCCTCACAGTGTAGTTGCGCTTCTATTCGTACTAGATAAAATTCATCGGCTATGTTCAAAAAGTAAGACTTACCTAAGAGCAGGGCTTCGCGTTTGTCGATCTTTTGTAGCACGCTTTCTCGGTCACCTTGCCAAAGTAAGGGTGCTACGGTGGCTACACAGCGGACCTTCATACTGCCGTCATCGACAAAATGACTGCTGGAAATGGTGAGTCGAAGGCCCAAGATTGATGTGGCCAACCCATGCGAATAGGTGTGGGCTGTGTAGTGGATGAGATCTTTGTCTTTTACCTGCGAACAAAATAAATGTTTTCGATTGAGTTAGTTTGATTGAGTATGCTCTTGGTTTTGAGTAGAACAAAAAAGTATTCCATAATGACGGTTTTTAGCTAGGTTCTTTACAGCCTGCCTGAAGGGCTCTTATAAGCTTTACATATAATCATAATTATGGACAATGTTCAACTTTTTAATAACTTTATAAAGATGCACTCATATGAATGATTATTATGGGTGAGGAGTGTACTCTACTCTCAGTTCATATTGATATGTCATGTTGGAGGGGTGAGGAGATGTTATTGTCCTTAAAATGTGTTGATATCACGTATGATGGTCGGACTTTTCGTAAACTTTTTGTGATACGCTGGTCGGACCATTTTCGTTGGTCGGACATTGGCAAAGTCCGACCAACGTTTTGACCTTCTCAATGATATTTTTGAATAGTTTTATGTCGTTTAAGCTCGGTCCTATTTAATTCTGAGTTGGGTCCTACCATAGTATGTTACAATGGAAAAATACACCCACTCTAATATCTTATGCTAAGAAAAATTTTCCGGTGTATGAGGTAACGTTGGTCGGACCATCTTGCCTTGGTCGGACGCGCACTTTTTCTTATACCATGGTAAGACTACGATTATTGCGACGTTGCCACTCAAAATTCACATTCTATGGACGTGAATTTCAATAACTAAAGGCAGACAGTCAAAACATTACATAATTTTTTCGTATCATTGGTGTCTCGTTTTCGCCATATATCGATGGTCGGACATTTTTTCACGTGTCGCTCAGTTATTATTCGTAAAAGTAACGCTTATGATTGCTTTTTAGTGATTTAAAATACAAAGTTGAAAGTTTTTAATTTTTTTAGTTTCAATGTTCAGTAACAAAATTAGAGGATACGCTTGTGTACCTTAAAAGCTGACTTTAAAAAATTTCACTGTTTGAAAAATAATTATTTTTGAACTGATAATTTCTTTTACACGAACAAATAAATTTTGTAAAATATAAAATTTCTACAGATTCTACTCTTCTTAAATTCCATCAAGTATCATAAAACTCAAATTCACATAATTCATCATTTTATACTGTATTTGTAACCATGTGAAGTCACGTCGTCTCACATCAAACAACTCTGAAAAAGTAATCATTTCTGAAGGTATATCCAATTCATCCATAAAATGTAGAGCATATCAGAGAAAATTTACCACTATTTCTGTAGGTACTCCGAAAAAGACTTGACCTTACCTATATTTAATTTCAGTTCCTCACCTTTGACAGGTTTTCGAGGATAACAACTGCGCTCATTTTCAAAATTCATCTTTTTGTATTGTAAGTAATAAAAATTTCGTAACATCAAGTTACCTCTCGTCCGACAGACTTCAAAATTTCGTTTTACTCGAGTTATTGTGAGATAACGAGCGTTTGTAAAAATCATGACCTCACGTTAAATCACGCTTCCACAAGTTAAAAAACTATTCATCGCTGGAAGTGGGCCTACTCATAATTCCTATCCTCCAATTTTTTGATTTTTTTTTTTAAATGTATAAAATACGTTAAAATAAAATGACAATTTTTTACAAATCCGATCAGCAGAAGCTCGAAAATTCAGGTAGTCAGAAACTCGGTTATTTAACATTGCACTTAATCGAGTGTCCAACTACCTAAATTTTTCTGGAAATAACTTTGAAAAACTGACGACAGGCCAAACAACCGAGTATTTTACTACCTGAATTTTCGAGTCTCTGCTGATAGGGTTTGTAAAAAAATGGCATTTCATTTATTTTCAAAAAAAAACAAAATATATACCAAAAGTTTGAAGACCCCACCCTCCCCTGACCTTCCCTTCCCTTCACAAATCAGGTAGGCTGTAATAGCTAATGTTTTCAAGTTAAACACTCGGCTAAAAATAAATTAACAATTCGAGATAGTGAGATACCCGTTTTGATCCAATAATTGATCTTCAACCCTGTTTTTTCCAAAGGTACATACTACATACGTAATAACATGAATGAACGCATATTAAAGATAGTCAGCTTAAATGGGATTTAGAAGAATTTTATGGATATCTTTTTTTTTTCAATTAACCGCAAAACATGTAAATGGTTCAAATTTTAAAGATCTCTAGCTTTTGTGCAAATTATTGCAATTGTTAGGGCTTATTATTTTCCATGCATAATTTTATGCTTTGTTCAATGACACGTCATAATTGTCGTTCCGATACAAGAAATGTAAATTGGAATTTTTTCTTTATTTACTTCAAAAATCACTGAAAAATGCAAAATTTCCAAATTTTGAAAACTTCCAGTTCCAACCCATATCACAGGCTAGGACTTGTTCTTTGTGATGCATAATTTCATGTTCCTTTCAATGATGTACTCACAATTTAGATTGGAAAAGCAAAAATACATTTTAAATCGACAATTTTGATTTTTTTTTAGTAAAATTGGAGAAAATGGCGCTCACGTGCTTATAAATCCACCAATAATTTATTTCTAGTAGATACTTTTTGGTATTCTAATTTTAGTTTTTTATACGCCACATTGATCTTAGCAATTGTTTGAAAAAAAAAAAGTTCAAATCGACCACAACTTTGTCGCACTCTTCTCACCTCAGAAATGACACTTCTGTTGATTTAACCATGAAAACCTGGTTTTTCAGTACCCCTATATGACATCATTTATAGAAAACTTTCAGAAACAAGGCATGGCCTGACATTTGTAGAGTAGTCTTATAGGACTATGAAAGAGATTTATAATAGTCCTACCATAGAACGCATGAGGCGCGTGAGGTGTGTAATAGAAGTCTAACTTAGGTATAATATAATTTCTACAAAATACACAAAATGAGTCCGACTTTATATAAGATGTATTTCACAAGTTAAAAGGCTATGTATTTGGCAACCTAGCATAATAGTCCGACCATAGAATGTATAAGGTGCGTGAGGTGTGAAATATGCGTCCGACTAGCGTATAACATAATTTTTACAATACACCTGTAGAAGGTCCGACCATATACCATAATACCTAACAAAGTGTGAAGTGTATGCGCATCAACGCAGTCTTACCAACGTATGACATTCTTTCTTACCGAGTGTTAGGCACTTTTTTTGGGTGTAAGAAGATTCTGGTCAGGGAATTTTGTTTTCTAATAACTGAAGAAGGAAATGCACTATCATTTAGAAATCCAGCTGCACTGGAACAAAAGGGTCCGACCATGGTATTACAGGGGTGTAAAGTCCGACCATCATACCTGATACCAACTTGGGTGTGTGTATGAGAGCAAGGGAAAGGTAAAAGAAAAAAAAAGTTTCGGTCATGACTTCATATGACTAAGGAGTTTCAATGAGTAATAATTATACTCAAATTTCGGTGACCTAAGTCTGTTAGGAGAGGAGTGAAAGAGAAAAATGCCTTTTGGAGGGGAACTCAAGGTGAAAAATGTTTATAAACAGTCCTCTTCTCTTTGACATGTATACTTGGAAAGCAGAAACTTGGTTTATGGGGATTTGTTGGAGACTAGAATATGCCTCCTTGAATTCAAATTGAAATGTGTGAATTCGAATGGAAGTAAATTTGCGGGTTGTCAAAATTTCGGGATTGACTGTAAGCAGTGTCGGTGGTCCAAAATGGCCCTGAACATGGTTCCAAACAAGAACCGTTAAAACTCGTTATTTATAAAAATGGTGAGAACTTAGTCGAGACATCAACATACCTCTATAGTCTGGAACTGAAACTGGACAGAAATAAAAATAGCAGATCATTTCGGACTGAGCTTACTTTTTTCAGCTTTTTTAGAATCGAATGTAAGCAGGCTTTGCACAGTGCACATATCATTTAATATGTTTACATACAAAGTACAACTAGCCATTATTCGATGTTATTTTTCGCAGATTTTTCATACTATACTAGCATTTTGTTCTTTTCCTCCCCTCCCACCTGTATTTTCTCTCTGGTAGAGTTGAAATTTCGCGATTTTGCGAGTCGATAAAAAGGAAAAATGTGCGTAATGCTTAAAAATATACCTATTAAATAGGAAAATACAACATCGCGGAAGCAGCTTACTTAGAAGGTTTTAAAACTTGATGAAGATTTCAAACAGGAAGAGAAAGAAGCAAGAATTTTTTCGCCATGTTTTGAAAATTGTTTACGAACAAAATTACATTATAAACTGGGAATAAGGCATAGGACGAAAATCGATAGTACGAAATTTCGAAGTTGAGAAATTTAATCTTGTAAGGAAAAAGGGGAAAAAAATAGTATTCTGGAATTAATTTAGCTCTACAGATGAAATTTTAATATAGCGAATTTCGCAGCTCGGTACATCGGGTTATTAATTTAATATACCGGAATTCGAATGAGAAGAAATTTTGCGCAATATAGCGAGAGATGTTTTTTTTTTATCTCATTATCGGGAGCGAATTTCCGTAATTTACTTATTCGCTAACGACAACCGGTCTCTAACAGTTGGACGAAATGGTGGTGCGATTTGAAGTAAGGACTCCGAGTCGTCTGTCTAAACTAGGTAATGTTTACCATTTACGTTGCAAACACCTAGTCTGCACTCTGTAGTCTCGATGCTTTTAAATATTATTCTTTTCGCTCGCGCGTATATTTATAAAGTAAATATAGTACGTGTTGGAAGAAACGCCCGTGCTTTCGCGAATAAAGAAGGCAAGAAAAGAACAAAATAAACGAACTGAAAGGAGTAAATAAAACACCAATTGGGGAGCCGATTGAACGGAAATATCAAAACGTACGTACGCTATTCCCGAAATGAGATACTTGGAGTGAGGCGAGTTTTGTTTCGTATCCCTTTATCTACGTCGTCTAATGCTTACCTTACCTATTTACAAATGAAAAGAAGACGTCGAAGTTGTTAATAACTCGTTCAATATGGTGGAATAATTTTTACGTGTCGATCGACGTAAAGAAAATATTTAAACAAGCTTCGATCAGGACGGATGTGCATTACGTGACCGTTCAACACGTGTAAAAAAGTGGAAGGGAATTATGGAAATATTGGCTCTTGAAATATGCACGAACCTCGAAGTTTATTACTCGATTTTCTAATCGTTCAGTAAGTCAAGATTTTTTAGCCGGAAACATTCGTATGATAGAGGTATTAGATTTAAACTTCAGCACTGTTATCCGCCATGCCTCTCCCAAAAAAAAGTTTTTTACCTTGGTTTGCGAAATGAAGCTTCTATACAAAAATAAACTCGTCCTTAATAAAGCTATTTTTCTTTCGATTTTATGCGAGTTTTTCTCTTTGTGGACTTGATGAAAAACGCAGAAAATTTATTTATAAGTTCTTTAAGTTGGTAAAAAAGTATTGTTCAAAATATATGTTTTTTATCTCATCTCAAAAGTGATGAGAGCTAATAATAAGTCATGAAAGGTATCCATACCACAGCAAAGGCAGATTTTCGGAGTGAAAAATGTTTGAAAAAATTCCACAACGAAAAATTTATACGCACGGTTTTTGTGAAAGCTCAAACTACAAATTCATTTTGTTACTGTAGATGAAATATGTGTTAAGCTCGAAAGACGACAAATTACGTGAAGAAGTCTTCATATGATTTAATTTTTACGAAATAATGACTACATTTCTTTAAACGATATGGGCAATTGAAATAGAAAGCTAAAAATTTCCAAGAGCTATACGCAAAACATATTGAAAAAAGCTGTTTTGAAAAAGCCTTAATTCCGAAATTCTATCTGAAACGCAAAATATACGAAAAGATTAAATGATTTGTATTTAATTTTTGCAGATGTTAGCGTTGCTTTATATGTATTTTTTTCGCTCATTCGCAAAGTGCTCAACAGGAAGATGCTTTTTGTGCTTCAAAAATTGAGGGAGTTATTTACGGTGATTACTAACAAGATAATTTATTCATTCAAATTGGAACAGACTTCAACGATTTTCAAGAATTTGATGATGTAATTAATCATTTTTTGGCCACCAAAAAGAGGAAAAAATTTATCCGTGAATATTAAAAATTAAGCAAAATATAGGTAGTGAATTAAAGGAAAAAAGGAAAAAAATCTGTAAACATTTAATTAGGTGTATGAAAAAATAGGTGGTATGTTTTCGTTTGTGTTTTCTGACCAAATACTTATAATTCGTCTTTAGTTCTTTTCAACTAAGGAGATGAACTGTCCCCAATAACCCTCAAAATATTGCAATTTCACCCAGGGGCGTACCGAGGACATTCTTCAGGGGGGGGGGGGAGAAAACCAAAAATTACCAACTAATACCATGAAATTTTTCCAACTGTTGACCTTTTTTTTTTTTTTAGTCTTCAAAAAAATTTAAAAATAGTTGTAATAATACTGCGCAAGTGGTCAAGTTTACCAACTTTACGCCAAAACTCCAAATTTACCAACTTTCCAAAAGCCAAGGGGGCTACGTCCCTGGTTGTGCGCTATACATGATATAAGTTGGCATCAGTTCGAATTTATTCGAGTTCTTATTTTCCCAAAAGAAATTCAAGTTCCCAATTTCAGCGTTGAACAATTATAAATTTCCCAACTTTTCAAAACACCTGGGGGGAAGCTTCCCCCATCCCCCCTTAGTTACGCCCCTGATTTCACCTCAACGTGACGTATATATGTAATATGAAATAACTCATGCATTAAAAACTTCTATCAAGTAGAAATCCCCCTCACGGATTCGCATTTCAACGCCCGCGCCCCGAGGCTCCCTAGTTAGCTCTGGCATCATTTCTCAGTTTTCTGTAGCGGAACTATTTTTCATTCGATTTTCCATTGATTCTGACCTTCAGTCTATCTCGAAGCAATGTGGTTGCAGGACGGGCCTAGGCAGCCCAATAAAATCCATGATGCCAAAGTACAGTATTCTTCTTTTAACTAATCATTTTTCAACCTCTTCCCATACCTTGACCGTAGGTATTCGCGGTAACTCATCATTGCGGAAGTTGAAGAAGCCCTACAGGATTTGTGAACAGTGCTGCGGTACATTTTTTGAGTGCTCTATTTAGATTGGGAATCTACGTAGTATCTGGTAGGCAGGAAATAGGATATAATTCAAACAATGAAGATATAAAGATTGATTGATAATGATTAAATGATGCTTCAAAAGAGGACCCTTATTGCAAAGTCGCGAACAAAAAGTTGTGCTGGGGCAAAAATAGTTTTTGGGCCTCTCTTTTATTTTTCATTTTTGAAATCCAATGAAAATTTGAAAAAAAATTGATGAAAATTATGACCACCTCATGCTCTTTGTAACTTTAGTCCACTCCCTCCACCCCTTCTCACCAGCCTTACCTTTTTGGCACTACTTTATTGGTATAACTAGCATAGTATTCATTATACCAGGTGCTGCTCCCATGGGGCTACTGATACTAAAATGATGATGAATTATCGGGCACATTACGCGTTGTATCACTCATTTAAATCTGACCTTGACCCTGAGGTTAAAACAGGGAATATATTTGCTTTTTTAGTTTTTAGAACTCAAATCAAGTCTACCGTATGCTCACCGCGGAACCTCTAAATTACCTATTTACTTATTAATCATTTTTTAAATAGACGATTTTTTTTTTCAGAAAGTTCAAAAAAAGTTTTAGGTGCCTAAAATTTTTGAAACAATGGTAAATAAGCAATGTTTTGGGTCAAGACACAATAGAGGTTAATTTTTGAAGATTACAAATTTGGAATTGGTCAAAAATGCATTTTTTGAAATTTTAACAGTTTTGTAAAATTTGAGGGTATTCTGGAAGGTGTTGCCCATCAATATTAAAGACTAACATTATTTCACTGGCCCTCTTCACTTCCGGAAAAATCACAAAATTACCAAATATTATTTTGATATAAATTTGTATTGCACTTCAGTATTGCCTACATGTGGTAACTTCACTAGACTCTTATAAGACATTTTTGATTGAGTTTTTAATTTATTAGAACGATGGCTATTACGATCTGCCTGATTTGGGAAAGAGAGGTTGTATTTTTGCATTTCAAAATTTTTGGTATTTATAAATTTTCCTGCCGCGCATAGTGCCGACAGTTATGGACGAAGATGGTTGAAAATTCGATTGGAGACTTTTTGTGGATTCTTCAAAATTATTTTTTATTTTTTTTTATTCATCTCAAAATGATGGTTCAGTTAAATGTTGAGAGCGCGTGGAGAGAGGATCAATAACTCGAAATATTTTTTTCTTGATCTCATATGGAATAGTGAGTCACGGATACCAACATATTCGAAGTTCAGTCTTCCATATCTCGTTACCAGATCGATCTGTAGAAGTCGAACTTTGTATGTGCAGTCAGTTAGGAATCACAATATGATCCTTCGAATTTGGATCAAAATGGATCCAAAGTGGTAGATGACGAAGACTTGAGCAAAGCTTTAGGAAGCTCAGATGGCTCAGATTTGATAAATAGGGACTTACATATATGGTTACTAGTAATGAGAAGTATGATCTAGGTGAATTTCGGTTAGATACGTGATTTTGTAGAGGAAAAGGAGTAGCTGTTCTCAAAATGTGGGGTAAACGAAAAGTCGACAATTTTTGATTATGATGTCAGATGATAGGGTGAGATCATTTGACAAAAATTTTACGATTTTAGCCTCCTAGTGAGTATGGAAGAGATTGGAGGCGAAATCACTGCGAGAAGTTTCATAAATCTCATATCCATTTATCAAATTGACGTAGAAAGGTCAACTTTGGCGTATGAAGATAGTTAGAAACCATAGAATGGCCTCTTGAATTTAACTCACAATGATCAAAAATAGATCCAAAATGGCGGATGGCCGAAAGATGAGGTGAGCTTGAGATGAGCTTTTTAACATTTGTGAAAGTACTACATATTTCGAACGAAATGTTTCGGGTGTTTTTGCGAGGGATAAAGCGAAGGTTTTGGACTCGGTAATAGAAGTAGCCTGTGAGGGTTGGAAGAGTGCTGGACATAATTCGACTCTAGTAATGTGGCACAGATGCTTATTTTTGTTTGTTTCAGAGCACAATTAACTATAGTAAGATATGGCTTAAAGGCGACTCAAAAATCAGACTTCGCTATAAGTCACCTGGATGACCGCAAGCGCGCCCAAGAAAGTCAAGAAACGCGTAAGTACGCCTATTTTGTTGGGAAATAATTAATAACGTGGAATTCGGGCCCGCCAAAACGATCTAAACCTCGAGAAAGTCGCATCGATAACGTCACCCACTCAACGTTCAGTATCCGTGTTGGAGTTAAGTACTCGTAGATTTTTCCCGAATCCCGTAAAACTTACAAATTAAATAATCCCGCAGGTCTGCGAAACGAGCACGTATTAACCAACGAGAGAAGTAAACATTGGGGACCTGTTGAATAATTTCGTCGATGCGAACTACGAGCGAAATTTTTTCTTCTTTTTGGTAGCGTTGTTTTTGTTGGTTGGAGGTAGAACACAGAGAAATAAAAAAAAGTTTGAATGTAGCAACTGTAAATTCTAATTTTTTTCCGGTAACTTTCCAGAGTACCTTTTTTTTTTTCGTGGAAATTTTTTTCACGAACTTTAAAAGACTTTATAAATTATTTAGCTGAAAATTAGTGCGTATATAACTTTTACATAATGTTTTAATAGTAACATATTTTTTCAACGAGCGAATTCGCAGTGGCGAAAATTTTTATTATTCTTTTTACTATCTGCTTTTGTTATTCATAGCGCATAATTTACTCGTAATAGACGAGAAATTCTGAAAAATATGGCGATATGTATGGTTGTGGTCGTTGAGGTGTTGCGGGTCTGCGGGTGTGATTCGTTGGCATGTTTTCGTCGAATAAATGTTCTTCGAAGGGCTTAGCGTAGTATACAAGGTGCTTGGATATGTTTTTAAATGCGTGCAAAAAGCATCAATTAATTTATGTATGACGACTGATGCGCGGAATTTTGTGAAATATGTAATCGACTTGGATGTGTTTTTTGCCCCCTTTCGATTGTTTTATTTACTCGTTGACGCGTACGAATGTACGAGAGTCAATATTTACGAAGCTAATACACGTCGAGCTATTTAAATAACATATTTGCCATTACCGGGTTCGTTTCTTCGTTTCCGTCTCTATAATTGTACGAACGAAGACGACGTTTCATATATGTATAGTCTAACGACTGCGTTAGTATAAGGAAAAGGGTTGATGGGGAAAAAAATATTCGCTCGTTTTACTAAATTCGATACTTACACTATACACGACGAAGGAGGGTAAAAAAGAAGTCAGTTTATTTAGGCGTGTACATGTTTATTGCATTTGATTTTGTTTACTTTGGAAAACTAGCGTATAAAAGTTGGCGAAATCAATTTCATTTGTTTAGCGTAACGCGTCGCTTCGCCATTATTGGGCGGATAATTTTCGACGTATTGCCATTGCCGCGTGCTGCTTTCTAAGGCGCGCGTGGTATACAATTACTACGTAATCGATTCCTTTTATTGGTACGAGATTTCTCGCCGGCGATACGGAGGCTGGTAAATTCCTGTGCTCGTAAATGCGCCCATTGACGTGGCTATAATTTTGCTCTCGCGAATGCCGCCGATGGCTGTATGTGAGGGTTTTTTGTTGCGATTTTCTCAATAAGTTATCGCGAGCTTGGTAGCGAATTCGAATGTTTCGATAGATAAAACAAGAAAGCTCGTTGAGCCTCGATGTCGCCATTAGAATTTTATCGGTCGTAACGTGGAATTTTACCGCTGTCTTATCAATTAGAATGGAAGAAGAGGTGATGTAGATTTTTTATCCTTTGCTGTGGGGGTTTTTTATTCTTTGTTTTTTCGTACGGAATTTCCATTACGTTGGGAATCGAAGAATGGGAATGGAGAAAAGCTGTCTCGATTCCAGTTGTAAGTAGTTTGTGTTAGGGAGGCAGGTATTGCTATGAAAATGAGATATTATTGGAAATGTCTTTATGGAATGAATTGCAAGTATAGAAAAGTAAGCAACTATGTCGCTTTACTGGAGCTGAGTTTTTAATCGGGGCTCGTTCAGATTTGCAAATAACATTTCTGACCCCCAGTATGTCTGCGGACTACAACCAGTACCAAGTCTAAAACCCTTATCCGTTTCTGCAGTTCATTAGCATTAAGTTCTGCAAGTCATTGAGGAAATTTGGAATGCTTTAGTCCCCGCCCCTCATTACAGGGACATTTGGAGATATTTGTAAATATGATATATTAATTTAAATGGCATTATTATGATTATTTTAAATGAGCATAAAATGAAATCACCAAAAGAAAACGAGTTTTTGATTATCATCTAATTTTCGAGTCTATGGGAGGGTAGTGAGGAGGAGTGAAAATAGTCCTAGATGAAAAATAAGTTCATAATCGTATTCAGCGTATACTGCATTTTTTAAATTTTTTTTCAAAATTTGGAGGCACCATACCCCTCATCGGATTGTTCCCATCTTGAAAATGCTGTGGTTAAAAACACATCAAGTTGTTTCATATTATGATGTTTTTCTCAAATTTTTAAAAGAGTATGGTTTATCGTGACGATATAAAAGAGTAAATACAGCACATGAAAAGTAGGTGCAAGCGATAAATAATGCATTCACGGTGAAAAAAAAAACAGAAAAATGCATTAAACGATAATACGTATATTACACGATAAATAAGTAAAAAATGCATTAAACGACTAATATGTACATTGCACGACAAATAAATGATCGCACGTTAAAACAATTACATGAATTATATCACACGACAAAATTTACAATGATATTCACATTACAAAAATTTGTTAGCATGACAAGGGGTTCACGCGGGCCCGAGTTTTTATCCGCGATCTTTTTTTTTTGCTCTTTCAACTTTTCCTCCCTGTCCTGTGCCCGAATTTTCTCTGCATGACGCTGACGCTTTCTTAGACTTTGTAGGTCTCCTCCACTTACGTATCTGGCCTAATGGATGGGATTTAGCCTCAGCAGGAACTTACATCCATTTTAATCTAATTAGTATACTACACCAGTAATATGTTTATAAAATGTTCTTTTCATCTAATAAAAACAAGAGCAAGCTGAACGGTTTAAATCAGAATTTACAGTATGAATCATCTAAATTTCTCGAGGTAGTTTCAAAAATCCATTGAAGAAGGTTTCAACCAATATCTAGGTACTAACAGTACTAACCCTCTAATGGCACACATAAAAGTAATTTAAATTAGAAAATAAAAATTGTGCTGAGTCACTGAAGAAATTGAAATATAATATGTTATTGTGCTCGCTTGAAATGCAGAATTTCATTACAAAAAAATTGCATAATATCAAAATTGAAGGGGCAGCATACATAGGATAGAATAGAAAATTTTTTGAAAATTTCCAGCTCCTTGAATATTGAAGATAGGCAATTTGTTATTCTATGTTTTTTTCTTGCAAATCGTTCGAACTACAACATAACATGGTTTTATTTTCAATTTTTGCGACCTGAAAAATGCAATGAATAATTTACATAAAAATTCAAAAGTAAATCTGCCCCTTCAAAAATTGATGTATGCAACCAACACAGATTCCCAAATTGAAGAAATTGTGGCAACGTTCAACTATGAAGGGTGCACAGGGATGAGCAGCCGGTTATGCCGGAGCGCAGCGAGTTTGTATTACCGATGGGTGAAATTCACCCATGTGTGCTAATTAAGGGCCAATAATGAGGTGAATATTTACTGCATTCAAGCAATGCTATGGTGCATTTCATCCATTTAAACAGCAAATAGAAGTACGAATTACATTATCGCTCTGTCGGTCGGTTAAATCGAACAAAATCATGAGTAAATAAAAGTATATTGTTCAGTTTCTCCAAGAATCTACAAACTTAAACTTAACATACTAACATCTAGCGCCAATACACTCTATTTGCTGATTGGATACTTATTCGAGAATTAGATGATGATGATGAAGAAAAAGTGATCGCAGTAGGGTTTTCTACAAAAATTCTAAAAATAAAAACCACAGGTAATGACGAAAGGAGTATTTCGGGAGGAGTTGTCGTGATTCATAAAGAAGAATGACGGGTGTAGATAAAATTCGCTCAAAATTCGGTGAGGAACTTTTTTTGAAAATACACAAGAATTGTTTTTTTGTTTTTTCGATAAATTTCAAAATGGCGGATCACTTAAATTTTGAGGGGAGCTGGAGAAGAGGCAAATAGCTCAAATTTTTCGTTTTTGATTTCATATGAAAGAGTTAGTCACGAATACTAACATATCCAAATTTCAGCTTCTTTAACTTGGTTTGGTGGGGAGATATGGAAGATTCAAGAAATTTCATGACTCAAAACTTCCTCAAAAAGCCGTTTTTTGATCTAACTCCTTTCAATATGCACTTAGGAGGTCAAATTTTGTGTGTGAGGTTAGTTGATGACTGCAATATGACCTCTTGAATTTGGATCAAAATGTATCCAAAATAGCGGATTATCAAAATTTTGAGTAGAGCTTGAGGAGCCTCAAGTTGGTAAAAATGTAATTAATATGAATTCATATGGTTATTGGGAATAAATTGTATACCATATCCCGAATTCACTTCCATACATGATGTTGGAGGGGAAAAGGGGGGTTATCAACCTAAAATAGTGGTGGGGGTACAGGATGGGTCAAAAATTTTTTATTGCTGTGTCATATGATAAAATGAGCCCAAGTGACAAACGTAATTTGATTTTAGCTTCCTCAGTGATTTTGGAGGGGAGTTAGAGCAAAGAACGGCTTTTGGAGGGGAAATTGCTGCAGGAAATTTCATTAATCTTCCATATCTCATCACCAAATCGGCCTAGAATGGTCAAGCATTGCGTGTAGGATTAGTTTGTGGCCAGAATATAACCACCTAAATTTGAGTCAAAATGGATCCAAAATGGCGGATTATCAAGATTTGAAGATAATTTGAGCACCTTCAAATAGTTATAATTTGAGAAATATGTGTTCACATGATTATTTCATGGCAAGAAATACTACATTTGTGCCAAATTCAACTTCTTAAGTGTTTTTGGAAAGGATGGAGTAGGGGTTTTCAGACTTGGTATTGGGTTTGGCCTGTAGTGATGAACGGTTAAACAAGGTTATTAGTAAATCAAAACGAGCTCCAATTAAAAACTCAGCTCCAGTAATGCGGCATGGCTGCTTACGTTTTTTTTTTCAAGCGATTTTTAGTGTATTCCCGCCTTCTGCCTTCCAGGGAGGATATTTTTTCTTAATGTATAAACTAAAAAAAAAAATTGAGAAAATTTGCTTACTTTTTGTTAATTGCTTCCTTTCATTAGGATTAACGACAAAACTACTTTATCATGAGATAACGAGAGGCGAACCTGAATTGATACATTATTTTTACTTACATCAGATATAACATATTTATGCTTTGAATTTTTACGTTCGTGCCATATACACTGAATTTAAATGTCATTAACGAGCTTCAAATACCCAGTAGTCTCAAGCGAGGAAGGAGATTGAGTTTTTAGGGAGACAACGTCTTCGCCAGCGTTTACGATAGACGAATGGAGGCAACTGAAGATGTCATTTAAATTTCCGAATCGTCGGGTACGGAAGCAAGAGAAATGGGTGAAAGAGGGCAAGAGGTGGTGGACGATATCGATAACTGTAGACGTGTAAAAATCTAGAATATCGTATGTAAAGGCCTCGAACCCCGCGTCAGTATTAATTACGTGGGAGCGACGTGACTTCTGGGGTAGCGGCGCTAATGAAGAGAGATTTCATACTAGATTAGAAGAAGTGGTACGGAAGGCGCGCGCGAATATCGCGTTTGAGGGCGAAGAAGGATGACGCGTCGAATCGGCGTACTTAATAACACGTAGTACATAGGCTAATATTATAAGTCGTTGAAGTAAATGAAGATAGATTAAGACGGATAAAACGATCGCCATAACGTACCGCCTGCCCGGCTCAGCTGAAGCGCATTATAATGATCATAATTATGATAAGCTGGTTTGTCTTTTCGCATGCGATAAAGGCATTAGTATCGAGTGAGGTATTGATTGGGTGCAAGGATTCGGTTCGGAAGACTCGCGTAGCGTTAAGTGAATAATGTGGTATTCCGAGCTGCTCGAATGACGGAAGGCGAGCTCGCGTTTGCAGTTTTATTGGGACGTCGATTTTTCGTTTATGGAGTTTCGCGGAAACAGGCACAGGACAGGGTGAGAAGTAGAACGACGCGGTGGCTCGGGCTCGATCATTACGGTATGGTTTTGACACAATGATTTACTATATCTGTCTAACAACCTACGACCCTCGCAGCTAATTACACGGTACGTCGTACCTAAGCGGCGATGGAAACGGCGGAAAATAAGACGTCGTTATTTATGCCAAAAGTTACGTAGTATAATAAAATTTTGTATAAAAGCACACGAATCCCTTGCCACCCTGTATCCCGGAGCGCTTGAGCTAACTCTATAATTTGCTATAACTGTGTAAAATCGCCGATACCACTGTTTACCAGCTTTATAATTCATACGGTAATTGCGTATTACAGACTGACCCAATGAGTAGTCTTCGTACGGTGATTTAAACGACGAACTCTTGCGACCCCTTCTCTTCTCGCCCAGCTCTCCGAAACTTCCGCGCTAAGACGGCGAATAGGTAGTTGCTTTATTAAATTGCTAATTTTATCGGTTACAAGTTATATTATCCCTTAATTGAGGGGGGGGGGAGAAGTGTAGTAAAAATTTAATTTAATAATATGTCTGGCCGGGTTAATTATCGAACCTTACTGGCGTTGGAGCTGAGGTATTACAAACGATGGTTTTTTTAACCTCGAGTTTAATGGTGTTTCGAAATTGAAAATATGTACGTGGGAGAAAAATATAGGGCATTTTGATATACGATTTATGCGAAGGGCAGCAGCGAGAGGAAATAAATTGCGCGACGAAATTGCAAATTGCAATCGCCAATATGAGTATCAGCGGTAGTACGGTTGAGAGAGCTGGTAATATGCGCGTGAAAATAGTTTATAATTTCGTCGCGAAGTCGTTACGCCAATAAACTCCGGCGAATAATAATTTTTATGGAAATTTAGGTTATTTAATTCGGGTTGCGGTCGCAATTTACACTTAATGGATGGCGGTTTTGGCAACTGTGTTTTTTTTCTGTGCTCGCCACCCCACAGAGCTTAACTTTTGGAAGATGAATCGAGATAAAAGTAAAGTTGTATTGCCTCGATTAAAGAGCGATATCTAAGTGGTGGGATTTTTCGACGGTTCTTGGATTATACCTACAGCTGGTGTGCATTAGATTCCAACGGAAATGCAGTGTAATCGAAGTTGGTTTTCCTATTTTTCTTACTCGGTTGTGAATTCACTATTTAGCTGAGTTTTTCATCAAAACCAAAGTTCTTACAATCCACCATGAAGGACTTCCTCAATGTATAGGGTAGGGTGCGTCAGATTTATATGCAAAAAATTTGAAGTTTGAAATTTTGAAGTCTTACCCACTAGAAGTGTTCCTTTTACTCAAAAAACACCATAGAAAAAATTTCAGGTAAAAAAAAAAAACATAAGCAGCCATGCCGCATTACTGGAGCTGAGTTTTTAACTGGGGCTTGTTTTGATTTAGCAATAACCTTGCTTAACCGTTCATCACTACAGGCCACACCCAATACCAAGTCTGAAAACCCCTACCCTATCCTTTCCAAAAACACTTAAGAAGTTGAATTTGGCACAAATGTAGTATTTCTTGCCATGAAATAATCATGCGAACACATATTTCTCAAATTATAACTATTTGAGGGTGCTCAAATTATCTTCAAATTTTGTAAATCCGCCATTTTAGATCCATTTTGACTCAAATTCAAGTGGTTATATTCTGGTCATAAACTAATCCTACACACAAAGTTTGACCATTCTAGGCCGATTTGGTGATGAGATATGGAAGATTCATGAAATTTCCTGCAGCAATTTCCCCTCCAAAAGCCGTTTTTTGCTCTAACTCCCCTCCAAAATCACTGAGGAAGCTAAAATCAAAATACGTTTGTCACTTGGGCTCATTTTATCATATGACACAGCAATAAAAAATTTTCGACCCCTCCTGTACCCCACCACTATTTTAGGTTGATAACCCCGCCTTCCCCCTCCAACATCATGTATGGAAGTGAATTCGGGATATAGTATACAACTTATCCCCAATAACCATATGAATTCATATTAATTACATTTTTACCAACTTGAGGCTCCTCAAGCTCTACTCAAAATTTTGATAATCCGCCATTTTGAATCCATTTTGATCCAAATTCAAGAGGTCATATTGTGGTCACCAACTAACCTCACACACAAAATTTGACCTCTTTAACTTGATTTGGTGGGGAGATATGGAAGATTCAAGAAATTTCATGACTCAAAACTTCCTCAAAAAGCCGTTTTTTGATCTAACTCCTCTCAATATGCACTTAAGAAGCTGAAATTTGGATATGTTAGTATCCGTGACTCACTCTTTCATATGAAATCAAAAACGAAAAATTTGAGCTATTTGCCCCTTCTCCAGCCCCCCTCAAAATTTGAGTGATCCGCCATTTTGAAATTTATCGAAAAAACAAAAAAACAATTTTTGCGCATTTTTAAGAAGAGTCCCTCATCAAATTTTGAGCGAATTTTATGAATACTCGTCGGCGCTACGCTTGGGAAAAAAAATATATATATATATACCAAAAAGTTGGACATTTGCCAGATGATTACAAATGGTCTGAAACGCAAAGATTTGAAGACCCCACCCTCCCCCGACCTTCCCTTCCCAAATCAGGTAGGCTGTAATAGCTATCGTTTTGTTAAAAACTCAGCTAAAAAGTATTTAGAGGGTTTCTACGCCACTGGTAAGTTTCAAGTTCTCACAAATTTGACAATAATGAATTGAACGTCTTGTAAAACATCCACTACTATGTGCTTTTCCCACCATCATGACCTCAGTAAATCAATCCAAGCGAAATATCTGGTTTGTAGGTCTTACAACTTTGGAAAAAATTGAAGGAATAAAATTACAATCAAATCCGCAAGTACTAGGTTCTTTTACTATGTTTCACAGTTATAATGAGAAACACCCAATATCAAATAGTGCTAGAAATACTTGCGATGAAATTTCTGTTTTTTAGAAAAAAGCATGTATGCCGATTCAAAAATTATAACATTATAAAGAAGAGCATAGCGCTAGCAAACCCCTTATAAGAAAGTTTAGACTTTAAAGCAATGGAATTTAACTTCTTGAGTAAATTTTATGGGTTTTGGTACTACCATGTCAAATACAGGGAAATCTAAAGAAGCGTGTCTCCTACTAGAAGTGAAATTTGATAAAGAATTAGGGTACTTGACTTTTAGACATTACGTTTTGGAACTGATTGTAACCAAAGTACTGATACGATTTTTGGGCCATCAAGCGGGCCAGATATTCTATTATTTAAACGATGATTGGAAAAATATTGATAAGAGAAGTGTAATTTTCTAGTTATTCTTTTTGTTTCAGTTTGTAGTTGATGAATAAATTAATTTTTATTTTAAACATTTAATTTGTCAATTTTAAGAAAATTTTTCATATTGGGTTCTACATTAAATTTTCAACCCAAAAGCGCCACCTCTAAAAAAAATTTTTTGAAAATTTTTTGAGGGTATCATTTTTTCATCAAAAAGAACAAAACTAAAGGGTAAGACACCAAAATTTCAAAAAAATGCCATAGGGTGTTTCAGAAGTGGATGCTTTTGATGAGAAGAATGATAGGCAAGACATAGTGCATCGGCGTAGTGATGGTTGTATATTTTGATAGGCAGAATTTTTTTTCTTCAAAAAGTTAAAGCGTGGTGTCTCAGTTTACTAAATGACCTCAAAAGAACGGCATAAAAATTTCAACGTCCAACTCATTTTGTAGATTCCTCAAATTAGGTCAACATTATTTTCAAAAATTCGATACCATCGAAAAAATCAGTTTTCGGGTAGTTTGAAGTTTTTTGAGTCCAAAAGTCATTTTTTGTTATTTAAAGACGAAGAAAAATTTAGCCGCCATTTTTATTTCATTTTAAACTATTTAATTGGTTTTTTATTATTTTTTTTAAAAAAAGCTTTATTTTTGCCTATTTAAAAGAAATGAGCAACAGTGAAGTAATTGGTTGTTCGTATGCTTAATAAAGGCTTAATTTAGCCTTTTTCGGGCTCGAGAGGTAGAATATTATCGATTTTTGCTTCACAGTGGTTCTCGAAGTCTTGAACTTTTCGATGATAGAACATGTATACAATGCCATTTTGAAATAGGAATGTGATACTTGGGAAAACTTTATGAAGTAAAAGTCAAGCATACTCTCCCTATGGAGTGCTAAAAACACGAATCAAACTTATGCTGCCGAGCATGAGCACTTAATGAACTATCCATTTTTTCGCCATTGCTTCTTTTTCAAAAACATGAAAAAGGGTTTGGATCCCCTGAATTTTTAAAAAATTGGCTACTAAAATTTATTCAGTATTTTTTTCAAATTTAGATTTCCTCAAATCGATTTTTTTGAAATTTAAAATTTTTGATAATTTGAGCTCATTTTGAGGAATTCAAAAATTGAGTTCAAGATTTGAAATTTTTATGTGTTTTCGAGGTTATTTAGCAACTGTGGTGATATCGCCGCTTCCACTTTTCGGAAAAAATTGTGATTGACTCATCCTGTTTAAAACCACCATGAAGTCTTGAATCATTCACATCTCCTTACCCAAAAACACGTATGAAACTTGAATAGGTAATGTATGGGCAATAAGAAATATATCAATTTGTTTCCCAGATACATTTTAGTTGGTAATGGCGGAAGTAGGAGTACACTGAGTACAGTGATTAGTACTTAGATTTAAAAGTCTGTTGCAGTAATTGAGCATTGCCGCGTATGCGAGGGCTGTTTTTATTTTTTTTATTTGTTATATTCGAGTGTTTTCTGGCCTTCTCTGAATGATCTTGTCAGTGGGTTATGCTACAAGGAGATTTTTAATATCGTATTGGAACGATATTTATAGGTACTCGTTCGAATATACGTAAAATACGACTTTGAATGAGAATATCAAATACGCAAAGATCTGGTTCGAATTTCAAAGTTGGAAAGCTTATAAATTAAATCTTATACACGGAAATATATTCGACATTAGGCAGTTTTTCAACTCGAAACTTTCGCTGTGCTGACTGAAAGCGAAGGGGTCGATTCTGTATCAATAAGAGATCCGTGAAGCGTAAAAAATTCGATATAAAGTTTTTCGAAAAAGAAAAACAGATTTTATCTTCGGTTTGAAAAATAAAAAAAGTAAAAGAATCCCAGCGACCTCTGAACTTCGCTTTTTTTTTTTGTGGTATTACACGAATCGGTGTGAGTATAGGTAAGAGTCGTTTTATACGAATGTATAAAAAAAAGTTAATTACAAGTCAAGGACCAGAATTGAGGATGACGAAGTAGGAAGAGGATGAGAAATTTGGAATTAAAAAAAAAAATTCGCAATTCATACGGTAGCTTTTAGCGTATAGCGTGAATAAGGAACGACGACGATCGAATAAAGGTAATCGAGTTTGTAATTTCCAACTGGAAATTAGATAAGTACGTTATTTATCAAGGACGCGCTGAAACAAAAGAGTGTTTCGAATGGAATATTCTTGTTTTAATATTGGCTCCGTATCCGTTTACTTATTGGAAATTGTTCAATTCGCGCCCTCTCGTAATCGAGTATACGTATCGTGTCGAAATTTGAATTATTTTCGTGTAGGTAGCTTTTCTTCGGTGTGGTGGATTGAGTAGCTCGAGATGGGTGCTGGGCTTGTGTGTGCGAGATTTTATCATCTTTTAACGCCTATACTTTATTGCTATTTTTCCTTTTTTTTTTTTTTTTTACATAAATTTGAAATACTTAGCTTTGGATAAGTATTGAAAAAATGATTGTTGTAAAAGCTAATTTTTATTTTTTGAAAATCGATGTTTTCAAGCTGAAACCAATTCTTTCTGAATTTTAATCCCTCCACGTCCATTTCACACTTAGAGAAAACACATAGTGTCGATCTTTTGTAAAAAATTCCGCTCCCGGTCCAGTAGAAGTTGACACCCCTCCTTCCTCCCAACAACTAATTATTACTGTTTTACAGTTGAAAGATGTATTTTAGAATATGTTGGGTTATTAAAAAGCATTACTCACCGGTTTCTCGTTTACGTACCACCTAAGTATGGAAGGTGGATACGATTTGCCTGACGTGCAGTTTAAATTTAATTCGTCTCCGATTTGATATTCGGGTCTTTCGCCGGTAATTTGTGGTCCGGTTCTTGGAAGAACTGTGAACAAAATTCGAAGAATATTATTTTTCTATGCTTTGAAGATTTCGACGACGATAAAGTACGGTGTATCCGATAAACATAATGAATTTCGTTTATACATTTCAGCAACAGTAATTGACCGTCTACGACCTTCGACGTAGTGAAATTAATTCAGACGCGAGAGCGAGCGAGAAAGGAAGAGGAGGAAAATTGAATAAAAAATGAAACTCGTTACTTTCATAATATTCAGTTTGGTTACCTTATGATTTGGTTGATTAAAAAAAAAAATTTATATCAGAGAAAAAAGAATCTTATTTGAATACGTTGATTGCATTAAAGGTTCACGAAAGTCGATTTCGCCGACTACAACGGTACGCTAATGATAGGTGGAACGAAGTTGATTGGTTATTATTTTCGTTGAGCGGTGTGCCGGGGCGAAGAGGATAGGGATCGGGGTGTTTGCTTTGGTCGGGTTCTTTTGCCTCCTCCTGTTGGTGTAACGACGATGGAAAATTTTATGGCGATAGAATGAACGTGTTATTGAGATCAGCAATTAAGGAATTAGAATTGAAAAGTAGCGTGAAACGTATGCAATATGTTTAGTGACGTAACAGTGAGGCGAAATTTTCCTCTTTGATTAAACTGTTACATTCTTCGAGTATGTATTAATTAGTTTTGAGTAATTTTTTTTTTTTTTTTTTACAAGCGTAAAGACAATTGTGGTATGAGTAAAATCGCAATATGGCGTAATCTCACTGGCTGACGCAACTGCCTCTTCATACGCAAATTGAGAGCGCACGTGCAAGATCGCGCAATAATATTAAAATGATATCATGGTCGTCGAACTCTTCGATATCTAAAGATGAACACTTTTTAACTAAACATTCGATCCCATAAAAGACATTAACGTCAGGGACGTATCGAAAGGGGGGGAGGGGGGAGCTTCCCCCCCCTTGGCTTTTAGAAAGTTGGTAAATTTGGAGTTTTAGCGTAAGAAGTTGGTAAATTTGGAGTTTTAGCGTAAAGTTGGTAAATTGACCACTTGTGCAGTATTTAAATTTTTTGAAGACTAACAAGACTGTGACATAATATTTTTTCGTGTCTCGTGGAGCAAAAAAAAAAAAAGGTCAACAGTTGGTAATATTTCATGGTATTAGTTGGCAATTTTTGGTTTTCTCCCCCCCCCCCTGAAAAAGGTCTTGGGTACGCCCCTGATTAACGTTTAAAAACCCTGTGAAGTACTTGTCGTCTTGTCAGTATAATTTTTCGATGTGCCGTCTCATTTGCAAACTCCCCCAACCTCTCTCAGATTAAAAATCACATACCTAAACAGCAAAAAAATGTATTTTTTCGGCCTACATCCGAATACGAAATTATAAAGGTAATAGAATCCCTTAAAACATCTAATGCCATTGATTACTATGGTTTAGATGTAAATATCATGAAATTAATAAAATATGATATTTCAAGTATATTAAATACTTTATATAATAAATGTCTTTCTTCGGGAATTTTTCCAGACTGTTTAAAAATCAGTGTAATCACACCTATTTTCAAGAAAGGTGATAATAAATTAACACAAAATTATAGACCTATCTCGATTATACCACTCTTCTCCAAAATATTAGAAAAACTCATCCATAAGAGATTAATCTCCTTTTTTGAAAATACAAATGCTATAAATATGGTACAGTTTGGTTTCTTGGAGGGAAAGGGTACCACTCACGCTATTTACCACTTACTGCATTCCATTCTTGAAAGCTTAAATAATGGTCAGCTTCCTTTAGCAATATTCTGTGATCTCACAAAGGCATTTGACCGAGTAGATCATGAGATCCTATTATCCAAATTAGAATGCTATGGTATTAGAGGCTTACCTCTGGAGCTAATGACCTCATACTTGAAAAATAGACAGCAGTGTGTTAAAGCTAGAACCACTCTAGGCTGTCATACATCTAGTCTCCTCCCAACGACTCGGGGTGTCCCACAGGGATCTATACTAGGACCGCTCCTCTTCTTATTATACATAAATGATTTACCTACCAATATACCTAACGATAGCGAACTTACATTGTATGCTGACGATACAACCGCGCTGATTAAAGGAAAAAATTTTGAAGAGGTCGCAATCAAAGCTAAAGAGGTTTTAAACAATTTGCAAGTTTGGTTTCAGTTAAACAAGTTGGAAATTAATGCAAGCAAAACTATAATAGTGCCTTTTAGCATTTCACATACTAAATATGAATTCCCGCCACATTCTGATGATACCATGCCACTAAAATTAGAAAATGAGGCAAGATTTTTAGGAATTCAGTTGAATTCTTCGCTCAAGTGGTCCCCCCATCTAAATAAAATTATACCTAGATTAACTTCTACCATTTTCCTCTTGAATCGGTTAAAACCAATTACTGACCAACATGTATTGAAACTGGCATATTTTGGCTTATTTCAGTCTATCGCCACCCATCAAATAGTTTTTTGGGGGGAGATCAGTTTCACTTGAGCGAGTTCTACTATTACAAAAACGATGTGTTAGGATAATGTTCAATTTAGGCCAAAAAGAGTCCTGCAAAGATACTTTCATATCGGAAAAGTTGTTAACAATGCCCTCTCTTTATATACTGAATATATGTGATCTAGTACATAAAAAATTAATAATAACACAGACGGGTACACATAGTTATAACACTAGACATAGCAACGATTTACAAATTACTCAATATAGGACAAAATTTCATCATACGAATATAGATACTATGTCCACAAAAATTTTTAATTCCCTCCCCCAGAATATTAAAAAAATTCATTCTAATAAAATTTTTAAAACAAAACTCAGGGAATTCCTGATTGCTGGTGCGTTTTACACGGTGCAGCAGTATCTCACAGTGTAGTGGTTTAAAATGTCTTGTATGTATGGGCCATATATTAATTATAATTATAATTATAATTCAGCTTGATTTACGATTGTTATGTAAACTATAAAACTTCATTACTTTTTTCTCTTTTCAATAAATAAACAATTTGAAACTCACGTATCGCCGTATTAAGAATCATAATTTGGTTATGGCTGATTTTGCATCTAGAGTGCTTTGGATTTAATAAATAAGTTGACTTATAGTAATTTTGGGAATTTTTTGCATTTTTTGATCCTATTTATTTTTTAGTCATATTGTTGCCATGTTAATAAATACAAAATATTGAATTTACAGTCGTAAAATTTAAATAAATGAAATTACATGTATAGGGAATGGTTGATTGCAGACGCGGTTTACACGGTGATAACGTTTGTTATTTTATATTTTTATTTTATTTTTAAACATTAAATTTTTATTATTATTTTTATTTATTAAATTAAGACATTGTAATAACTCCATGGAGTACCCTGCAAATCAAATAAATTATTATTATTATTATTATTATCCCAAATTATTACCTTTCAAAATTGCAAATTTATTATTTTGTCGGCATCGGCACCCGACACTCATAGTGCACGTGCAAGCTCACATACGGCTCACTACACTCACAATTTTTGATTATAAAGTAGCCTGCTCCCAAGCAGAGCTATCTCAGCTTTATCTTGACTTTCGACACATACAGTTAGCTTCGCGTATTGATACGTTAGTCATAAGAATTTGATTTCAAAGTTTATTCGGTCAATTATTGTGAAATGAAAGTACATTTTATTAAATTTCGGTCTCATTCATCACAATAAAAAAATGAAATTAAGTTAAAAACTCAGCTAAAAAAATTGAAAATCATACAAACCCACTATCAAAAGCAGTGTTGTAGGAACGAACATAGATCTGTTCTTGTTCCTGTTCTCGTTCCTGGAAAGACCCAGTCATTTGATCCTGTTCCTGACTCGTTCTTATTCTCAATGTTTCAACTGTTCTCGTTCCGTTCTTCGTTTTTTTAATTCTTTACAATGTTGTTCTCGTTCTGTTCTTTGTTCTTTCAATCCTTTATAGTCTCGTTCTTGTTCGTTCTTCGTTCTGTTCTCGTTCTTCAACTTTTTCTTTTGTTCTTACTTTCTTTCTTTCTTTCTTTTTTTTAATAACGTGTTTACAGTTTATGTTGTTGTTAAAATTGAAAATCAATTAATTGAAGCTAATAATTAAAAAGAAAATTACTTAAATGGGTATATTATGTAGCACTTGCCCGCTTTCAAGTATAAGTTTCTTATTTTCTCTTTCCCCTCATGATATCTATTAATTTTATAATAAATCATGAACTTTCAAAAGAACGAAGAATAACAAAAAATTACATCGTTCTTGTTCTTGTTTTTGTACCTCAACATTGTTCATTAGTTGGTTCTCGTTTTGTTCTTTGATCTTTCAGTTTGAAAATATTCTGTTCTCGTTCTGTTCTTTGTTCTTCAGATATATCACTTTTATGTTCTTGTTCTTGGTCCTGTTCCTCAGGAACAATGAAGATTCTCCATTCTTGTTGTTCTTCTTCCTCGTTCTTTTGTTTGTTCCTACAACACTGATCAAAAGGAGCCACCCCTTTGAAGTTCAAAAACACGCGCGAATATGAAATGTTTCTTCATTAAATTATTCTGAATGAGATGACCAAAAAATTTTATTCTGTTATGTATGCACGAAATCTTATCATGGTATGATTTTCAAAGTACACTATGTTTTATGTAAAGTGGAGAAAACATGTCGCATTGCTGGAGCTGAGTTTTTAACTGGGGCTTGTTCAGATTTACAATTAACATTCCTAACCACGTTATATCTACAGGTCACGCCTAATCCCATTGTTAAGATCCGCCATTTTAGATCTATTTGGACTCAAATTGAAGAGGTCATATTCTGGTCATCAAGTAACCATGCACACAATGTTTGATTATTCTAGGTCGATTGGATGGGGAGATATGGAAGATTCAAAAAATTCAATGACTTGAAACCTCCTCAAAAAGTAGTTTTTTCCCTTTAACTCCCTTCTTAATACACGTTGGAAGCTGGTTTGACCTTTCTAGGTGAATTTGGTGAAGAGGTATGGAAGATTTATGAAATTTCCTACAGCCTGTTTTTTTGCACTAACCCCCCTCCAAATGCATCTGGGAAGCTGAAATCAAGGAGGGTCTGTCACTTAGACTCATTTTGTCATATGGCACCACAATAAAAAATTTTCGACCACTCTTGTACCCCCACCAGATTTTGAGGTCGATAACCATTTCCTCTCCCCTCCGATGTCAGGTATGGAAGTGAATTTGAGATATCATATACTTCTTCTTCCTAGTAATTATATGAGTTCATATTAATTTCATTTTTACAAATTTGAGGCTCCTCAAGCTCTACTCAAATTTTGATAATCCGTCATTTTGAATACATTTTAATGCAAATTCAAGAGGTCATATTCTGGTCACGAACTAATTCTGCATACAAAGTTTGACTTTTCTAGGTTAATTTGGTGGGGAGATATGGGAGATTCAAGAAATTTCATAACTTGAAACTTCCTCAAAGAATTGGTTTTTGCTCTAACTCGCCTCAAAATGCATGTTGGAAGATAAAATTTGGATATTTTGGTGTCTGTTGCTAAATTTTTCATATGAGATCAAAACGAAAAATTTGAGGTATTTGCCCTTCCTCCAGCCCCCCTCAAAATTCGAGTGATTCGCCATTTTTAATTGAAAAAAGTGTTTTGTCGCATTCTAAAAACAGTCCTAATTCTTGAACGAATTTCACAAATACCCGCTGGCGCTACACGTGGCAAAAAATATATACCCGTAAATACATCAAAAAGTTGGCCTTTTACCAGATGATTACAAATGGTCTGAAACGCAAAGATTTGAAGACCCCAGCCTCCTCTCCCAAATCAGGTAGGCTGAAATAGCTATCCTTGTAAGTTAAAAACTCAGCTAATAAGTGAACTTGAGGCATGTAAATTTGAAGAGAAGTGGAAAAAATCAGGTCGGAGCTAAAATTCGCCAATGGACAGCTAGTAGCATGCTTACGCCAAAAATTCGCCATTTCACTGGCGGAAGGGTGAGATGGATCTCAATTTGCATATTTTTACGTCAATAACGAAATTTCAAAACTGCCAGCACTTGTAAGCTGAAATTTTTTGTGCTTTTTTGAGGGGCCGTTTAACGACTATTGTGGACTTCGTGCCTGGAATTTAGGGGAAAAATTTGAAAATCAGCCCATTTCGGTACATATTGCCGGCAAGTGAAGGAGGAACGAGCATAGAGGCGTGGAAACAGCGGTACGTTTTTTCCGCAGTTGTACGGGACGTGTTGACACCGATGAAAAACAATAGATCGAGACTACGTCGCGAATTACGTTTTACACGCGTTCGAATTGGCGGCGAGACTGCGGATACTCGGCGTGGGACGAGGGCGAGGTCGCGGTACCGTACCGAAATTGTGTAAACGGCGGTACTCGAAAGGAGCACGTTGGGCGCCGCAGCCTGGCGTCTCGAATAAACGAACGACGTTCGCATCGCGAGCCGGCACTTTTCATTAACAAGGTAAAAAGGGGAGAAATAAGTACTTTAATAAATGTGAGTACGCGAACGGTAACAAAAGAAGGAAAAAGACGGAATTAAGTGGGCTTCGTTCGATAAAAGAACCTACTCGACGGAGTTTTTCAGTTTCAATGAAACGCAGGTTTATTTCGATTCGGCCGCCGCGTATATACGCCAAATACCGAGCATCTTCTTTCTTTTGCGTTCCGTCGAGCGGCGTGTACGCGCGGGTAAAACTCAAAAAGTAAAATAGATCTAATTTCATTACCTGAAGATGGTCGTATTTCGAGGAGTGGAGGAAAAAAAAACTTTATTATCTCTTCGTTTTTACTCCCATTCGACGTGTTTTTTTTTCGCTTTTTTACTCGATTTCGGTAATGCCGAGTATTTTTGGGTGAAAAAAAACTACGCAGCTTCGATGAAAATGGAATTTTTTTACGACGTCGGATCTCAATAATACAAACAGCGTTTGAAAGGATTTATTAGGCTGGGTGTTGAGGAATAAAACAATAATGAGAAAAGCTCGCGAATACTAACCCTATCGCTTATATAGTTAAGAATTACGCACTCGAAACGCTATTAACTCGGTTACCGTTACGATATTTATATTTGTTCGCGTTTTAACGTATAAAGCGACGTCGAAAAAGGTTTCGATTTATTAAACACGACCGAGAAAGCAGCGCGGTGGCCTTTTGAAAGGGTTGAAAATTGTTTAAACGTTATTTTTTCCCTTCCGTCTTAAGTATACGGTGCTGAGAGGCGGGAGTGAAGCTGATTACGGAAATCAATTTCCATATCGAAGTCGACGGATGGTAAAGGAATTTCTATTCATTTAAACGAACCGTTCGGTATTGGTTTTTATTGATATTCGACTAGGCGCGTCGAACTGAACAACCGTGGTTTCCAATTCTGGCGACCGAAGGTTATAATTTTTCACCGGAACTTTTGTCTTTAGTTAAGTATAATTACCGGTGTTGAAATTATTTTTAAATTAGGTGTTTTTTCGGTCGAAGTAGGTGACCGGGAGGGTTAAAGGTGTATGAAAGTTTGAAAGCTAAGCCGCCAATTAACAGAAATAGGATTTGTGTTGTAATCTAGTGGAGTAGTATGCGTGTACCGTTTTGTGTCGTGTTTCATGATGAAGTTATTTTTGAAACTATCTACTGGCTTATAATTAATGAGTTGAATGGTCAAAATGTAGTTATTTTAATTCGTATGTGGGTGTGTTGTGTAGAAAAAACAAGGAGTGAGAGGGGTAAATTATTTCATTTTTTGGTGGATTCAAAGTAGAGCATCAAAAATTGACGAAAAATTAAATTAATATGAAGAAAATGGAACGAAGAAAAAATATTTTTCAGTATTCAAGGAGCTGCTATTCGTTGAAAAAACATAACATTTGAAAAATGATTGAAAAATAAAAAATTTGGATGATCTTTAGTCGATTGAAGGACTGAAAAAAAAAATGTAAGCAGCCATGCCGCATTACTGGAGCTGAGTTTTTAATTGGAGCTTGTTTTGATTTACTAATAACCTTGCTTAACCGTTCATGACTACAGGCCACACCCAATACCAAGTCTGAAAACCCCTACCCTATCCTTTCTAAAAACACTTAAGAAGTTGAATTTGGCACAAATGTAGTATTTCTTGCCATGAAATAATCATGCGAACACATATTTCTCAAATTATAACTATTTGAGGGTCCTCAAATTATCTTCAAATCTTGATAATCCGCCATTTTGGATCCATTTTGACTCAAATTTAAGTGGTTATATTCTGGTCACAAACTAATCCTACACACAAAGTTTGACCATTCTAGGCCGATTTGGTGATGAGATATGGAAGATTCATGAAATTTCCTGCAGCAATTTCCCCTCCAAAAGCCGTTTTTTGCTCTAACTCCCCTCCAAAATCACTGAGGAAGCTAAAATCAAAATACGTTTGTCACTTGGGCTCATTTTATCATATGACACAGCAATAAAAAATTTTCGACCCCTCCTGTACCCCCACCACTATTTTAGGTTGATAACCCCGCCTTCCCCCTCCAACATCATGTATGGAAGTGAATTCGGGATATAGTATACAACTTATCCCCAATAACCATATGAATTCATATTAATTACATTTTTACCAACTTGAGGCTCCTCAAGCTCTACTCAAAATTTTGATAATCCGCCATTTTGATCCATTTTGATCCAAATTCAAGAGGTCATATTGTGGTCACCAACTAACCTCACACACAAAATTTGACCTCTTTAACTTGATTTGGTGGGGAGATATGGAAGATTCAAGAAATTTCATGACTCAAAACTTCCTCAAAAAGCCGTTTTTTGATCTAACTCCTCTCAATATGCACTTAGAAGCTGAAATTTGGATATGTTAGTATCCGTGACTCACTCTTTCATATGAAATCAAAAACGAAAAATGTGAGCTATTTGCCCTTTCTCCAGCCCCTCTCAAAATTTGAGTGATCCGCCATTTTGAAATTTATCGAAAAAACAAAAAAACTATTTTTGCGCATTTTCAAGAAGAGTTCCTCACCAAATTTTGAGCGAATTTTATGAATACTCGCCGGCGCTACGCGTGGGGAAAAAAAATATATATATATTGAGTTACGTATAAAAGTTGGATCCCTTGAAAAACAATGAAAGTTGGATCCACCTTAAAAAATGGTTGTAAGAGCTATTTTGCTCCAGCAAACAGTTAAATGTAATTTTTCCATTTTATGAGTGAAAGAAATACATTAAATCGATAATTAGAATAGAAGTTATGATAAAAAATTTAATTAGAAGTATATGTGAGAGTTGACTCCATGCTTTAAAAAGGCAGTTATAAGTTGGTTCCATGAGAAAGTGGGTACCGTATACGGAGCTGTATATTTAAATATACATTTATAGAGAAAGTTGGCTCCTCCTGCCACGTATACCACTGGATAGAGGGTGCCTGGGCGAAACTAATGCATGATTTGTGAAAGTCAGCTCCATATACGGTATTCACTTTCACATGGAGCTAACTTATAACTGCTTTTTTACATAACGGGAGCTGACTTTCATATGTAACCATAATTATATATATATACCAAAAAGTTGGACATTTGCCAAATGATTACAAATGGTCTGAAACGCAAAGATTTGAAGACCCCACCCTCCCCGACCTTCCCTTCCAAAATCAGGTAGGCTGTAATAGCTATCGTTTTTATTAAAAACTCAGCTAAAAAGAAAGTAGAATTTAAAAAAAAATGTAAGCAACCATACGACATTATTGAAAGTGAGTTTGTAATGGTGGTTTCTTCATATGTATGCATAATGTTGTTAACCTTTTCATGGCTGCCGATTACACCTACTACCACGTTTAAAAACCTTCACCTATCCCTTAATAAATAATATAAGAAGTAGAATTCATAATTATGTAGTACTTCTTGCTCATAGGAATCGCATAAGCCCGAATCTGTGAAATTTTAGATGTTTTGGGCTCCTCAAACCTTCTTCAAATTTTGACAGTCCAATGTCTCAGGTTAATTTCTACACAAATTCATGAGCTCATGTTCTAATTCGCAGCTAATCTCACACAAAGGTTGATCATTGTAGGTTCATTTGGTATGGGCATATTGAAGAAACGAGAAATCTTATGATTCAAAACATCCTCAAGAAGGCGATTTTTGCTCCAACTCCCACATCAATTTAAAAAGCTTGTAACAGCCACTTTTGGGGGGGTGTTTATTTGTAACACTGCAGATTGATAACGAGCCGAGATACCTTGCTGTAGTGAGAGTAGTGAGGGTAACAACAATAATAATAAAGCAATATAGATCGTAATTGAAAGCTGCCGTTAATGCTATGTATGAATTTATACAGATCCTCATCGTGTAATAAGTATGTTTAACCGTTCGTTAAAGTCATAGCAAACCAATATTTTGCGATGAATCAAAAAAGAAAAAAGTTCCTTTACAGCTTCACAAGAACGACTTATGGTCAAGTTGGAGGAAAATATAAATACACAATATAATTGGAAATAATATGAAATGCAAAGATACATAAAGAGCCCCCTTTTCCTTACTTCGCCTTTCCAAATCAGAAATAAATTATATTATGTATTCTCCCACTAAAAGATATCCAAAAAATTATTTTAAAAAAGCTCAGTTAAAAAATTTGTCAAAAAATGAAAATATTTATATATTTAGCGGGAAAGAAATGAATAAAAATGTATGTATATCATATAAATTAAAAAAATATACATATATATGTACACATTTCAGTTAATTATTAGCAATAATTCACTGAAAGAAAAAACTTTAGAAAAACAAATAAAAAAAGTAATAGAGTAAAGTTGAGGAATTGGAAGGGCTGAAAAAAAGGTTCATACGAATACAACAGACTACAAAAAAAAAAATAAGTAGGTGAATAAAAAAATTCCTGGATATTTTTGGAAAATGAGTATTGAAAAAAAAAAAAGGTATTAAACTTACAATAAAATGTTTGAAAATTAAAAAAAAAGAATCAAAAGAACAAATTATCTGTTGAAAAAAAAAATTGAACATTTAGCGAAAAATAACCAGAGCTGTACACGGCGTATGAAAAAAAAAAAAAAATACTTTTTTCGACTTGGTGCCATAGATGGCGTACTTTACAAATAAAAAAAAGACATATGACAGATGAGTAAAAAGAGTTCGAAAAATGAAATAAAAAGAAAGTTGCGAAAAAAAAGAGATTCGAATGATCGAAAAAAAAAATGCTACAAATCAAATGAAAGGTAAGAAATTCTGTAAATTATTTTATGTGGGAGAAAAATGAAAAAAAAAAAACGAAAACTTACTGAAAATTGAGATTAATGTTTAATGAAAGTAAATTCTTAAAAAGTAATTTCAGAAAAACCTATCCAACAAACTTCTTTTCTCCAATCTCATTCTTCAGATTTGTTTCTTTCCTCTTTTCCTTTTCGAAAATTCCCATTTCCTCTCCCACTCGTATTTCGAAGAGAAAAAATATTTCGAATCGAGACGTTGCAAAAAACTGAGAGTTATTTAAAAAGTCAGCTCTCGTAGACTACACAGTGTCCGTGGGTGGGCTAATATTTCGATATTTATAGGCTCATTTTCGCGTTCGAATTGACGGAAAACGAGCTAACCATTAGCTTCATTTTATAGGCAACCACAAAGGCCGTTAGTAAGGCGAAGCGGATAAATCTAAAAGGGAGGAAAACCACATACTAACATTCTGACGTATTGGTCGCCGCAACGTAAGCGCCCAGAATTACAAAACGTTTGGCGTGATTCGTCGCAAGAACTGGCGGCGCGACGTGAAAATTTTCCTTTTCGGCGTCAAGGTGTGAATTACCACACGTTTTGGTTTCCTCTGATGTATACGCGTGTACATACAGCTCGGCAGAAAAGGGGAAAAAAGTAATAGAAAATGGAAATGCATCCCTGGTAGGTACGAGGGATCGGGGAAAAAAACACCCCTTAAGACAATCGAATCGGAGAGGCTGCGGGAAAAGATCGAGAAAATTTACCAAAAAGAAAAGATAAAAGAAAAGTAATGAGGAAATACGGGGTGGTAAAATTCTGCGAAAATTCTCGTCTCGCTTATTTATTAGAAAAGAAAATCTCCTCGTTTGATATATTTATACGCGGCGACGGCAAACTACACAGCGACTGGTGGCGTTTTCCTTGTGAACCTTTAACAATCATATGACCTGTTTTTCGTTGAAACGAATCCGACCCTCACCCCCATGCTCTTAGTTGGCGCGCGTTTTTCTCGTTTTTAGGGAAAACGTCGTCGATAGGCGAAGAAGAAAAGGGTAGACTGTATTGAAAACGGCTAGCCGAGTTATCAAGATCGTTTCTCAAATGTTTAACAAAATGTAACCGGGCGAATTTAAAGCCAGGTTTAACAAATTTATTATGTTACTTAAATGGGCGACGATTCGTTTACCGTTCGCCGAAAAGTGGATTTCATCGTGTAAATATCGTGCTGGGCTCGTTACCTTATTCGGATGTTTGTTTCGGTGCCGCGTGGCTTATTGGAACGAAGATTAGACCAGAGGGGGATGGTGCAATTACCAAACAGACCTAACGAAATTATTGTCAGAAAAGATTCGGGCTTGCCTTGGAATAAATTCATCGTACGTTTTTCGCGACCAGATGAACGAAGCAACGAACGAATAAAAATTCACGATGATTCGATTAATGGAGCGGGAGCGTAAGCGCGAGGGGGTGATTCTCGAACGAAATAATTATATGCACCTGGTCCGAAAGGGGAAGACGGATGAGAGAATTTTTCCTATATATCTGTACAGTGGCACACTTTATTAAATTGTCACCATCGATATGGCGACAGCATCAGCGAATATAAATAGATATATAAGAATTTATAATGTAAATCGAAAACATCACGCCTGTATATTTTTACTTTAATTAAATTTCCTCCCAAGTTGCACGTCACGGTGGTGGCGAACAAAGAGCGAAGAATGAAAGAAAGAAAAAAATTTATCAAATCCGAAACACGTGTGTTGGCGCGTACGCTGTTTACGCTAACGACGAGACGTTGAAGAAAAGTCGTCGATTTTTTCGTTGATGCGGCGCATTTTTCAATGAAGAGCGAGCGAAATGAAAAAAAATCATCTCGAAAGGTACATGTGTCGGAATATGTTTTAAAAGATTATGGCTACGTCTTTTTTTACGAGCCCATTCGTTGGAAAGTTTTAAAGGCTCGCTTGATTTATTTGGCGGCGCGGCATAGCCGCGTATAACCTTTAATGTAATTTTCGTCGAGTCGTTTTGTCATTTACGATAATTTGAACGGTCAATGGGTTTCATTACTGTACGTGTGTAAGTTGGAGGACTCGAGCTTTCGAGTGGGTAGAAGTAGCGCGTTAAAGCTTGCGAGGGTTTTTCTCGTCGAGGAATTTTCGCGTTTCGCGAATTCTTCGAGTGGAGTTTTTATTCATGTGTGTGATTGAGGGACGTTTTTAAGGCGATTTTTTCGGCTCGAAGGGTAGTTGCAACCGTTATTGATGCGTTTCGGATGGAATTTTCGTTGGTGTGACTCGGAGATGGAGAGCAAACTGCGTGAAAATATGATCGTCTTGGCGTGAGATATGGTGGAAATATTTTTAGCGGTTGAACGAAATGGTTCGATGTTGAGCGAGTTTAATTTATTTTCTTTGGTTTCGTACGTTGATGGAAACCGTATAATAGGTGCCGGGATCGATAGGAAATTTTTTCCATTTGAGTTCGAATCATGACATGATGTTCTGAAGGGAATCATTTTTTTTACGTCTGCAATCTCTTAGACCGACGCACAAAATTTTTTGGTTCGTCATAGTCGCATCACTGTCTCTCAGACCAGTGCCTTTATTTTAACGATGCGACCAATCGAGTTATTTAAAATAATACCCCTTCAAACATCCAAAAGACAACCATCAACGCACGTATATGATGCCTTAATACATTCTCAGGACCCTTCATAAATCTTTGTCTGAGAGACAGTCATGCGACCAATGGCGGGGTTGCCTATTTTTTGGTAGTAATATTATACTGACGTAAGTTCAATCCATCGGATAACCACTAATAGCCTTGTAGCAACTCCAAATCATCGATGTCCTGAAATTTAAACCATGGTTTGCCAGCGAAAAATGATTTATTTATTCTGTTAAAAAAGCGTTGCTACCTAACCCCCTTTCGGAAACCTTGCCCCGATCTCATGTTCTGGTTTCAAAGGGTCGTCTCAGCACGACGATCTGATAATGTTGTTGGTGTAGAACCTAACTGTTATTTAGTTTGCCACCCAAATGAGTGTGGGTTAGTAGAATATTACATTGATTACATTAATCTTTGGTTTTTAATCTCTCAAATTCTTCTATTTAAATACAGGGTAGACATCAATTGCAGGAGTGAGGTAAAATATTAATCAAACGAAGCTCAAAAAACGAGAAATAATCAATCTTTCAAGTTTATGGGTACACCAGGGCCGGATTTGGGGGTCCCAGGGGCCCAGGGCCTCCATCACAAGTCTACTTCAAGAGGCCTTCACCAAAAAGTAATTATAAAATATCAATCTAACGTTAAGTACTACAAAAAAAAATTTCAAAAATAAAAATTTCTTCAACTTTTTTTGACATTTTTTTTTGAAAATACATTATTTTATTGTGCAACCAAACTTGTGTAAAAATAAAAAAAATTTTTTTAATATTTTGTATCTTGAAATGAATATTGAAGCTCAAAAAGTAGTGAAACTATATCCAAATGATTCAGATTCATCTTTAGAAAACAAACTCATTGAAATAAAAAATTGTATCAAGAATTATGAAAAACCAGAAATTAAGTTTCTTGAATTATTTCTGTAAACTTGGAATGTGTGTTCAAAAATACAGAAGTGCTCCTGAGAATAGGTACCGTGCGTACAAATGATTCGGGTACAATGAGCGAAAAAACCTGTTTTCCGATTATTAAAAATAGATTATTTTAAATGCAAAGAAACTGTAATGCAGTTGAAATGAATTTATCAGCCTTAAAATTCATTAAAGTAATTTTAAAAATAATTTTTGATTTGGAAATTATAGTTTAACACTCATTATGTTATCAACGAATTGAAATTTTTGCGCTGATTGTACCCGAATTACCTTAGTATAATGGTGATCAATTGCAGCGGAGAACGTTCATTTTCAAGATTAAAAATCATAAAAAATCGCTTCAGAACCACCACGGCACAAGATTGGCTTCAGGAGCTAGCTCGTTTGAGCTTTGAATCCGATATAATGAAAAGTATCGATTTTGAAGATCTGGTTAAAGATTTTGCGAATAAAAAAACACGTAAAGTGGCTGTTCAAGTTTAGTAACCTAGTTTATATTTTTTTATATGATTATAATACCAAAATAACCTATGTTGAATGTAATAATGATTTTTACGATTTTTTTATTGTCAAAATATAAAGTAATTTTTTTTACATGGGATCAGTAAAGGCCTCCATCAATACTGGGACCCACGGCTCCAAATTCCTAAATCCGGCCCTGGGTACACCTGTTGAAATAGGGAAAAGTTATTGCAAAAAATGACGTGATTTAAAATTTCTTCCATTAAAAACTTACATTTTGTCCTTTTAAGAATAAAGAAGTTTTCGACTCCGAATTTTTCAAAATTTAACTGGTATAAAATGTTTTTATTAAATTAAATTAATTTTTAATTTTTATTTTTTAATATTAATTATTAAAATTAATTTTATTGTTGATGAAAAAACTTTTCTATTATGAATAAATTGGATTTAAAATGAAAAAAAAAGAAAAAAAAAAAAAAATAGAAAGAAGTAAAGATTAAGAAAAAAAAATTGTGTACGAAACGAGCCCGCAAAATCGAATCAAAAAAACTTTTTCAAAAATACAACACAAAACTCGTTTAAAATTTTTTTTAAAAACAGTGATATTCATAAACTAAAACCGACGTTTCGCTGTACTTGTCGACATCTTCAGGTTTTAGTTTATGAATATCGTTATATTTAAAAAAAAATTTTTTTAACGAGTTTTGGGTTGTATTTTTGAAAGAGATAAAAATTAGTTCTATAAACCCGCATTTTTTTTTAAAAGAAGAAAAATGCTTTTTCTAAAAAGAACATAATTTTTAAACCCTTTTAATTTTGAGCAGTACCTATGCAGCTAAAATTTGTTTTACTCTCAGGATAACAAAATATAACTTGAAAGTGGTATCAACGATCAAGAGAATTCGAAGCAGCTTGTTTTTGATTTTTTTATCGACTTAACCCCTTATCATACTAATATTAGCTCGAAGTCTCTTTAAGACAAATTCACCCATCTTATCCACATGTGGTCTTTTCGATGATGTCCATACCGAGGAATTTCGTTTTTTTTTCTGTATGCTTTATCTCATGGTTCTTTAATATTGATCGATATTGAATAATTTGCAGGATGGGTTAATGAAGGGTGAGGGGTATTTTTATTTTTAATTCTTCGAATATAAATTGAAAAATTTTATTCGGTCGCAAACATAAGGATAAAATAAATCAATCATCTTTATTAAAAATCGATGAATCCCGATCTTCATCGCCTCCTCTCTTCTTGACTGTGGCTTTGAATCGACGTGTTTAGTTCTTCAAAATATTCTTCCAGCTATCGCAAAGTAGGCGACCAGGAGCTAAAATGATTGATACATTATGTTGGTGTGTAACAAATCATCGTATTCATTTGGCGATAGGTACAATAGACACCTATACGAGTACGTCTACCTGCGTATGTCATATACCGTGTGTTTACATGTGTCACACGTATAAACAGTCGCGAGATACATTTGCATCGTTATTGTCGGCCGGTTCATACTTACGATTGATTGCGAAGGGATGCTCGTCAACATTCTATAAGCCGTTGTAAATCCTCGGATAGCGTTAATTTTGACGCGACTATTTCGCGAGCCACAGAGCTATCCTATAGGGGTGGTCGGTATAGGTGAAACGAATTGAAGCGCGTAATTTCGACTGACGAAACAAGGAGAAGGGAGTATAGGAAGGAACGTCGATACGACGCGTAGAGGGTGATCGGTGGCGGTCTAACGTTATCTAAAAGATTAGCGTCAATCAAAGAAGAGAAAAAAAACGTAGGTACTGGAAATGCGCGCGCGAAATAATTTAACGACGAAAAACCGTAAATATTTCAAATTCATAAGCTCGCCTGCGGTGGCGCATTGATTAAGAACTGACAGTTTGACGTTACGTAGACTCGATTCGGGCTCGCTCGGCCCGATTATTTTATTAATAACGCGAAAGAACGAAGCCGGTTACGAAGAGACTGTGTCGTATATGTACGCGTTAGTATACGGAGCAGGCACTTGGCGAAAACGTAGATTAATTAGAGTTCGGTTACAGGTGTTACGTGGAAAAATAAGCGGCTCGGCGCGACCGATACGTGGAATCGGATAATTTATGACTTTGGGGTCGCGGCGAGATTCGTCTGCGTTGCGTCGATTTTGACGTTTCCTCGAGTTAAAAAATGACTCTTTCAGACGCCGACGGATATACACGTTCAACGTGGAATATCGAATTAATTCGAATACGTCACCGGTAGTCATCGACAGATATGAAAATGTCAGCTATGTTCGACGTACGGCGTACGATTTTTTTTTTATCCGCCATTGTATGGCTGGGTCTCGTAAGAGCCAGAGTGGGTTTTCCTTTCTTATTTTCTTTACATTATGTATTTACTTCGTCGTGTATGTAAAACGTGTACTGTGTGTACGAAAAGACGTTTCGAATTCGCTTTGTGCAGTTGTGCAACGTATGATGCGTCGCGTTATTGAGATTATTAAATTCGTTCGGACGGTTGACTCGTTGATTCGAGGCGTGACGAAGTAATTTTCCACATATCGCGTCGCAACCACGACATAAATGACAGAAAGCAGACGATTTCGAACGATAGCATTTTTAGCGGAGTTTCCTACACAAAGGATTGCTGTTGTAGTTTACCAGGTTTAGGAAGGAAAGGACAGAGAGAGGTCGATGGAAGGGGTCTTCGTATCTTTGGTTTCACACTATTTATAATCTTACGGCGCACAGTAAGGCCAATCGCTATTTTAGCCGGACAAAATCCGAATGTATAACTTTTTAGCTGAGTTTTTAACAAAACGATAGCTATTACAGCCTACCTGATTTGGGAAGGGAAGGTCGGAGGAGGGTGTGGTCTTCAAATCTTTGCGTTTCAGACCATTTGTAATCATCTGGCAAATGTCCAACTTTTTGGTATATACCGGGTGACTACTTGATTCGAGCACCCAAGCGAAAAAATTAGCTAAAAGGTGAAAAATTCAAAACATGTATACATTTTTGACAACGAAAGCATTAATTAAAATTTTGCATTTCATTGATAAACGCTTTTAAGCACTAAATAAATATCATTTATGCCATTTATTCTTGCTAACATCATTCAAATATATAAATTATTTCTATCAGGGAAAGATTTTTGCGATTGGGGTGCTCGAATCAAGTAGTCACGCGGTATATATATATTTTTTTCCCCCACGCGTAGCGCCTGCGAGTATTCATAAAATTCGCTCAAAATTTTGTGAGGAACTCTTCTTGAAAATGCGCAAAAATACTTTTTTTGTTTTTTCGATAAATTTCAAAATGGCCGATCACTCAAATTTTGAGGGGGGCTGGAGGAGGGGCAAATAGCCCAAATTTTTCGTTTTTGATTTCGTATGAAAGAGTGAGTCACGGATACTAACATATCCAAAGCTCAGCTTCCTAAGTGCATGTTGAGAGGAGTTAGATCAAAAAACGGCTTTTTGAGGAAGTTTTGAGTCATGAAACTTCTTGAATCTTCCATATCTCCCCACCAAATCAAGTTAAAGAGGTCAAATTTTGTGTGTGAGGTTAGTTGGTGGCCACAATATGACCTCTTGAATTTGGATCAAAATGGATCCAAAATGGCGGATTATCAAAATTTTGAGTAGAGCTTGAGGAGCCTTAAGTTGGTAAAAATGTAATTAATATGAAATCATATGGTTATTGAGGATAAGTTGTATACTATATCCCGAATTCACTTGCATACATGATGTTGGAGGGGGGAAGACGGGGTTATCAACCTAAAATAGTGGTGGGGGTACAGGAGGGTTCGAAAATTTTTTATTGCTGTGTCATATGATAAAATGAGCCCGAATTGATAATTAATTACTATATCATATCATAATTATTTTGAAACTATCAAGCGGTATACCAGATCAATTTTTCATTTTTTTTGACCAACTTCCACCCCCCTACGGGGGGTTGAAAATATTATCATGTTGTACCTTGGAGTACGCGCTAATTATGGAAAAAAATTCATCCATGTACCCCCCTCAAAAAAAATTTTTACAATTTTTTGAAAATTTCAAAGCCTAAAAAATTCAAGAAAATATGAATAGAAAAATTTGAAAAATTTCCACTGATGTACTTGTATAATGCCTATCAATAGTGAAATTTTCAAAATTTTTCATCCATCCCATCCAGAGTTAAAAAATATTGAATTTTCGACATATGGGAGTCGATTTCTCAGGAAAGGATGGGGGAGGGAAGGTCAAAAATTTTTTTGGGGAGTATTTTCATCGAGGGCAATATTTAGGACCACTTGTGACCGAATTTGGGTTAAGGGCTGTTTTCACAATTTTGTCAGGAGAGACCCGTTGAAGAGAAACTCCTCTTAAAAATACAAAAATAATAATGTTTTGTTTTTTTGATACACCTCAAAATGGCGGATCTCTCAAAATTTGAGGTGGGCTGAAGAAGGAGCAAATGGCTCAACATTTTAGTTTTTGATCTCATACGAAAAATTTAGCTACGGACACAAAAATACCCAAATTTCATCTTCCAAAGTGCATTTAGAGTGGGTTGGAGCAAAAAACGGCTTTTTGAGGAATTTCTGAGTCATAAAATTTTTTGAATCTTCTACATATATCTCCTCACCAAATCGACCTAGAAAGGTCAAACTGTATGTGTGGAGTTGATTGGTGACCGGAATGTGATCTCTTGAATTTTGGGTCGAAATGAATTCAAAATAGCTGATTATCAAAATTTGAGTAGAGCTTGAGAGGTCTCAAATTGGTAAAAATGTAATTGATATGAACTCATGTGATTACTGGGGATAAGGAGTATTCTATATCCCCAATCCACCTTCATATATAATGATGGAAAGGAAGAGGGTGACGAATGGTGTAAATTTGAAAACTCTGATTTTCCATGCAAAAACACTAAATTTTAGCGTAAAATCAAAAAAAAAACTACTTTTACCGAACGTTGGCGCATTTAGAATCAAAATAGGTAGATAGAGGGGGACTTTGCATACAACCCTACGTCGCAGCTTCTAGATTCCAATATATTCCTTTTTTTTAGGCAACAATAACTGTAAAAAGAAACCTACAAAAAACAAAGAAATGGGGAAACCAAAAAATTAATTGAGAGGGTAGAGAGGAGGGATTCAATCACGATACTTGGTGTCGACGTAGAGAGTTTAACATTATCTGTAAATTTGAACTAGCCCTTATTCAGTACTGTGCTTCAGTGATGCAGCGTGGTTGCTCACCTTTTTTTTTTCGTTCGACAGTGTGGTGGCGTGCCATAGAGTAAAGATTTCGCACGATGTATGCGGGCCGAAACGACGTTTCGAAGGGCGTACGAGTTGAAAAGCGCGTAAAATGCAGCCGTAATATTAATCGAGGACCTTGAAGCTGAGAATGAATCGGGTAACTTTCAAGTACCAATTAAACTCGAAACGGTCGTCTTTGAAAATTGAATACGCGGCGTCTCTCCTTGTCTCTTCGTATAATTTCGAGTAATGGAAAATTTTCCTCACTTTTCGCAACTATACTTGGAAACGTTTGGTAGTTCAGAATACGGTCATAGAAACGTAAAAGAGTGTGTGCGTGCCTCCGATGCCCTGCGTACCTACTCGAAAATGTATTTTAAATTTCGTCGCGCTAACCCGAAACGAGAAATTACGCCAGTGGAGCTTTATTCGACGTCGATAATTTAACGTTAACTTGGTTGTACTTACACACCACTTCCATTCGTCCTTCTTGCTGGGCAGACGAGAAAAATGGGGCTTCGGCTGATACCTCGCATCGGTAGGTGCCGCTGGATCGTAGATTTACCGATTTCAGCGTCACGTGATTGCTGTCCGAATTTTCGTGCTGGAATGTTAAAACATAAGATATAATAAAAATTATTTATTTGAGGTGAAAATCGAAAAATCGAGGTAGTTTTCACGAAAATAATTATAACCTTGTTCCTATCGTCTTTTCTAGATTTTAGAGTGTTGTATATTTCGCTAGTTGGCTAAAATTATCGATTATTACCACTCAAGAATTTTCAAATGATGTAAAGCATTTTTCTGAGTATATTTAATAACTCGTAATTTTTTACCATCATATTATACTACCTCCTCACCTCCTCCCTACTCTTCTCCACAAACCATAATGATTTCCATGAGCAAGGCATCATTATGTTTATATATTTTGATAGTAGATTTGGAAAAAATTGAGTGCAGATTTTACCACTCATCAGTTGATAAAATCGAAGATCCTTCCATTGTGATATGAATAACATTTCGACATAACTTGAATCCAAACCAAAGTCTTGAAGAATTTAGTTGCTAGAAAAATCTTGACACTAGAAGAATTCAGACACTTGAAAAATATTGACAAAATCAAAACCTTGATCAAATCAAAATTCCTAATTAAAACGAAATTCCAGAATGTGAAGTCGTGACATGGCCAATATCTCAACTAAATCTAAATTTCTATATTTAGATCATTCAATCTCTTGAAGGACTGAAACCAAAGAAATCTTATCACTTGAAGAATTTAGACTAATGTAAAATTTTGATAAAGCCAAGCAGAGCAAAATTTCGATGTTCGAAGTCTCGACATAACTGAAATTTCAATTAAATTCAAATTCTGATATTTACACAACCTAGTCTCTTGATGAGTTTAGACACTGAATGAATCTCAGTACTTGAGCAATCTGGACTATTGACATTGCTGATATTTCAAGTAAATCAAAATTCTGATATTTCGATTCTCTAGTTTCTTGATGAATCGGAATACTTACTGTAAGAATTTAAATACGTCGTACTTAAAAAATGGGAGAATAGACAAGAGATCAAAATTTCTATTATTGGAAAATTTAGACTCTTGAAGAATCTAAGCATTGAAATAGCTTCCCGCGTTGAAAAAAAATTAAGAACCTTGAAGAATCTCGACAAAATCAAAATCTCAAATTACAAATTTCCGATTTGTAAAGGTGCGTCCACACGAGGATGATCAGCTTCGCTCAGCCTGGATGATCAGCCTGGGATGAATGTAGTGTGGACGTTTGGATGATCAGCCCAAATATAATTTTTCGCTATTTCACTTATAATTTATTCTTTAATGAAATGAAAATAATTTTAGAATTGGAAAATGACTTTTTTTGGTCATTTGACAATTTTTCTGAAATTAAAATATTTACAACGTGAAATTGACTAAAAATTATGTTAATTTTTATTGATATTTTTTTAAAATGTTTGTACAAGTATTGCTATGAGTGAGCATCATTAATATATATATTTTTTAATGTTATTAATTTATTAGTAACAAAAATTTTTCTCCTAAATTCACAACTAAACACATAACAATAATTTTAACTTTTTTTGTGAATTTTTTCATATAAAATATTAATTTTGGATATAAAAAAATTATTTAAATACTGAATTTATTTTTGATTACAAAATTTATACGTAATAATTTTGTTATATAATTTTTTTTTTTTAATTGAAAAATAAAAATTTATTTTCATCATTTTTTACTGTAAAATTGCCATTCGATACAATTTGGAGGGAGGGTGTGGTGGATAGGGTAGAAATTACTCATGTCACCCCTCTTTTCGCCACCCCAGTTGTCATTTATCGCGTATTCCTCGTAATGGTCGACTCGGTTTGGAGAATATCGCGCAAAGACACATCGAAATGTAGTAATTAACTTTTTCTTCCCATATTTTCCTGAAATGTGTGTACCGATAGCTTCCGTAGATGGCAAAAAGCTGAACAAGTGTGGACGTCGAAAGATGATCATCCTAGGCTGAGCACCATAGGCCAATCATCCAAGCTGAGCAAGCTGATCATGCTACGTGTGGACGGACCTTAACGTACCGATGTGATTAGAAATTCTAATGGACCCAATTACGATGCTTAGATAATTCATATTCTTGATGAGTCCAGATGGTTGAAGAATTCAGATACTTCAAAAATGTCAGAACAGTGTAAATTTGATAAAATCTTGAAGTAATTGAAATTTCAATGAAATCAAAATTCCAAAATTTGAAGAGTCTAGGTATTCAAAAAAAAAAATCATAACTCAAGAGTTTAAACATTTGAATAAAAATCTCGTCATTCATTGCGTCAGTGCGCCTACATTCTTTAAATTTCATTTGAATTCAATTTCCGATTTTTAGGTACCTACTCCATTTATTGATAATTTAAGACACTTGGAAAATATGAAAATTCTGAAATCTCGGCAAAATCGAAATTGAGACGTTATTGAAAGATCAACAAAATCAAAACATCAAAACACCAGTATTTGGAGAATCCAAACTCTTGGATCATCTAAACACTAAAAAAATCTCGTCACTTGAAGAATTCAAACACTTGAAAAAAACTCGTCACTTCAACAATTTGAACACTTGAAAAAACTCGACAAAATCAAAATCTCAACATACAAGGCTTTGACATGTTCGAAATTTCAACTTAATCCAAATTAAGATATTTAGAAAATGTAGACTATTGATGAATCGAGACACTTGAAGGATTCAGACACTTGGCAAAACAATGGAAATTTCAACAAAACCATAATCAAGCAAACGAAATCTAGACACAGTAGAAATTAAAACTGAATCTAAATTTCGACGTTGAGATAATCTACGCTTCTAATGGATTTAGACACTAGATAAATCCCAATCTGGAATTTGAGGAATACAGACATCAGAAAAATCTGGGAAAAAATTTTAAATCCTGAGAAACAAATTAATAACTCGATCAAAACTTGGGTATTCAAAATATCGAAATGATTAAATCTAGACAGAATTAAAATGTAGGTGTATTTCAAAAAATTCCGAATCTTGAAGAATCGATTCGCTTGAAATATCGTTACGCAGTTGAGACGTCGAGATATTGAAATATTCATGAAATTAAAATCCTATACTTCGTAAAGCTTTTTTCTTAAAGAAGGGAGACACTGGGGAAATGTCTACTTTCATTTTTATAAACGTATGAATATAACCCCTTTCTATAATTTTCTATGTCTATTCGCCAACGAAAAGAAAAAGGGATGAAAAGGGAAATCATTACGGTTTGTCGCTGAGTTTTTTTTTTTTTTTTTGCGTGTTTACATTTTTCATTCTTACTTCGTGAGTTTTGAAAATTCATTCTTTTTTAATTGAAAGAAAAAAAGGAGAGAGAGGGAAAAAAAGAGAAAAAAATACAGTCAGAGGAAAATTGAAAGTTTCTTTACACCCGCAGGTGGCGTATATATTTTTTCTATTTGATGGCCTTGAAAATTTTACTCGTCGATGGTAGACGTTTGAAATTTTCGCACGATAAGAGAGATATCGAAAGTGTGGAAATTTCACGGAGCAAGATGAAAGCGTAATTTACAGAAGAGTGCTTCGTCGTAGTCAATCTACAGATACATTATCTCTATTCACTTACGTCCACTTTAACGCCGTCCAGCTTATAGGAGAAGAGTGGCGGATTTGATTTGGGTACGTATCGAAAAAATTCTTCGTTCTCCTTGTACCATTTGACGGCGTACAATGAATCTCCTTCGAGCTCGTAATGGCATTCGAGTACCGCTTGGTCGCCTCGTAATTTGTACGGCGGCACGACTATACGTAGAAGTTTTATACTTTCCGCGCCTGCAACGACAACAACAACGACACCGTATAGTACCATCAAGGCGGCGAAGTTAAACGACCAAAGTATCCGCTAATTTGTCGCCAGCAGGCCGTATATTCGGCTGCGATAGGTACCGATAACGACGCATAAGAGACTTAAATTTACTACACGCAACTTCCTTAGCGTAGCGAAAACAGCGCTAGTACCTGTACCAATAATTCATAATTTTCTTATTAACAAACGTATTATAAATCACGCTAATTTATACCAGTTTAGGGTTAGAAATTACGCGAAGCCGCGAAACACTACGCTGTCACCGTGTAACGCGATTACACGAAAGCTAAAACGAATACCTAGCGATTTTTCTATTAAGGAAATTCGCTGATATCGCTTAAAAGTTGCGAAAAAGGTAAGACTATGGTTTTTCACCGTCCAACCGTTTCCTCGCGCGTTGGCAGAAATTTGAAATATTTTCGACGAGTATCTTTTTTCTTCTCTCTGCGCGGTTCGCGGTAATGCAGCTCAAAAGAAAACGGTTTTTTTTTCGTCCAAAACGATACCGCGAGCGAAGAATAAGATTTTGAAAGCGTATTTTTTTCTTTTTCTTTTTTTTTTCTTTTGTTAAAACGATGCAAAAATGTTTTCGATAGGGAAAGAATTTTCAAATTTTTATCAATCTGATAAAGGCTTAGGTAAATTATAGAGGTAAAAAATCCTTTGAAGTTGGATCCGCGGTTGTATTGTTTTATATTCTTATTTCGCGAATAGTTTATGGTTTTTTCTGGTTCTTGAAAAATTACGAGAGTAAATTTTCTAAACTATTACCTGTACGAGTTTTTTTTATTCGACACTGTTTAATCTATGAAAGATGAAAACGCTCTTCAACGAAATTAAAAAAAGTGTGTGCAAGACTAATAAAATTGCGTCCGCGAAATGAGCTGAAATGCTCCGCAGTTGTACTTGATATTCCTTTGATTCGAGAGTTTTCTCAACGAAATTTTTGCAGGGCTTGAATAATATAAAGCTTCCAAGAATCAAATTTGAAATTTCTACAATAATTGATGAATCCATAGGCCTACTTTGTGACCAAGCATCTCGTAGGTAGTACATTATTCATCCATTAAAACGTATTATTGGTGTGAAAATCTTTCGACGCATAGCGCCTTATTTGGGTATTGTAAATTTAAACTTTTTAGCTGAGTTTTTAACAAAACGATAGCTATTACAGCCTACCTGATTTGGGAAGGGAAGGTCGGGGGAGGGTGGGGTCTTCAAATCTTTGCGTTTCAGACCATTTGTAATCATCTGGCAAATGTCCAACTTTTTGTGGTATATATATATATACGTGTAAACGGTATCAATTTGCATCCAAAAAAGAATTTCATAACGACAATCTACCTCCGTTTGGCCAATTTACCTCCGATTTCGGAGGCACTTTGGCATTCATGTGTATATGATGTTAGTTGACCAAATAGCATACTCATAGGGCTGTAGGCAGTTTTTAAGCTGGAGGTAATTTCGACCCCTTTACCAAAATTATATACATCCAGTTTGCATAAGGGTATCACCAGACAGCGCCACCGTCGAAAACGTATGGGTAACCGATGTTTTAATTTGCTTCCGCGTATATCACCCAGATTAAAGATTTTTTCAAAAAGAAAATGCTTCCTATTTCTGACAACCGCGCACGGATGCACAATAAAGGTTTATGTACCAATAATATTTAATACGGAGGCAAATTAGGAATTTGTATGCGATATACTGTGAATAATTAGTATTACATTTTTTTGATAAAGAAACAAAGATTGGTACAGTTTGATGAATGTAATATCCTATCTATGACAGGTAAGTACCATTGAAATAAGACATTAAATTCGTTCAAACTATACTATTTCCGTATCTTTTATGAAATTTTTTGTTTAGGAATGAGGAGGAGGTAGGTACCTAACTACCTACCACAAATGTGTCATTTTGAATAAGATTACCGCGATCGAAAATTGATGACAGCGACAGTCTGATGCTCATAGCAATCATTGGTAAGTAATTATAAAGTTTAGTTTCTTAACGAGATGGAGCTCACGTATTGAATTTAAAAATAAAGGTTACGCGTTAAGTTTTTGAGGGTTATTAACAATGCAGTTTTGTAGTTTAGGAATAATTATAATCAGGTTTGTTACATTTGAGCATTGTTTTCCAAAAACCGTAAAAATATTGATGAAACGTATTTGATTCGTGCTTAAGAAAAAAATTATTACTAATTAAAACAGATCACGTAATTTTTTTTTGTTTTAGGAGTAAGATTTGTAGGTACCTGCCACAAAACTGTCAAAAAAAATTACGATGCAGCCAATAAGATACTATCGAAAACGGATGAGCAAATGGAGTTCAATATAATAATCATTGGTAAGTAACTACAAGGTTTAGTTTCCTAAAGAGATATAGTTTACCAATTAAATTAAAGCTAACACGTCGAGCTTTTAAGATTTATCAACCATGTAGTTTTAAAATCAAAGAAATTCATGTCGTACTAGCGCGCCTGCTTACCAAAAAAAAAGCTTAAGGAAAAAAACTTTTATTCTAAAAAATGCTTTTTACTGCTCATGTTTTAAAACTATTTTTAAAAAATCAGTAAAAAAATACTTAACAATAAAACGAATTTGGTTGGTAATATAAGAGAAAAAATACTTATTACCAATATGTAAACTTTTAAAAAAAATTATCGATATAAATGAAACAGGAAAAAAACTTTTATTCTAAAAAATGCTTTTGACTGCTCATGTTTTAAAACTGTTTTTAAAAAATCAGTAAAAAAAATACTCAACAATAAAACGAATTTGGTTGGTAATATAAGAGAAAAAATACTTATTACCAATATGTAAACTTTTAAAAAAAATTATCGATATAAATGAAACAAATGTTTAGGTCTAGAACGCTCTTTCAAAGGTATTTTCATTACTTCTTCTTCTGTTCATTGAAAATAAAAGCTTTGATCTTCACCCAATCCTTATTTTTAAAAAGTTCAGAATTTTTATTTTTGAACTCTGTTCATTGTAGCCGCAAACAGTTCTCACAGATTCAAGAAATATTTGATAATACTCAGGTCTCAAAACCGCTTCTAATTGGCATTTTGTTTTTAATCGTCTGCGAATTTCAATAAGAAGTCGAGCTAATTCTCTCATTTTATTTGAACAAGGGGTAGCCATTTGAATTCGTTTGTGTTTCTTCAGATAGTCTTCTCCAAACGCCAATATTAAGTTGTCGGTTTTTGCTGTTAATGAAATATTATCTGGTGCCACTTTATTCAATACATCCCTTTTAACTCGGAGTTTATTTATTGTACCAGAGGCATCCATATAATATGGCATTACATTCCCTTTTAAAAATTCTTTGAAGTTGGCATCATTCTTAAGAACTTGCAGAATTTGTTTCCTTTCGTGGCTTTTTTTCGGGTATGATAAAAATTCTTTCACTTCGTTTTCTGAACTATGATTTCTTTCGATATGTCTCTCAAAATTCGTGACATAATTTTCACAAAACTTACACAAAATAGTTTTTCGCTTCTTCTTTTTAAGTTTTTGTAAATATAAAATTTGTGAGGCGGTCGTAGGCGTCTCTGGAGCGGTCGTAGACGTCTCTAGGGCGGTTGTAGACTTCTCTGGGTGTCCAGTTGTTTCACTTTCCTTGATGTTAGACATGGAATCGGCTTCACTTGTCGACAGGTCAGGAAAATGTAAATCTTTTATATAAGGTATGACTGGAGAGGCTCCTTCATTATTCTTATCATTATTTTCGTCGTTACTATCTTCAAAGTTCATATCTGAATCAGTACTACTTAAAAAGGAAGGACTGTACGGAGGATCAGAATCAAACTCATCACTTTGCATTAAAATCGATGGCTCCTTTACTTCATCTTTAACATCTGAATTCGACTCCATAGCGTAATTTTTTCGTGGCTGTGTTTGAGACGTATTTGTGGAACTACTAGCGATGCTATCTGCGTCATTTTCTGCGCTTTCAGAGTTTTTCGACGATCGAAAATTGTAGCATCCTGCTTTAAACTCTGCAATTCACATTACAAATTTGGGTAGATTTTCTTATGAACTACAAGGGGGAAAATTATTCATTTTTCAATATTTGAGCCAGTTCAAGTTTATTAAATTACTTTACAACAATGATGTTACTTAAAAAAATAAGCCCTGTCATTCTCAAATTCTGAAAGTATCCATTTTTTTGCTTTTTTTTTTAGATAAATTAAATATTATACCCCGCAACTTACGTATTAGCTTTACGATAACCATTCCATTAAGTGGTCTAATTAAAGAATAGGGGTAGTTCTTTTCTTCGAATTTAATTTAAAAAAATACACTTTACATTTCTAAAAATTTAATACTGTACAGTACAGCAGGCATTTTAATATAAAAACGTGGAAAGGCAAGTTTGTCTAGTAAAATCGGTGAGGATCCTATTGCATTAACCACAGACGCCAAAACATGCACGTGTGAATTGGTTGAAACATGCAAGATACCAAAACACAAACTCATAAATGGGATATTAAATCATAAAAATAGTCGTATAATTGAATGCCAAAGGAAAGTGAAACATTTTCTGGTCAAATAATCAATGTATTCTATTACTCATGATTACGCTCTAATGATATTCTAAAAAATAAGTTATTAAATGCAATTATGTAATACTTACTGGCTAAGTTGACTAATAAATTTGCTCGTTCACTCATAATTGCAATTTATATTAAAATAAAAATCATCAGGGCATAGAACTTCAACATGAAAATTAAAAATGCACGTGCACGCAACTTTGTCTGTTTCAGAACAAGAACCGATAGGTCACGGTTACATGCCCACGCGAGAATACATAGTTGTGATCAAAACAATCAACGCACTTCAACTGTCTGAAAACACTTGCAAATAATTGGCAACGCTGCTGGAAGCATTTTCAACGGAGGTTTGTCCAGACATGTATAATCGGAAGCAAATTAAACGCGTGCACATACTGGAGGCATATTCCTATTTGTGTTCATATATTCAATAAAATGTATACCTGAAAATTTTGATTCTTTTACCCCTCGATAGATCGCGTTGATCAGTAAAGTTTATTTTTCACTAATATGCGAACAATATTCGGAAAAAATTATTTTGAAGGCCGGAGGCAAATTGCTCCAATGGGTGTACCGGATGCAAATTGATATCACAGGTAGATATATATATATATATAGATTTATCTATGGATAAAGTGGCATCTTTTTTTTGATGCCACTTTACCATCACATTGCTCATCGATTCAGCTATGTGTCATGACGTCACTGGTATAGTTATTTGGGTGATGCCACTTTACCACTAATATTCTATTTTTCATACAAAAAAATTTTTTTCGGTCTACGGTCGTAGTAGCCTCATTTTTTTGATGTTTACAGGTAAAGTGGCATCATTTTAAAAATTTGTTCCAAGAAAACCTATGATATTATACATTCCGTTCGCCATTGTGGTGTCGTTAATGACATTAGATGCACTTCTGAGGAATGTGCAAACTGATGCCACTTTGACCATAGATCACTATATATATATATATTTTTTTTCCCCACGCGTAGCGCCGGCGAGTATTCATAAAATTCGCTCAAAATTTGGTGAGGACTCTTCTTGAAAATGCGCAAAAATAGTTTTTTTGTTTTTTCGATAAATTTCAAAATGGCGGATCACTCAAATTTTGAGGGGGGCTGGAGAAGGGGCAAATAGCTCAAATTTTTCGTTTTTGATTTCATATGAAAGAGTGAGTCACGGATACTAACATATCCAAATTTCAGCTTCTTGAGTGCATATTGAGAGGAGTTAGATCAAAAAACGGCTTTTTGAGGAAGTTTTGAGTCATGAAATTTCTTGAATCTTCCATATCTCCCCACCAAATCAAGTTAAAAGGTCAAATTTTGTGTGTGAGGTTAGTTGGTGACCACAATATGACCTCTTGAATTTGGATCAAAATGGCGGATTATCAAAATTTTGAGTAGAGCTTGAGGAGCCTCAAGTTGGTAAAAATGTAATTAATATGAATTCATATGGTTATTGGGGATAAGTTGTATACTATATCCCGAATTCACTTCCATACATGATGTTGGAGGGGGAAGGCGGGGTTACCAACCTAAAATAGTGGTGGGGGTACAGGAGGGGTCGAAAATTTTTTATTGCTGTGTCATATGATAAAATGAGCCCAAGTGACAAACGTATTTTGATTTTAGCTTCCTCAGTGATTTTGGAGGGGAGTTAGAGCAAAAAACGGCTTTTGGAGGGGAAATTGCTGCAGGAAATTTCATGAATCTTCCATATCTCATCACCAAATCGGCCTAGAATGGTCAAACTTTGTGTGTAGGATTAGTTTGTGACCAGAATATAACCTCTTAAATTTGAGTCAAAATGGATCCAAAATGGCGGATTTACAAAATTTGAAGATAATTTGAGGACCCTCAAATAGTTATAATTTGAGAAATATGTGTTCGCATGATTATTTCATAGCAAAAAATACTATATTTGTGCCAAATTGAACTTCTTAAGTGTTTTTGGAAAGGATAGGGTAGGGGTTTTCAGACTTGGTATTGGGTGTGGCCTGTAGTGATGAACGGTTAAGCAAGGTTATTACTAAATCAAAACAAGCCCCAGTTGAAAACTCAGCTCCAGTAATGCGGCATGGCGGCTTACATTTTTTTTTTATACTCGAAAATTTAAAATTTAAAATTCAATTCATTTGTCAAATAATAATGTCTTGTGTATAGCTAAAAAATTTTCCAGGTGGGGCAAAATAGTTTGCTAGGGGGCGCATTGCCCCCTTTGCCCCCTCCTGGCTACGGGCCCGTTTCATTTCATCTCCATGCATGATGCTGAAGAGAAGGAGGGGTTATCGACCTCATGCATTAACATGGCTAATTTACAAAAAGTACTTGACTTCTTTTATAGCTGAGGAGAACTCAAAGAAATGACGTTATTTCTACTTCTGTTCAGGTATATGCGTTGCGTATGTACTACGTACTATCTATTGTGAAGTACAGACTACACTCACAAATCAATCTTCAGTTAATTAAAAGAAGTTTATTAGGTACTATGATATTGCATTTTGAAAGTGGCCCCTAAAAATGAGTTACGGTACCAACTTTTGACAGTACAAGAACCACCCTTTACTAGCCCGCCGCTCTTTACTGATTATATTCACTTGGAGTTGGGAACATTACGTGTGACATATCTTACCCTTTTTTGTTTCTGTAGGTTTATTTTTCAAGCATCGCTTTGCAGCCAGTCATTTGCTCTTTAAATTGAAGAATTCCACGGTGCATACGAAAAGCCAATTATGTTTTTACGTATTTTCAGTTCTCAACAACTTGAAGAAAGACGCATTTTGTGCTCGCACGTCACCTACTGTGGTTGCAAATTTTGACCGATTTTCGTTGGAATATTTCGTATGGAAGTATTACTTTTGCTTAGTGTAAAGGACTTCACGCTGGTGAAGAGCATATTTAGGTTCTGGTAATGACAGCGAGTAATTTTCACGCATACCGTTGTGAAAAAAATCTATATTCGAGATTTTCGTTCTACTTCTGCCTTCTAAGGGTTGATTATGCGCTACGCGATACTTGAAGAAGTACTTATAAAGTACACGAGTTCTAACCGATAGGTATCTTCATTATCTCGAAGGTAGGCCGCAACAGTTCCCTGCGCGAGGTGTATGCGAAGGTGCTCTCGAACGCGTTTAAAAGATAAAATAAAATCGACGAGGTCGGCGGTAAATTGAAGTCGATGCAATTTTACGGGCCGTTGTCGAGTCGGTCGTTAAGTTCGGGTCACGTTTGGCGAAGAGCTTTCCGAAGGTGAAGGTATACGTAGCGTATTTACGATTGAGCCGATGATATTACGGGATAATTCGCTAATAATAATAACGCTGGTCGTACTCGTGGCGAAATTATTTCGTTAGCGACGTCTACAGCGACGGTAGATAGAGGGAGGAAAAAAGAATTTATAATTTCGCCATTATACTCGGCGAGAATTAGAAAAGAGAGACGGAGGCGAACTCGTGTCTTGTATTCGGCAAGCGTTCGGTTAGAAGACGGTTTAAATGTGTACGCGCGAATTTCGTCGTTCTTTGTTTTCATAACAATGTAACTATAAGGCTGGCGTTAACATTAAACGCGGCATAATTCCGATTTATTAACGCAGAACGTTGAATTTCGCGAACGCTGGTACTTTGCTTACAATTAACGTAGTAGAAATAAAATATAGCGCGTTTTCTCGCGTACCAATGTACTCGAGGGTGGGTACAGTGTCGTCGACGAAAGGCGAAGTCGTTAGACTTTCGGACGTACTTGGCGTCTGAGCTAATTTCGGGCGAATAAATCAAAAAACACCACCACCTCGGTAATTGGTAAATACGACGACGTGCTGGTGTTCATCGTAATTATTGGAACGCTCGGTCCGCGGTATCGACTATATTTGAGATTAGCACGCGTACATGGCCGATTATAGCCGCCGATGGTGTTGATACGGCCGAGCCCAAATGACTCAATTATCACCTTTTGATAGGATTTGGTTTGGCTGCGGCTTCTCTTGTTACCGTGTAATTGGTGTGAATGCGACCCTTTCACCGTAATCAAACTATTCGGCGGTCAAAATTCGCACGCGTTTCGAATTCTAATTATTATTAACGAAGTACCCTTCATACAGGGTACGCGTGTCAATATAATGCCACGTTGGTGGATATGGTCGGGTTTTAGTATATTAACGCGTATAGGTACCGTATCGTGAATTATAAAGAGTAATGAGAGGTATTCGAAGTTAATTTATAGGTAGCCATTGCATTATATCTACAAGTCATAGTTTTACAATTCACGTGGTTCTTTCATTAGCTTCTTGATGGGTCAATGCTCGTGGTCGTATCAAATAAGGAGACAGTTGTACTTGGAAGAGTTTACAATGTTTGCCTTGAATTTTATTTATTTATTTTTTAAATTAAATTTACCTAGGAAATGAATACTCAGTTTACAGTTTTTCTTTTTGGTTTCCTTTTTTTTTCTTTTTTTTTTAAATCATTTTGTTAACATTTAGTTGAATTTTTTCTACACCTTCTCTATCTTTTCCATAGCAAAAGGAAACTTTTTCTGATAAAATAAATGATTTCAGTAACAATCCTTTTTCCTTTTTTTTTTTTCTTAGTCTTTTTCATTTCAGATAAATAGCTGAACATTCAATTTTTTTGAATTTTATTTATTTTTTTACTATCAATGAAAATAATTTTGACCTATTACGAGAATGAATTCTCTTCTTTTTCTCTCCTCAATAAACAAAAAAATGCCTAAAAATCTATTTTTACGTTTTCTTTTCTTTTTTTTTTTTTTTTTTTTTGAAAGAAGAAAACTCTCGAATTTTTTCCTTCTTCCACACGTCAGAGCTAAGATAATTTACCTTTAAAATTTTTTCCTTCAATGAAAATAGTCTCGACGAAGTTTAGAGTTTAGATTTTTTTTTCATTATTTCCCTTTTATTCACCTTTGGAGAAATCTAAGCTTATTTGAAATTTTTATTTTACGTTATGAGGCTGTTTACTAGATTAATTTTAGCGTAATTTCGTTATTTTTAGTGTACTTGATTTCTAAGTAAAATCTGCTTACGTGTTTACTGTCCTTTTTTTATTTAGCATTCTCCGACGATATCTCGAGTAAACCTTGATGGATTGCTAATGCCTTGAAATTCCACGATTATCGGGCATATTACCAGGTACAAATATGGCTTGGTAACAAGAAGCAAGCGTATAGGTAGTTGGCAATCGAATCTGGAGAATGAAATATTTTCGCCGGTTATGATGACAGCGGAACCAGCTTCTCAACAATTACCGAAGTTAATGGGTATTATGCGCATGTGCGAAAAGGTGTAAAAACGCCTGCAGTTGCAGGAAAGCTAAGCAGGTCCGTGCGATGAACGGTTTCAAGGGGGGGGAGGGTTAAATTTTTTTTTCTAACTATACTATATGTGAGTTGAAAAAAATCGTCTATCAAGTATTTTATGCATGCATTGATACGTTATAACTTGATGAGTCTTTTTTTACCATTCGGGGCGGCGGTTCAACCCTCAAAACTCCCCTTGCGCACAGGCCCGTCATTTAGTGTAATACCATCGTGTCTAATTACTAAAACTAGTTTGAATTGCTCAAGCGTATGCACGCATCGCTTGGGACAGTCGTGTCTCAATTCCAGTACCACAGAGATAGAAGACAGTGATGCGGACGATGACCTTGAAACCAAAACTCCCGTAAAAAAGAGTGATGATAATTGTAGTAGAAGTAGTGATAACACATAGATTTCAATAAATAAAATTTTAGAGCGATTTTACCCATATTTCATGAAAACCCTTACCTACGAAACTCGCTACCTCCTTTCCTGATGGTCGTAGAGAAAAAATTGTCTAACAAAAGTTGTAGGGAATATATTGTAGAAGAAAAAAGTATTGAACTACTTTTGTCGAAATATGATATTTTCCTCTTTTTTTTTCGGTTTTATCTACTACAAAACTGATTTTGATTGCTTTGACTTTATTTGCAATTTATTCTGTTGGTGAAGCTTGATTTCTATTTTGAAATATTATTTATTTTATTTTAAATGATTGAAGAATAGAGAGTAGGATGGATGAAAAATCTTTTTTTTTTTTTGAAAGCTGCCAATACTGAGGGACTGAAAGGTTGTTGAAGATGGGCCAATATTTTGAATTTCCATTTTTCAAATATTTCAACGCTGACTCTATTTGGAAAATTGTTGAGTTTACGGTCTTTGAAATTGCATAGAATTTAGAAACTCCGACCCTCAAATAGTTTTCGAGTATCTAAGAAATTTTCAGGAACCTCATTTCATCAGTTTTCGAAATTAGGCACCTCCTCCGAATTCAATCAAAAAAAAATTAAAAATTTAATTTTACCTCTTTTACTTTTTTTTTTTTTTTGAAGTTGGAATTTTTTTCTTTACCCACGCTTCGCTGTTCTTACAGCCATTCCCATTTCAGATACGTAACTTGTAGTTCAACCTTTTCATTTTTTTCCTCGTCATTGAAAATGATTTCGAAGAACTAGGTGTGTATTCTCTCTCCTTTCCTTTTCTATTGCTAGTAGAGGAAATAAAAATGCAAGTTTTTTTCCCGTGTGCCATGTGCTTCAGCTGAGGCCAGGGACGCATGTATGTGAGTGGAGTGGTTATATTCTGTGGAATAGATCGGACTGTCTTAGGAAGGTGAGTAAGGAGTTGGTTGTTCGGTGGTTATTGAGGACATCGATTAGGTTGGACGGGATTTGCAACCTGGAACGAATGTCTGTGTAGTTTGCACATGTTACCAAGATGTGTGAAATTGTTAACGGGACTTGACAACATATTGGCATGTTGGAGGAAATTGTTTATTAAAAAGGTAGGAATGTGTTAGGAGGCAGTAGCCAATGCAGAGTCGTGTGATGACCACCTCCTCTCTCCTAGAGAGCTGGAGTGCGGACCTAGGTGTAATGGAATCTCGGATGGATTGAAGTTCGTTCGTTGTTCGGGTATTATTCCACGTAGTTTCCCAGGTGGAGTAAATTGAAATTTTGATGTATTTTTTAAGGTCTTAGGCTGGGATAGGAATGTCTGAGAGAGGTGATTGTGTGGTAGCTTGTTTCGTTGCTAGGTCCGCGAGAGTACATGAGCGGGAAGCAAGGTTTAGTTTCACTTGAATTTTCATCTTACTTCTCCCCTACTTTTAAGAAAAGAACCTAAATACCTAATTCAACAATTTAAGTTTGTGGTAGAAATGATGTGTACATTTGAACGAATTCCTCTCTCTCTTATGACCATCGTAAATGGATGATTATTGATGGTATGCTTGGTTGAATGTCCATGATGGTTTGTTTGAAGAGAATTAGTATGCATGTTAGTCTGTTGCAGAGTCCCCCCCCCTGCCGCTCTTCCCCATTTTTTTTATATTTATTTATTTATATATATTAATTTATTTTTTATTTTTGTTTATAGGCATTTGTATTAAGAGAGGTCAGCCGGTCACCTGCTCACCTGTTGTTGGGTATTGGGTGGCTGTATACATTATTTTGTATCTTTATAATGTTTGTCGCGAATAAAAATCTGTCTGTCTGTCTGCCTCTCTCTTTCTCTCTCTCTCTCTCTCTCTCTCTCTTTCTCTCTCTGTAATTTATATTATGATATGAATTTTTAAACGGGAACGTGATAATTCATTTATCGTTCTTGTGAGGAATTTTATTTAAATTAAAAAAAAAAAGAAACTCCATTTTTTCATTCGTTCGCCCACAAACATACCTAATTTTGTCGTGCAAAAAACTCAGCTTCACGAATTGTACGATTACGAACGACGCGAGAAATTCAAATTCGTCGAAATTATTCCTAAATGCTATTAATTCGCGAACATTTCACGATAATTCGGGTAAGCGAGTAAATGTTTAAAATTGAAGTTGCGTAATCTCCTTTTAATGGTCTGAGTAGTTTCATCGAATCGAATGTATTTCTTGCGGGATTCGACTATTAAGTTCACCGTCTATAATACTCGGCTTGTCGACGTTGTTTCGCGTAAATCACGAACGCCGAGTAGGAATAAGCGGTGTATTTTCGTTATACTGGAAATTGGCGGCGACAAAGTTACGAGGAAACTTCCAAGTAGAAAATGTTGGCGCGAGAGTTTCATGTAAGGGTACCAGTTGATCGTACGTGGTTGGCGAATGTAATAATTCGAAATTTCGTCGTACCTTTGATACCTGTGCTATCTAGCAGTGGAAGTATAGCTTAATGATAGAACGGTGTGGGTATGATTGGTGAAGTTTTAAGAACTGCGATGTTGCTAGTGTACCATCCAGTTCCCTGGAGCGATGGTGTTCTGCCGTTTGCATTCTTGTAAGTTAATTGTCCGCTAGGGTGAAGCAAATTTGTTTTGCTGCTATGATAATGGGCAAATGATCCTTAAAAAAGTATAAAAAATTTCAGCCTTCAAATATACCCGGAACATTTCCAAAAATGAGATAAATTTTTATAGTAAAATTTTTTTAAATTTGTTTTTCAGACAATTTTAATTTTTTTTAGCATCTAGAATTTTTATTGCGTTGCGTAAAATTGAAAAAAATGTTAGTTGCTATTTTTTTCAAAATTGAAGCGTGCAATTTTTTAAAAAATTTTGTTCGAAATAGTACCAATTGTGGATGTGGGTATTTTCAAAAATAATACACTCGTGAATTAAAGATCGTATATACACTATTTTAGACTTGATTTTAACTCTGTAGGACTTCTAAGACGAAATAAATCCAATTTTTACGGTGCTGAAGCTTTCAAAGTATCGCAGCTTTGTTCTAAAATGACTCATTGTGGGTGTTTTGTTGCCAAACACCTCGTACTGTGGGAATCTCTGTATATAAAAAATTGGGCATATTTTTCCCGCAAAGTCTTGAGAAATTAGATCATGTCAACGCGATGCACGTAACCCATAAATTACCAATTTATTATTATTCATTTTAAAAAATGCCGAAAATTACTACTTCGAAAAAAAACCTAAATTTTGAAAAAAAAAAATGAAAGCTAAAAAGTTCTCAGGTCTTTAGACTACAAAATAAAACTTCTGTGTGCAACGCAATTTCAAATTGCTCAAAAATAATTTTTTTTTTTGTAATTTTTGACAAATTCACCTCATTTTAGGAAATGTTCCTGTCAAGTTTGAATGGTGAAATTTTCTATACATTATTCAGGGTGTTTTTAGGGCTGATACTTTCCAAAATAAAACTAACTGCAGTCACCGTGGGGTGTATTCGGCAACTGTGCTCTTGGTAGATATTTGGGTTTTTTGCCCCTTCGTAATACACGTGCTAGTTTATTGATAATGACAATTTGACATCCAACTCTATAAGGGTTAATACTTAATATCGAAAGGAATGTTTAAAGCCACCATAATGGCATACGTTATGCTTATTATAACGACGTTACAATGTAATATTTCATAACACGAAGGGTAACGTATCAAATGTCTTGTATGCATTTGGGGATTAACGCTTAGAAAAATATTTTTTCGTGGCGAGAATTAACGACATTTATTATGGACGAGGGGAAGTGTTGCATAACGAATTAAAATAAACGTAAAGCTTTTTAGCGGAAATTAAACACGATCGAGGTATATGGGAGCCTTTGTATAGGGGGAATCCGCTTCGAGTAATTTTTCAAATGGTTGCGGTGAAAGGAGATAATGTATAGAAAGTAGTTTTTTCGTACTTTTGATGCTTTACGCCTATTCGAAAAGGCTCCCGATTTTTTTTTTTTTTTTGGATGTGGAAAATCGGTAGCTCAATTAGGTCTTGGTAATAGGGTCTGTCAACGTAAGCCGGGTATTTTTTTTGCGGGCTTTTCGTATACGAAATTTTTTTTCTGTTTGAAAAATTTGATCTCTTTAAAGTCGTTTTTAATGATCTGACGAAACTCGTTGAATTCAATATCGTAATTTTCCGTCAGGATTTTTTCATCGGATTTCTTTCGATGTTGAATTTTGCCAACATGTTCAACATTGGCTGGATATTTAATACTCGAAGAATCCATTGGGTTTCACGATGTATACGTGGCGATTGGAGTGCAATTAGCAAATTGACACGTGCTTTCATCCTTTCGACAGTCGGATAATATGTACTTTACATTACAAAGAGAAGTCCAATTTAACGACACTATTTTTCCCTACACTGGCGTTCCCATTGTAAAGCCATTATTACTGATGCACGGAAGTCGAGGAACGATATGAAAAAAATTAATTATATAATGGAAGCGAAACGCACGAGACGTGTGATTAAATATCAAATTCGACTTACTTTTTATAATACATAAATAAATCAAACACAGTAATACTCGCGATTTCTCAAACATGTTGAAATACGAAATCCATTCGGACATGGAAAAGAATTATTCATGGTAAATCGCTCACGTTGAGGTGACCGTCGCGACGATGACGAATACAACGATAATCGCGATTCAATTCGAAATTCATAGCTTTTTCGAACGTTTCGCGTATTAATTGCCGGCGTCGTGGACGTACGAACAAAGATACGAATAAATTTACGTAATTCGGCCAGCACTACGCGCGTTTTCGCGAAATGCTGTTTTCGTCGGGTAGTTCAGCCGCGATAATGACTTACCATATGATACGCTATCTCGGAAAACTTTCGCAGCGTCTAGCGGTCGTTATGGCAACCTGACGAAGCTTGCGCTTTATCATTTGTGATAAGATAGTAAAACGCATTAACCTTATGATAGTTATTAAACTTATTAACTAATGCAAATGCTATAACAACCCTGGTTTTGGCGCGTTCCGTTGCCATGCGGTAATTTAGGTGATCGTGTTTTGTGCTAATTGATTATTCATTGATTCCGGTTTAGCCCATGAGAATGGTGTGATGTCGATTGTCGTTAAAAGGACAGTGTGATTTCTTCGGGCCATTGAGGATGAGCGAATAGCCTATTAAAAAATATCAGTTTATTCAATTTTTTTTTATCTGAGTTTTTGATGTACACGATTGCTATTGCAGCCTACTTGGTTCCGAGAGAGGGGTCGGGTGGGTGGGGTCTTCAAATCTTTGTATTTCAGATTATTGGTAATCATCTGACAAATGTTCAACTTTTTAGTATGCATTATAGCTTTCCCGAGAGCTTAGCACTAGCGAGTATTCATGAAATTCGTTTAAATTTATTGAGAGGTTTTTCTTGAAAATTCCAAAAAAAGGACTTTTTTGTTTTTTCCAAACACACCTTAAGATAGCGAATCAATAAAATTTCAAAGGGATGGAGACCGGGCAAATAGCTCAAATTTTCGATCTAATATAAAATAGTGTGTCACGGACACTAACATATCCAAATTTCAGCTTCCTAAGTGCATTTAGAGAAGAGTGAGAGTAAAAACTGGTTTTTGAGGAAGTTTTGAGTCATCAAATTTTTGAATATTCCATATTTCCTCACCAAATCAACCTAGAATGATTGAACTTTGTTTTGGGGGTTGGGAGGGGGGGAGTTAGTTGATGACCAGAATATGACCTCTTGAATTTGGGTCAAAATGGATCCAAAATGGCGGATTATCAAAACTTGAGTGGAGCTTGAGGAGCCTCAAATCAGTGAAAATATAATTAATATGAATTCATATGATTATTGGAGATAAAAGTATATTATTATATCCCAAGTTCTTCTTCACAGATGTTTTGGGGGGGAAGGAAGGGTTATTGACCTCAAAATGTGGAGGAGGTAAATGAAAAGTCAACAAATTTTTACTGTGGGAGTTATATGATAAAATGAGCCCAAGAAACTAACTTATTCTAATTCAGCTTCCCATGTTGATTTGAAAGGAAGTTAGAACAAAGAATGGCTTTTGGAGAGAAAATTGCTACAAGAAATCTCATGAATCTTCCATATCTCCTCACGATATTGACCTAGAAAGGTCAAACTTTGTATGTAGGGTAAGTTGATGACAAGAATATGACTTCTTGAATTCGAGTCGAAAATGGATTCAAAACAGCTGATCGTAAAAATTTGAGGATAATTTGAAGAGTCAAATTCTAGTTGACCAAGTTTGCAAATTATGGAAATTTGTTTGCATCAGGGAGTCAATTTGTTGTGTTCTAAGTTATGTAAAAATGGTACCATTAAAATACCATTTTTCGTGTCTGAAGAAGAGTCGAAAATTTTTTTATAATTTTTTGAAAAATAAAATGTTTTTTATATTTAAAAAAATGATTTATATAATATAAAGAATTCATTTTAGAATGCCAGACCCTGTCAAATTCAAAGACAAGTTTCGCCTAATTTTCATCTTCTAAGATTTTTCATAGTTTTCTTCAACCGAAGCCAAAACTAGGTAAAATGTTTACTTAACAAGATATAATTTTAGGCAAAATATGGTCTACTTTGAGAACCACTAAGAAACAGTAGAATCAATCAAAAATTTTACTTAGACTCCCCCTGATTCCAAAGTAGAGTATGAAATTTGACTTCAACCCTACCTTTTGCCTCTTTAGATTTTTAAACTTGACTCAGACTTTAATTTAATTTTTTATCTTAATCATTACAAGCCAGAAAAATACAAAAACCTGAATTTAGAGTTGTTCATACCTCCTGAGGGACTAAATATTGTCGAAATTCGTTGGGACTTCTAATATTTGTTTATATGACATTAGCATTGCTGAGAGAAAAATTTTTAAAACTACCTTTTTTTTAATTTTGATCCGCTTCAATAAATTTATGGTTTACTCAAATTTTAAGAAGGATGGGGGAGAGCCAATCGCTCATAATTTTTATTCGTACTCTTATATGAAGCAGTAAGTAAACGACACCAGTATATGCTAATTTAGATTTCCTTGAGCAAAAAACGACTTTTAGATAAGGTTTTTGAGTCAAGAAATTTCTCATATCTCCACATCAAAACGATCTAAGAAGCTCAAATTTTGAGTGTTAGACTACGGTATGACTTTGAAATTTGAGTCGTGTTGGTCCCAGAATAGGATATCGTCAAAGTTTGAGGGCGGTTTGACGACCTTCATGTTGCTGAAATTTGATAATATGGGTTCATGCGATTCCTGTGGACAAGAAATGATACTTACTTTAAATTCAGCTTCTCAGGTGATTTTTGGAAAAATTGGCAAGGATTTTCAGACTAGGTTATGGTGTGACCTTTGGGATGATGAACTACATTATCTGTAAATTTGAACAAATCCCAGTTGAAAACTCGGCTCTAGTAACGTGGCATGGCTGCTTACGCTATTTTGCTTGCTTCAACTGTGATCTAGAAAATTGAAGGCAGAAAGTTGAAAAAAAAAAATTAGGGATAAATTTTTCCAGGTTATCATTACCCTTTCTATAAAATACATATTAGTGGCTTTGTCTCTGTACGGGATGTACAAAGTTTGCCTATTCGTACTTTTCAAGGGATGGATTACCGAATCTTACGAAGTAGGTGTTCCTTCAAGGTTGAAAATAGATGTACATTGAGCAAAGCGTGTAAACAAAGCTGCCTACATTGCGATTAGGACGGCGTTATATTGTTACGGTTTAGTCTGTATATGAAAGGTTACATCAACTAGGTTTCTCCGCAGTGAAAACGAAAGCCTCTCATTATCTATCCAAAATCCTAATTTCGGTCGATCCGGTTAATTTCATAGCGCCCGAAAGGCGCGTTGCGGCGAGTTTCATAGCCAAATTAAACGTTTCCGTTGGTACTTTATCCGACATTCTGGCAATAGCTGTGTTAACGCGTATTTCATTCGAACGTACGAATAAAGGGATTCAACCGCGTACCCGTACTCGAGCAGTAGTACGTGTAAACAGACAGTTCGAGTGCTCTTCTGGAAGATCATGCTGACACGATGGCCGAAGTCCCGGCAGACATCTTCAACATTTACCGAACTCCGAGTACGAAGAGGATGAAGAGGCCCGAGGACAAAGAAAAAAGTGATATGTTTACGTTAAAATTCGAGTTTCTCGTTCGAATAAATATGAGAAGGTAATTTTATTGCGGGTAGTCCTTAAGAAGATAGAATTTTACGCTCGACTTGTGAAATAATCTTCTTTTCTGTACGAAAAAGGTTCCATTTGGGCATTCGCCGTTTGAAATTAATTTAATTATTCGCCGCGTATATTCGTATTCGTCGTAATTAAGAAGATTAAAACGTAACAAAACGTAAGAGGTCGGAAGCTGGAGGGCGACTCTGGCAAAATATAACGCTAATTTTGGCGAAAAGCGCGGTACACGGGGTAAGGTTTTAACTACTTGGAAAAAAGGTAGTGGTTGAGAATTTTTTCGTTTAACTGTTACGAAACGCGAAAGGTGTATCGAATGCGAAACCGACAATTTGGTAAATTGTTGTTTAATGTGTATAAATCTAATAACGATTTGTTGATGAGTAAAACTCGCCCCATGGTGTAATGGAGTTACATCACGCTACAGGTGATACGCACGTCAAAGCTCCGAAAAAGCTTATCGAATACGAATCCCATACGAACGCGTTAATTACTCACGTATCTTTTAGATTCGTTTGTGCCGATTGTAAATGGCGATGTACTGGTAATCTGTACAGGTCCGCGTTAAATTGATATCGTCAACTTGAACGGTATTCGTGGGCGAAATAGAGTTTCTGTATGAAAAAGCGATACGATTTGGAAATGCATCGTCGTCGGAAAATAACGCTTCGATAATCGTACATTGCTATTACATTCTATTCAGGTTTTTTTTCGAATCGTTTTCCTTTACCCTTTTCGAGACGTATTGGCGTTTTATTACACTGACAGTTTTTGATCTACCGCAACGAGTTTGTGCTTTAATGTATTCATTCGCGTTTTCAATTTTCATTCACTTAATGCGCTGTCGGCATTCGAAGAGGTTTTTACTATCTTTCAATAATCGATAAGGCGTTTCCGTTATTGTTGAACGTTAACAACGACGTATCATATTTTTTTGTAATGTTTTATTTATTGAGAGGAGTTTCTACAGCGATAAAGCTGATTTTGATTTTTGTTTTCCATTTGATAGTTTTAGGTCGCGTTCGAATTCAGATGCGCATACAACTGTAAGCGAAACAAAATTTGAAATGTTCTGTTGTAACCGATCCTTCGCTGTTGCATGGTGTTACAAATGTTCGTATTTTTTACTCTCAACTTTTCCAGAATGTATTCTCAATTTCAATACTTTTACGTGAAAGTAGCGTAGAATGTAGTGAAATAAGTGACCTTGATAATCGTTCAATATAGTGTTGAAAATATCTGTAATAAATCTTAATTCTCAGGCTTTAGTAGATTTGGAAATAACTTAAGGGTGAAACTTGACTTTCTCATAAATTAATTTTTATTTCTAGTTAGTTGTATTATTTGAAATGAATTTCTGATTTATCCCCGTTCGTACTCGAAAATTAGGGTTTTAATAATTCCCCCCCCCCCCTCTTAATCTCAGGATGTTGAAATTGGAGTATATTGTAGTCATTGGTCTTAACAGTTGTGCATGTCCATTAGGGTGCGTCAAATTTATATGCAAAAAATTTGAAGTTTGAAATTTTGATGTCTTACCCCCTAGAAGTGTTCCTTTTACTTAAAAAACACCACAGAAAAAATTTCAGGTAAAAAAAAAAGGTATTTTGAGGTGGCGCTTCAAGGTTGAATATTGAGAACATTACCTCGCATGGGTATATGCATAATTCGCATGTAAACATGGTATCTTGGGATGTCGCCGTTCTGCCACCATCTACTAGGTGTATTAGGTGTGCTATATACAACTTGAGAAAAGTCCTGTTAAGGTTGTAGTGCACTAGCTAATAAAATTTTATGAATTGAAAACTATAAGATAGCCTATCAATAACCATTTGCTCCTTGATTGTAGCATATTGAAATGCCAAACCTTATTTTTGTTTATATGGCGATTTTTTCATGTTTCTTTGTCCATAAAAATGAAAAAGATATCATTGAGGTCGAGGAAGTAAATTTCAGTGGCGTAGAATCATTTTTTTAGGAGCGTAACATTCAACATGATCTTTTTTTCAGACCATTAACAAAATCTTTACAAATTGTTTCAATTTTGTCGGATTTTTTTCCAAATTTGAATTAATGAACACTGATTGAATTCAGTTTTTTTTTTTAATTATTCACTAGAATTGGGGAAGGGAAAATATTGATATAAATTACCCCTCTAAATTGTTTTTGAAAGGTAATTGTTACCTAATTACCAGAGGTTTCTACACTACTGGTAAGTTTTAAGTTCCCACAAATTTGACAATAATGAATTGAACATCTTTTAAAATGTACACTACTATAATATGCTTTTTTTCTTGCCATCGTGATCTCACTAAACAATCAAAGCGAAATATTTGTTTAGTAGGTCCTACAACTTTGGAAAAAATTGAAAGAATGAAACTACAAACGAATCCGCAAGTACTAAGTCCTTTTACTACACTTCAAACTTATAGTGAGAAACACCTGATATCAAAAAGCGCTAGAATTATTTGCGATGAAATTTCTATTGTTTTAGAAAAAAGCATGTATGCCAATTCAAAAAGATTATAACATTATAAAGAAAAGCATAGCACAAGCTAACCCCTATATAAGAAAGTTTAGACTTTAGAGCAGTGGAATTCAACCTCTTGAGTAAATTTTATGGGTTTTGGTACTACTATGTCAAATACAAGCAACAAAGAAATCTAAAGAAGCGTGTCACCTACTAGAAGTGAAATTAGATAAAGAACTAGGGTATTTGACTTCTGGACATCACGTTTTGGAACTGATTGTAACCAAAATAGATACTTGATACGATTTTTTGGGTCATCTGGCGAGCCAGATATTCTATTATTTAAAGGATAATTAGAAGAATACTGATAAGAGACGTGTAATTAGTCTATAGTTGATGAACAGATTAATTTTTATTGTAAAAATTTAAGTTGTCAAATTTCAGAAAATTTTCCATATTGTATTCTGCATTAAATTTTCAATCCGAAAGCGCCACCTCTAAAAAATTTTTTTTTTGAAAAATTTTTGAGGGTATCATTTTTTCATAAAAAGGAACAAAACTAAGGGGTAAGACCCCAAAATTTCAAAAAAAATGCGACTTGACGCACCCTAATGTCCATACTCATAATATTTGAGGTTTCTGAAGCTGCTCAAGCTTTCCTCAAATTTTGACCATTCACTATTTTGGATCCATTTTAGTATTAGGTTAAAGAATCATGCTATGGTGTATGTGGGAAATTTCAGTATCTTGGATATATTTAGTGAAGAGGCATCGATAGTTCAACATGATAACTCGATTTCTCTAGTGAAAAAAATTTTAATTCAAACTCTCATCCAACTCAGCAGGAACGTTGAAATTGTGAAATATTGGTATTTTAGTTTGACTCCATCATATGAGACCATAAACACGAATATATTGGAATTTTACTGTCGCATTATATTCGTAAATCTCAAATCTTTCTTCAGCTCCTTGAAAACTGGGTAGAAGGATAAATTTGAAATATTTTTATGACGATTAGCCTCAGTAATTAAATGAAACCACTTTTCAGTTTAAACCATTTGGAGCTCCTCGAGCTTCCCACATATTCAAGACATCCTATTTCGGGTTCTTTTGATCCTGAAGAATCATACTTTGATCTCAAAAACCTTGAACTTGAAGGTTGAACTTCCTAGTTGCATTTAGTGAGGAAACGTTAAAGATTTAGAAGATTTGACGCTTTGAAATATTTTTTGTTTTAACTCCCTTATCATTCCACCCGTGGATGAAACATGCATACGTTGATGTTCTCAAATCACCCCATCATTTGAGACTATAATCGAAAATTTCATGACCTAATTCAACTCATAATTCTATGTTTAAATCAATGAATCAGAATCCCTCATTTTATTTGATTGTTTTCAAATCTTGTAGATAATTTTACTTGAACATTTGCGCGGAATAGTATAAGTTCAAGAATAGTTTAAAATCAGTCTGATGTTAGTTTAGAGTCGAACAGTCTAAAAAGTTTCGCAGTAGTTTTAGATGAGGATGTCAGTAGTCCAGAGATTCAGAAGATTGAATGTTGTCTGTTGATATAATAGTACTGTATAGTTCTAAAGTAATCTTTGTTTATGACAATGTTCATATCTCTAAATAAATCCTCGATTCCAAGTTCAGATTATTCTCCGTTTATAGAGATGGTATAGACGTGTGAAGTAAAATATCTCAGGGAATATGCTCACATAAAAAAGTAATGAAGAACTCTTATTTCAATACATACACTTCAATGTTGGAGTCTGACAGTAGTCTAAAATGAGTCGGATAATAGTCTAGAATTATGTAGTTATTTTGAACGTTTTACAGAAATGTGTCATTTTTTGTCAATTTAATGGTAGTCTAGAATCCTATAATAGTCTGTATTCAGTCCTGTGGTTGTCTAAAATGAGTATCAAAATAAATTTTCGATTCCAAGTTGAAATTATTCTGCAGCTACTTGAACATTATTTCCTAATGAGATGTTCTCGATCTTTGAAGTAGTATTTCAGTGCATGTGGTTACCCACAAGAATAATATGGAACTTTGTTCATACGTATGAAAAGTTGGAGTCTGACAATAGTTCAAAATGAGTCTGATAATTGTCTAGAATCAAACTGTAATTTTTAATGATTCAAAGTAATTTAGAATTATGGTTGGCTAAAAAAATATTAAAAGAACTCTATACTTAGCATGCAATAAAATTTGAAGTCCGACAATAGTCTAGAATAGGTCTGATAGCAGTCTAGGGTCAAGTAGAGATTCAAAGTTTTACTGTAGTTGAGAATTAGTGTGATAGTATTGTAGACTCTTAATGTCGTCTTTTAATTTAATAATACTTAAGAGTCTGTTGTCTCCATCAAAGCATGCAGTAGACTAAAATAAGTCTCAAAATAAACTATAAACTAGTGACTCCACGTTCATGTTATTCTCCAACTATTTGAACATTCCTAATGACATGTTCTCTTAAGAAGATCTCAGTGCATATGGTTGTGTATAGAAATAATAATCAACTCTATGTTATATTAAAGTTGGATTTCGTCCGTAGTTTAGAATAGGTATGATGGCGGTTTAGAGTCAAACAGAGATCTACAATTTTACATTAGTTGAGAATTGATGAGATAATATTGCAGAATCTAAATGTCGTCTTTTAATTTAGAAGTAATTCAGAGTCTTACAGTTGCCTGTATCAAAGTCATGCAGTATTCTAGAATAAGTCTAAACAATTTTCTGTTTACAAGTCCATATGATTCTCAAGTTTTTTGAGCATTTGTTAGAGATTCTAGATATATGAAGCATACTATCTCATTGTATTTATGCTTAATATACGTCAGTATCTCTATAATTTTAAAAGTTGAAGTTTGGCAATAGTCTAGAATGAGTCTAATGACAGTTTAGAGCAAACAGTAGTCTAGAAAATTTTAGAATAATTTAGAATGAGTCAGATGATATTGTTAAGTTTAAATGTAGTTTGTGGATTTATTGGTAGTTCAAGTTCTACTGTAATCAATATTGATTCATAAAGTAGTCTAAAATAAGTCTATAGGTTGTCGAGAATCTGACTATACATTATGTAGAGAGAATCTAAATGTGGATATAAACTTCAATAGTAAAATAATTAGTTTGGTAGTAGTTTCACCATGCTCTAAAAACTTAGTGAATGGTTTGATATTGTTTGCAGTTGTGGAATCGATGATGGTGCAACGATTGGCTTCCATCATTTGTTAATCATCGTGGAAATCTTTTTTCAACCTGTTCCTTTCAAATGTGATGTAGTCGAGTCTTCGTTCACCGACTGGGTAAGTTCGGCGATACTGCCATCTCATATTTAGATACTTATTTGTAGAAAAATCCGACATTTATCACGACGGTCGCGCGAATAATGAACCACGCACTCGAGCTTATCTCCACCACGCCGGAGAGTACACGGGGTGCCATAAATCAGGATAATATTTTTGATTACTTCCCTCGCCGCGGCGCGGCTGACATTCAAGGTGAATTCCGCGAAGCGTAGAAAATTTATAAAGAAAATTCGGGTACGTACCTATACATTGCATAAGCGTTATTCGGCACTCTATTAAAATCGCCTCTTTAATTTACCATAAACGAGGATATTTTATTTATTTTTATCCCGTCGTAAATTACAACCTATATATAGTGGCGCGCATTTGCATAATAATGAAAATGTTTTGTTTCGCTTTTAATGAATACCGAGGCGCATTGTTCAGTCGAAGGTATGCGTTTCTTTCGCGTATATTACTCATAGGAGTGTAGATAGGGCGGCGTGTAGGTATAGAAGAGAATTCAATATGTATTCGCGTTGTATCGTTTATTAAGATGAAATAGACAAACCGGCGCCTCCGTAGTAGTCCGGTATCTTTGCAGAGAATGGGATGTACCGAGTTCGTTATGGCGCCCAACCTGGGTCCTAGACGGTTTTCGATGCTGGCATCGGTGGACGCGAAAATTTATGAAACATTATTAGTCGCGATTTTAGGCCAATAATACCCACGTTTGCCTTACCCGAAGCAATAATTTTCTTTTTAATGTACGAACACGTCGTCCTCGACGCTCATTAAATACTCCTTAAGGTACGTACATTTCTCTTTCGTATTTTACGCAAAGAGGGTGGCGGCGGCGGAGCGGCGTAGAAGTTTAAATGCTGTATAGCGAGAACGATAATTTAGGCAACTTGGTTAATAACCGTTACGTAAAGGTGATCCATAATAGGCCTTTTATTAACAAAAGGTATAAGTTGGGAGGTGTTTCGAATAAACTTTTCAAATTAATGGTATTCGGTGTACGCGTTGGAAATAACGCGACGCCGGTCTATTAGCCGCGGTTGTCGGTTGAAACTCCAAACCCGAAAGGTAAGTATTGAAAATACTTTTAACGCTGTCGTAGAGCGTGGGGAAAAAATAATATATTAAAGGGGACATTGAAAACTCCAATTTATTACCATCTAATAGGAAAAATGTTATCGTTGAACTCGTTAACGTCCGAATTAATGCGTGGACGGCGGTAGCTGTGATTAACGTGGTAGATATACGCCTAACCTTATAATATGGAGATTGCGTTGCGATAATGGAAAATTGAAATAACTAAAACGCGGTTTCATGAAATTACTTACAACTTTTAATATTAATTCATCGGCGCGCGTTAACCAATTTAACCTGATGTCAAAACTTATATAACAACGAATTTAAATTTAACGCGCCAAAGCGAAGCGTCAAGTTATCCCTCTCGCTCTAAGCCTCGTTCACTCGGTCGTGCAAATCGGTTTATCGAAGCTAATTAAAGAAGAGAATTTCGGAATTTTTGAGAATGACGAATGACGATGAAAGCTCGTACAGAAAGGTACGGTTCGTTCGTGCCTTTGGCGTAGCCACGACTGGTCGCGATCAACAGGCTAGTAATAATTTTCGTTAATTTAAATTAAAAAGTGAACTATTCATCGAAGTCGAAAGGGAAGCGGATTTTTCGTCGACCAGTGGAGCGGAAAAGCGTATTAATTATTTCAGCGAAACGAGGAAAATATTTATTCGAAAATACGAACGTTTCGTTTCGTTTGATTTTACAACTAAGAAATGGTCTTTTAAACGGTAATTCTAATTTACAAATATGTAAATACCGGATGGTAAGTATACATAGAAAATTAGAAACATCATTCTGCTTTGATGTAAAATTGTAAAAAGACCCTATATGGACGTTTTTGATTATTTAGCCGGCGAATTTATTAGATTTATTTTATCGATAATGAGAATCCGTGTATATGGGCTACTTTATTTTTCTTTCATAAGACCGACAATCGTCAAGCTTATGAATAAAGAGGTAAATTTTGTTTCCGCAGTGACCGGCTTGTTTACGAGCAACGCGTAGATTATAATGCTATTAATTTTTTTAAAGCCGTCCTCGCGGTTTTGCAAAAGCAGCTATGTTTTTATTAGCGAAGCTCGAGCCCCCAGGTTGTAATTACCGCGTTACTTTTGCCTCGGCTCGTCGATGTTATCGGGTTTAAATCATGGAAACTCGTTAAAACGCTTCGATATAATTAACGCTCGTGCGAATTATTAACTCGTACGAAGGTCTGGTCGAGTGTTTCGCTTGTTTATGCGCTTTTTTCTCTCCGCCACCTCTGACACGGATCTATCTTTCGTGACCCAGTTTAAAAAAATTACCCCGTTTCGAGTACTATTTACGGTTGAGTTACGACGTTCGTGAATAGGGAATTAGCGGCGTCTTAGTAGCGGCTTGTATCCAGTCCCTAGAAAAAGAAGAAACAGGAACACCCAAAGAATCAACGAATTTTGCCATAAATGGTCGATACCCGTTAGGTATTTGAAAAGAGTCATTTCATTTTATAAATCGACTTGTAAAATTCAATTCAGGAAAAGTTTCACCCCAAGATGCTTACGAAAGTGATTGAAGGTTTGAATTACATTTAAAAAGTTGTTCCTTCAAAATATTGTCATGAGGTTGCATCCACATTCCTTCCTCTTTACATTAAAGGTCTTTAATAAGAGAACTCGAGGGTTCAATGTTTGACCTCATTTTGCTGGCTGCGGTTAAACTGTATACAGAAAAGGTCTTGCATAAAAAAGGTTGAGTATGTAATAGATAGTTCAGTTATTTGTGAACTTTTGCTATTTGCTTTCTCAGAATCATGAAATTAGCTTTTTAGTTTTGAGAAACAAGATATCACGTTAATCCTACATATAAAGTAACGCTTGGAAATCTGTTTTGATACGAGTATCGAATTGGCTTGAAAGTATTTTGCGATCTACACATATATCAAAAAGCTATAAAAAATATGTAATCGAACAGAATTCATTTTTTTGTTAGTGGTTTTCAAATATTTCTGAGTTGATTAAATTTTCATGATAACTTCATTTTCATTTATCTTGGGTCTTATCCTTTATTTTTATCACACGTGTCATCCTAACCATTCATAAAAAATTCGGTCTCGATTTAGGTGAGAAAAACACATGCTTCAAAGGGCCTCCAGGCTCCAATATTTATTTTCAACCATAAAATGAGTCAAGTCTATTTATATTATGATCAACGAGATGAAATTCATGAGGAAGGTTTTCTAGCAGATAGCATTCTATAGTAATGCAAGCAACCCCGTGAGCTCCGGTGAGTTGAATTTAACTAGAGAGAAAAGGTAAGAAAGTCTAATAAAAGGGTCTCTCCTGATAAGATAGTGAAAACGGCCCTTGACCCAAATTCGGTCACAAGTGGTCCTAAATGTTGCCCTCGATGAAAAAAGTCTCCAAAAAAATTTTTGACCCCCTACCCCACCCCTTCCTGAGAAATCGACTCCCATATGTCGAAAATTCAATATTTTTTAACTCTGGATGGGATGGATAACAAATTTTGAAAATTTCACCATTGATAGGCATTATATAAGTACATTTGTGGAAATTTTTTCAAATTTTTCGATTCATATTTTCTCGAATTTTTTAGGCTTTGAAATTTTCAAAAAATTGTAAAAATTTTTTTTGAGGGGGGTACATGGCTGAATTTTTTTCCGTAATTAGCTCGTACTCTAAGGTACAACAAGATAATATTTTCAACCTTCCGAAGGGGGGTGGAAGTTGATCAAAAAAATAAAATGTGTAACAAGAACGTCTCCTAAATTCACTTTTTTGCATTTTTTTTTGTGAACAACGCGTTTTAGAGAAAAAGTAGTATTGTAATAAAATGTTTCTCATTAAATTCTCTACAAGAAAGGGTCTTATAGTTTTTTTCGTATACCCATTAGGGGAAGAGATAGGGCACTATAAAGTTGCTCCTAATACTAAAGTTTTTCTGAGGAAACTTGTAGCCAATAGTGTCCGTAACAACACCTAACTTTTCCCCAAAAATCTCGCCATTGCTTTTCTCCAAAATCCACATTTGTGCCCCCAAAACTAGTTTTTCGCAAATAACACGCATTCTAATCTAGATACAGGGAAAAAGTCCAGTTAAGAAATTATGCTGATCAGATTTCCAACAAAAAATATTATTACGCAATTTTCGCCCAAATTGATAGAATCGCGAGAAAACGCACTTGAAACGCCCCACTTACACTGCACATAGGGCCATAGCGCGATGTTTGATATAAACCACAGTGTTATGATAATGTTTTATGTTGTCATCGTGCCGACGGCTACAATGGGCGGGGGGAGGGTAGGACAAATTTTGTTTATTATCGAAAATCTATCATATTCGATACTACTCATGAGTTGATAATTAATTACTATCATACCATAATTATTTTGAAACTATCAAGCGGTATACCAGATCAATAAAAACTTCGACATCAAATTAGTCTCGATTATAATCGTGATATGACTGGACTATTATAGGTGCTACTTTAACTTCACCATCATTTTTGGAATTTTATTTATTCTTATTGTGAAATCCACAATCAGAAGTTTACCACAATAGTCGAAAAGTAACTCGCCTTCATTCCCAATGTTCATTTTCTATTTTTTTTTTTTCATTTCCTTTTTTTTCTTGTTTAGTCCTTACTATAATAGCAACTTTGTAGTCCCCTGTCTCTTCCCCTAATGGGTATACGAAAAAAATTATAAGACCCTTTTTTGTAGAGAATTTAATGAGAAACATTTTATTACTATGCTACTTTTTCTCTAAAACGCGTTGTTCGGAAAAAAAATGCAAAAAAGTGAATTTAGGAGACGTTCTTGTTACACATTTTATTTTTTTTGACCAACTTCCACCCCCCTTCGGGGGGTTGATAATATTATCTTGTTGTACCTTAGAGTATCAGCTCATTACGGAAAAAAATTCAGCCATGTACCCCCTTTAAAAAAAATTTTTACAATTTTTTGAAAATTACAAAGCCTAAAAAATTCGAGAAAATATGAATCGAAAAATTTGAAAAAATTTCCACAAATGTACTTTAATAATGCCTATCAATGGTGAAATTTTCAAAATTTGTTATGCATCCCATCCAGAGTTAAAAAATATTGAATTTTCGACATATGGGAGTCGATTTCTCAGGAAGGGGTGGGGGTAGGGGGTCAAAAATTTTTTTGGGGAGTTTTTTCATCGAGGGCAACATTTAGAACCACTTGTGACCGAATTTGGGTCAAAGGCCGTTTTCACTATCTTATCAGGAGAGACCCTTTGATTGAGAGTATCAGAGATTTTGAAGTTTACTTTGTAGCGATGTACGAAGTGTTCGTTACGATATACCTACATTATAGTTTCAAGACCCAGTTAAAAACTCACCTCCACTAACGCGACATGGCCGCTTACATTTCTTTTCATATTTCTTTCGTAACATTTTGTCGTGTATAATATTATCGAGTTTGAATTCCTCTGGCAAAGCCTTATTTCAAGACGTGTTTATAAACTTGTTGCCTATCTCGATCATCGAAGGAGTTCAGTACAGCGGTCTATTACTGCTTTCTCAGACGAGGATAGAAAAACAATCGTTTTCTAATCGACGAGCGTAAATCGTCACAGTTCCTCGTATAACTTTGGTTATAGCTCATTGCCTTGGGAACGAAAAGACGAGTGCAATTTCACTATACGTAGCAGCGGAAATAATCGGAAAAGCTTGTTTATCATACTGATGGGGATATAATAGGTCATTGATATTTGGAAATCGACGAGTTTTCGGTAAAGCCTTTTTCTTTTCGCTACTATCTCTGGAGATGTGAAACTTTAAACGTCAATTTTATGTCGCGCGCGAGTACATTTTTCATCTCGCATTCAATGAACAACGACCACAGTCGTAAAATTTGTTCGCATTAAACTATCGACGTCATTGAAAGGGTTTTATTTCGCTTTTATACGTTTCTATTCATCGATCGCTCAGCGACAAATGATATTTCAGCAGCTATTTTTCGAAAGACTAATTCGTCGTTAAAAAAATCCTCGGAAATCGTGTACGACAAGAGGTACACGATTTGTTGGTTTTCCACCAGCGATAGAAGAATAAAGATGTGTCTAGGATATTCAGAGTTGCGAAGTGGAAAGTGGCCTTTCTCTACGTATATTTCATTACATGGAGAAACATTCTTTCGTTTGTTGGCTTCGTGGTCGTCCCGATGTTTGCTAATTTCATGCGGAAAAATTCCCGGAATTCGGGTAAAAATGTAACGAAAAGTGTTTACCGCTGGGTAGGTTTTTTTTCTTCTTTAGACGCAGAATACTAAAGCATTTTTTGATATTTAGTGCTAGCCTTCTTATAAGCGGAGTTGAACGTATGGCTTATTAGGTTAATTTCCATCGTTCCAGGATTCCCCTCTTTTCTTCAGTTTTGGCCTCAAGGGGAAAATCGTATCAAGAGAACATAGTCTAGAATTCACTTTCGTTAATAAAAATCGCTGATGGTATTTCATTATTTAATGGTTTGAAATTGTTTTATAGCTGTAATTCCGTTGAATTTATTTTGCATCCAGTGAAAGCATGAGTTTTTTCAGGTATAGGGTTCCATTTATGAGATTATTTTCAAGTAATTTCGCGTTACGAGATTGCCTTTTTGGATCGACGAACTGATTAAGTCGTGTGGAAAGAGTCTGTATAAAATTAAAATTGAGTGAAAAATCCCAAATTCATTTTTTTTTTAGAAGTTGACGAAAATGATTTAATATAATACAATAAAAAAATTTCGAAATTTGAAAACTTTTTTTTTGAAATGAGCATAAAACGAATTAAAATACATCGATAAACATTTTCTGACTGCAAAAAAAAAAAAATTGAATTTGAAAAAGAAGTATTGTGGGAAAAAATTGGAATTTAATAAAGAAAGTTGAAAAAATTATATAGCCCTAATAAAAAAAAAAAAATATTTGAGAAACAAGAATTTGAATATTTAAAAATTAGTACTTAATGATACCCATTCATGTTTTTGCTATTGATGCGAAAAGCTTTACTTTCAAAATTACTTATTATTTACGTATTTTCAGTTTTTCATTATAGGGTTAATAGGATCACTTCATCGTATGATATAAAGTATGGGAATCAAACAAAAATAATTTTAATGTTATCATACTGCTAATTTTCCTTCGATTCCTGTAAAATATTTTCGAGAACCGATTATCGTTCAAAATTTCATTCAGAAAGCTATCTTTTGTCCCATCTCCTATCCAGGTTGACTTCAATAGCTGGAATTTTTCGATACTGGTTTCTGTAGTTTACTTGATCATACGATATCAAGATCGAATACGCTGAAGTTTTGAAGGTTCACGTCCAATGTCTTCTTCCGAAAGTTTAATCAACCGCCAGTTTGAAGTAGATGAAAAGCCACGATAATGAACCATTGACTAAATTTTGAAGAATTTTCATCCAGACATCTTTACCTTGTGAGTTGGAAAATTGGACATTCGTCATAAGATTACAAATATTCTTGACCATGGATATTAAGACCTTCCTCAATTCTTTTGCAAATTAGGTACATTGAATTGTTTATGATTTTTATAAAAAAAAACACAACTGAAAATTATCATGCTGGAACCGATTCATAAAAATTATGGTGATTCAATTACATCTTGTCTATGCAAGAATTAGATGTAACTATTTACATGAAGACATCAGATTAACTTTACTTACTCACTTGTCATTCTACAATACCTGCCCAATTTTAACACTTATTATCTTTCTGATGATTTTGGTATCGTTTCTCTCTCGCCCCCCCCCCCCCGTTCATCTGTGACAGTAAATTTGGGATATAGTATACTTCATATCCCCAATAATCATATGAGTTCATACTGATTACATTCTTACTAATTTGAGTCTCTTCAAGCTCTGCTCAAATTTTGATAATCCGCCATTTTGGATCCATTTTGATCAAAATTCAAGAGATCATATTCTGGTGCAAAACTAATTCCACGTACAAAGTTTGACCTGTCTAGATTGATTTTGGTGTTGAGATATGGAAGATTCAAGAATTTCATGGCTCCAACTTTCTCAAAAAACTGGTTTTTGCTTTAACTCCCCTTCAAATGCACGTGGGAAGCTGAAATTTGGATATGTTAGTGTCTGTGACTCATTCTTCTATATTAGATCAGAAACGAAAATTTTGAGCTATTTGCCCCTTTTCTGGTCTCCTTCAAAATTTAAGTAATCCGTCATTTTGAGGTGTATCGAAAAACAAAAGCATTTTTTTTTGCATTTTCAAAAAGAGTCTCTCACCAAATTTTAAGCAAATTTCATGAATACGCGCCGGTACTACACGTGGAGGAAAAATGTATGTGTATACCAAAAAGTTGGGTACTTGCTGGATGATTACAAATGGTCTGAAATATAAAGATTTGAATACCACAACCTTCCCTGAACCCCCCTCCCCTAATCAGATAGGCTATAATAGCTATCGTTTTCATAAAAACTCAGCTAAAAATGTTTGAATCGGAAAAATTAATAACAAAAATGAACTGAAGATATAAAAAGTAAAAAATAAAAAAATAAAAAATAGTTGATCACTCAAATTTTGAAAATTTCATGAATGTAAAAGTGGTAATATTCAAAAATTTTAAAATATTCTAAATAGAGAAATTGAAGAAAACGAATTGGCGAAAAAAATTATAATTATAAAATAGTTGATTATTGAAATTTTGAAAAACTCCTGAAATAAATCTGAAGTATTTACATGTTAAAAATCATCTCACTCAGTGAATAGGGGGTACGCTGTTCTATCCATAAATCCAAATCATGAAAAATATTACAAAGAAAAATGTATGAAAATATAGTCATTCATTGTATTCGCAGCCACCAGTCAAAAAACAACTCGAAAAGGGAAAAAAGAGAGAAAAAATCTTTATGAAGAAAAACGACTATTTAAATAATTCCGGGCACCATTTACGGAGACATTAAAACGATATTAAAAAATCCGACCTTGCTTTCAACTTTTATGTAACGACAAAAGATAAAAATCAAGTTATAAGAGGGCAGAAAAGGGGAGAAAAACGACGGAGAGGTAGAGAGGGAAAGAACGAGACAACGCAAAATACGTACGTAAGAAAAGGAACGATGGAGATTGGAGTCTGGGTGGCAGTAGAGCCTCGCGTACGGTCGTGTTCCTTTAGTAAGTATATATAAGAAAATAAAAGGCCCGGCAGTTCATGTTGTTCTAATAAAGATTAAATGCTGACCATTTGGAATGACCCTCGCGCGAGCAAAGTGAAGGCGAAGGCGTATATACAACAACAATTACGGCCGAATGGAAGGAGCGAGGTTGTACGGTAGGAAAACTATGTTCATTCTTAAAGTATATCAACTCGCCTGTTAAACTTTATAAGAGCCCTCGGGATTTGCGAACCCTTATTAACTCTTATCTGAAAAGCTTATCATAAGATGTTCGCATTTCTTTTGGAAACGGCTGACTGATATTATACGGTTTTGATAAATCGCATCGTTTAAGCGGCGCTGCGTTTCCTCGTTGAAGGATCGGCGGCGGACGAATATTAAGTGGTATTAAGGCGAAAAGTACAGAATCTCGTAAATACTAAAATTGATGGTATAATTCGAAATCGCGCCGCAGAAATTCCATATTGGTCAGATGCGGCGATGGCCGGCTAGCCCTTATAAACGAGCGAAACGTATTTGGCTGGATTATAAGTGGAGTGCTATCCGTTATGATAATTTTGTGTAGGTTTACTCGTATTCGTCCGGATACTAGTACTTTTTGAGGTTACGGATCCGGTGTTCGCTTTTGTGCGACGATGCTCGAGTGGATGTTCTAGCGAGGATCTGGAAGTGGAGTTTTCCGAGAAACAACGCTTTTCGAAGAGTTATTATTTATAAGGCAATGGGAGAATGCTTGAGGGTTTTGGTGACCGTGTATGAGTATCTACAATTTTTGAATTTTCTTGATGTAATGTCGTCCCTTGCTCATGAAATAGATGGATTTAATGTATATAGAAGCGTTTGAAAACCTGCCACTTCGGTGGCCAAAAAGTTGGTTGAGAAGAAATTGGGCAATTTCAGTGCTGTGATAAAATATCATAAAATCCGGGCATGTTGGCGCTGTCTGTATGAGATAAATTAACAGAAAAGGTAGCAAATGGCGCTCTCTGTTACTTTTCAAAGAAATATACGTATGTTATTTGTGAATAAACCCACAGATGGCGTGGTGCTCGTCATAGAAATATTTATGCTGCTTAGTTTTGTTCTGTTGAAATAAATTTTTTATTTAAAAAATATGTGTATAATTTATAATAATAGTAGCTGAGTGAAGTAACATAAATCTTTTGATTAAATGATCTGCACAAAATTTTGTATTCAATTTTTTTTTACCAGATTTTGCTCCTTTTCAGACTTAGCATGACTCTAGCATATTAGTGGCCGTATTTTCATTTTCCATGGACCTTTCAGTTTCGTACAGTAATATTACGACGCTCTCCTTATGATGTTGAATGAAGCCAATACGAGTATGCTTCGAATGGGCGCTTTCTATGTAGTCACTTTTAAAATGCCTATAGATGGCGTAGTCGCTTTGGGGATGTGTGAAAATACTGCTCTTATTCTCCTCCTTGCCCTTCGTGAAGGATTGAATTTTTAAGTTTTCAACATCTGTTTTAATTTTATAGATTTTATCGTATTATTACTATTATTTTTGAATTATGGGGTAGGCTCATTGAGCGCCTGGGATCCTGCCAATGATGCCGTCCTTCGCGATCTTCGGATCGCGAGGCAGTATGCGGCGCCTGATGTGCTCCGACACAATTCGATGGTCAAGGGACATATACGTCACCTTTGTCACCAGACATCGTCAGTGGGTCGGAGGGGACGACTAGTCCCAGGGGTCGTCCCAAGGGGGGAGGGGGAAATTTGGAAACCCAGTTGCCTTGGGCACTGAGTATGCGCCGGACCCTGCCCCCCACGGGGGGCGCTGCATATATTCAATATAAATGTAACGTGAGTATTTGTAGACACGAGCGCACCCACGAGGGGGCGCTATTTTGTATTTACATAATAATTTTAAATTTAATAATTGTACATCATTATTTTTGAATTATGGGTGATCTTACAAACATTTTCTGACATAATCTATATTCTTCAAAATTGTGCCCTCATTTCTTGCCCGCAAGAATCGTATGAATTCTCATCTGCATGAAATTAAGTCATTTAAGGATACTCAAGGCTTCCTTAAATTTGAGCAGGCAGTTATTTGGATGCATTTTAAATGAAATTCAAGGGGTCATATTCTGGTTCAAATTCTACTCAGAATGTTGGAGCTTTTTAAGATGATACGATTCATGGAATTTTCTGATGTTATTTACCTTTATAAAAACATTTTTCTCTCCAACCTCCTCTAAAGTTTATTATTAATCATGAAATAATTATTGATAAAAAATTTTTTTAAATTTTTATGATTGAATTTTAAGTTTAAGGCATTATTTCTGCCATATTAATTAATTATTTTTTATATTTAAAATAATTAAATTTTCATTAGACTTCAGAAGCTGAAATTTGAGTATATTAATAATTTAAACTCACTTAGTTATATGGTTCCATTATTGAAAATTTTCGACTTTGCGATTACCCCAACTCATTTTAAGGACAATCTTCCCTTCTCCTCCCTGTAGAATACTTCTCATATATTTGAATTAAGTGTAGTCAAAGTGATCAGATGCAGATTTCTGGATAATGAACGATTTTCCACATGGTGTGCTGCCTAACGGGTTAGGGTTTGGATATATGGTCTCAAATCAGTCGAAAAATCATCGAAAAATATTTCTCTTAAGTAAGCTTACAGCAGTCGAACTTTGAACGGAATCTGCTGCATCTCTATTAGTTCTTATCAGTGGCCGAGCTTTATGCAGAATCACTGCGACATTATTCTTGAAGTGTATTAAGTGCTTGTGCTTTTATTTAAATACAATTTTATTGGGCTGATTCAAATGGACTATAGTTCATTGACTAAAAAACCCATGGAATTATTTTTCTAATGAAAACAAAATCCATTAATCTATTCTGTCTCTTGGAGGTCAAAATCTACAATTCAAAACTTCCACCAGACTCTCCACCCTTATATGTGCGATCACAAGCAAAACTTTTGAGTTATTTGCCTCTCGTACGCCCTCCACACACTCAAAATTTGAGGGCGCACCTACTTTGAGCTGAATAAAAAAAAAAAAGAAGTGCTTCTGCCCATTTTCACGAAGAGTCTCTCACTAAATATAATTATAATTATATGTTTGTTGGGCATCTCTCATATACGATTACATAATATGGTCTAAAACGCAACTATTTAAAGCCCTTCCTACCTCCTTTCCACGAACCTATAATAAGTATTGTTCACTCCTGAGCCTAAAAACATTGAAAAAAATAATAATTCCACAAAACATGGGGCTAATTTTTGGGTTCATAGTTTAATGTAATAGCCTACTGACTTTGAAGAATAATTCAGAGCCTGAACTTAATACTATCTGCAGCCATTTGCATTCATATAATGTGCTTATGGATAAATACAAGTTAGCGAGTAGTTTATTCTGTACTACACAATAGAGAGACTCGATTACGAGTTAATTTCCATGGAACTATTTTGTCGATTTTTTCGATCGTGAGTATCAAAAACATAAGCTTCCTTCGAATCCAAACGATGAATAAATCAAGTAACGTTCGCTTGAAACATTCTACCAAAGATACGAAAAAATTGAAGTATAAATCGGTCAAGTCTGTCGTCAGCCAGTACATTAAAGGTCAAATTCCAAGTACCCAAGTACTCGATAAACAGAAGCATTCAGTTGGTGAAAAATCTGCAGTCATAGCAGACTCTTTGAAAGATCCTAAGGAAGTATGTGTGGCACCATCAGCCGCTGAAAGAAGTCCGAAATTCGTGCATCCCAATATCGAGCACTGTGCTCCAGACGTGTTGTGTTTGAACTTCCCATCTCAGCAATACGTCCCCACGATGCCAGATCACGGGGATGAAAAATCCGTACTAACGATGGAGTTGAAAGAGCTGAAACGTATATCGGTCTCGAACGAAACGCAGATTACAAAAATGTTGAATAAATTGAATCAGTTGAGGTTATCCATATCGTTGCTGAGCGAAGAACGACAACGACTCGAGCATTCTCGCGAGATTCGTACCATCGGCTTGAAACTGCTGAATAACATGATCATGGGCAAGTACGAGGACGGCAGTAGCGGTAGACGCGAGCAATACGAAAGAGAGAAACAAATAATAGAAAAAATATTGGAACAATTAGCGCGACTGGAAAAAGTGAAAATGAAATTAGAATACGAAAATATACGTAACCTTTATACGATAAAAGAATTAAAAAAGGAAAATGCCGAGTTGGAAAAAATTAACGCCGATTTACACAAAGAATTTAATTCGGTCGAAAGGTGAGGCCGATCTAATCGGCGCCTTGCGAGGCTTTGTTTTTTTACCGCCTTATACGTAGTTTACTTTTAAGCTAAATTATATTCGGTTAAAGGTATATGAAGCGAGTTTTCTGTATGGTTAAGCACGAACGGGAAAAATTACAAGATTTTACTTTTTTCGAGTTTTTTTTCCTTCCTCTTCAGTCGAGCTACCGTTTTGAATGGGTAAAAAATAAGATTCGGTTGGCCGAAATTTTACGTAGCGAGTGTTCTGTATCAAGACATTGAAATCAACTCGCTTATTTAACATCCTTTGAACTGAGCTTTTTCTTTGCTCTTTTTTTTTCGCCAACCAGAGACCAGGGAGAGCCGTTGAAAAGGGCTAGGAAAAGTGGAATAAATTTTGTTAACGATAAATTGAAGTTAACCGGCGAAAAAGAGCTCAACAAAGGCGGATTATTTTTTAATTTCTTCGCCGCCGCGCAAAGGAGGCAAACGGTTTAAATAAAGAACTCCATCTCGCCGATTAATTTTCTCTGCAGAGTATAATTATAGAACGGTAGCCAACCATAGACTGGAAAAAGATGGGTGAAAGCTTTGTCGGGTGATTTTCACAATTATGAGAGAGCGGATTGTAATAAATGAAAAGCTAGATGAGTCGCTAATTATTATGGATAATGATGCAATAAGTCATCAAAAGCGTTGTCGTTATTATACACGTGAGCTGAGCAATTTGCAAATATACCTTGACTCGTGGTCTTCATCTATTTTTGCTTCATGGAAAATACCCACATTGTCGCTACGAGGAACTTACCAAATATTCCAATAGATTCGCCTTGTGCTAATATCTCAGAAGAGGTTAATGCCTCCCAAAATTGTTTTTTCAATTTATTTCGAAAAGTATGGCCCTTAGAGTCAAATTACCTCAATAATGAAATGCTCCTCTTTCAATTTTACATTAAAAAGATTCTCATAAATTTTTAGTACAGATGACTTGAACGACGCTGGCTGACGCCTTTTCAAAATGATCGTTTTTATCTAAACCTTGAATCTGCATATAAAAATGTGAAAATTATCGTAATTTGGCGGCATCGAATTTTCTGATACGATTTAAATGTAATATTCTAACCTTTTCTTTTCATTCCTTCACTCACTCTTCTCATCTACACCTATGTTATGTAGGGTGTTTCATCTCGATAAGATCGCCTTCATATCACATATAGAGCTACTAGTATGACATTCATGTACAATGGTTTGTCTACTCAACTTCCTAAAATGGTATGATGAAAAATTTTGAAGTGTATTTTCAATCTTCGAATGATCAGTTTTGAATATTTTCATTTCATCCTTTTGTGCGGTTGAAAATACTTTTTTTGCCCCAAAATACAGAATACTATGAAGCGTATTATATCTTAAGTTATTAAAACTTCCCCCCCCCCGCTCCATAATTTTCCTTTTTAATAGTACTACATCGCATTGCCTACATTTTGATGATTAACAATTTTTTTTTCAATATTTGCAAACATTTGTGTATTTCAGCTCCTTCAGCAAGTAGGTTAGGTGAAACATCGTACATGAATGTCACATGAGTAGCCATCCATGCAGTGAGAAGGACTTTTTATGGGATGAAACACCCTATATATCTATGTTAATTTATTATTATGAAGTGCCCATTCTTTGAAGCTGGCTGAACATTTATGTATTAAGTAATCGTCTCCCTTAATGTCCTTTTTCCATCATTTCTTTCCTCATTTCGCTGGTATAGATCACGATATATTGCAGAAAATTGGTTTATGAATCTGTTTGAACATTTCACATCATACTTTCCTTCCATCGATATAATATTTCTTCCTCATTTCTTGCTAGTTCATAGTTCATATTATAAAAACAGATTCAACTACATCAATTAAATTTTTGTGAATTCTCCTGCCATTCGCATCTCAGTAGATGATGACAAGAAGCAGGGTTGGGAATGCAATGAGAGAGTTCAGAATATGTTGAGACTGCGGAAGATGAATTATGTTAATAATTTCTGTAATTTTCACGTTTTCATTAGCAGAGGTGAACATGAGGAGTATCGATGAGAATATTTTTGATATATTGTTCGCGGCGACAGCCTAAACATTTTCACAAAATTATGGAGATTATGTAAAAGTTTAACTGTTACCTGCAGTTTGCCTGAACTATTGGCGTAGAGGCAATACCATTTTAGTTGGTCATTTCCAACGAGATTGGGGTTCATCTGCTGTACAATGAAGGAGGGCGCAAAGTTACAATATTCAAGCGTATTTCCTTGGTAATTCGACGTTATACAGTGGCGTTTGAGAGTAGCTTAAACGTAGACGCCCGTTTATTATAGGCAATCTCGACCGTGCGTGTTATTCGAGTCCCTGGGGCCATCGGCGTCAATACCAGAAATCTCATCAATAAGCAGTCTAAGGCAAGCTAATAGAGTAAAACAACCCTCAAATTAGAGCAGAATTTTCGTACTTATACGTTAAGCCCTCCACGACTAGGTAGGTATTTCTCTTCCTTTTTTTTTTTCATAACGAAGATGTCGTCTATATTCGTGCTGGGTAGCCGGCAGCACGTTTCGTTTTATCCCTTTTTCGATGAAATTTCCCTTACTTTTTCGGCGCGATTAATTTTTTTCGCCGTCGGACGCGTTAGGCGTCGGCGTACGCGTAGTGTATACCGAAGGGATGGAATTCAAAGGGAAATTGCGGTAACGCTAGACTGACAGATATATAATAAACGAATCAGTGTATCACAAGGTGCTTCCGATAAGTTTTCGCGAAACGTAAGGAAATATCCGCAGGGAATTTTTTTCCCTTGCAAAGGGTCCACCACGAATGTAATACTCGCTTTATTTCGTGTCTGTACAAACTGTCGCGTATATTTTTTTCATGACTCGAATACTACACATATATACGGAATACGGTATGTAGAGTGCGGAATTATGGGCGGTGAGTTTTTTTATTTTTTACGGAGCGTGTCTGGAGTGGATTAAATGTGGGTTTGTGAAATTCGTTACGCAGGAGGGCACGACGGTTGTGGTTATGGCAGATTGAGTCAGTTGGGGTGGAATATTTGAAATAAAGTGTCATTATGTTCTGTATGTTGGATGCATTGGATTATAATGGTTCAGAAAAATGACGAGTCAAGAATTAAGATTTGGTCGAAAGCAAGAATGATTCCAGGACTTTCCAAAGGAATTTTTCAATCGATTTTTTTTTTAAATAAGAAATAAAAAATAACATTATTGATGGAAAATCTTGAAGAACTATTCATTTTTCAATTTATTTCGTCATTTTTATTTTACACCTTGAAGCAAATAAACAATTTCACTCAATATTTTGAGGTTAAAAAAAAAAGTAGATGAATACTGAAAGCTAATTTAGATTTCGGAGCACGCGCCTTATCCTGGAATACGTTTTAAAAGTTCGACTTGAATCAACGTAGATGAAGTAGCTCCAATGATTTGTAATTAATTAGGAGCAGATTCTGTTACCAATGCATTATAAGGGTAAGTGGTGGTGTAAATTGACAGTTATAATTATCAGCATCATTTCAAGTCGAATACGGGTTCGATAGAAAATAGGAGCTCGCTACAAGCTAGATTACTGTACTTCAGCTCACCTTTTAGCAGCTCCATTTAGCTTCAAGTTAGTAATCAGTCAGTTTTGTTCCCTTTAATCTTAACTATTATAGCTAGCTAGTTAGTCTTGATTTGGCTCTTAGCTAGCTTTTTGTTTATCAGAATAAAATTATTGGTTGATTTTCCATTTTTTGGTAATTTTTTTATTAACATTCTAAATTTATCAGTATTTTCTTCAAAAGTTCAATGTATCATGTATCTTTTTTTTTTTAGTTGAGTTTTTAATAAAAATAATTGCTATTGTAGCTTACATAATTTTGGAAGGGGGAAGGGGGGAAGGTGTTCAAATCTTTTCGTTTTATGTCGAATTATCAAAAATTTGTGTAGGGCTTGAAGAGCCTCATATTAGTAATAATGTGATCTTATATACAAGTATTAAAAGAATTTTGAAGAAAACCTTGGGGCAGTTCGCTAGACCCTTTCAATGCACCGATTTTGATGATTTTTTTTTAATGAGTTATGGTTATTGGATATAAGAAATATAGTACGTATATCCCAAATTCATCATCACATATGATATTGGAGGAGAGAAGGAAGGGTATCGACTATCGACCTCAATGAGCCAACTGACTTACCAAAAAAATATTTTCATTATTGCAAATAAAAATTAATTTTTATAAATAAATAGAAATTATTAAAATTTTAGGGCTTAAAAAATTTTTTCCATTTAATATTTTAAAAAAATGTCGCCTAAATTAAACCTTCAAGTATAATTTCAGGAAGTAAAAATTTTCAATTGCCAGTTATTATTATTTATTTATTTGAAAATGTTTACAACTTTGATTTCATTATGGGTGATCTTAAAATTAGGTTTGAGGTTATTTAGCGACGAAAAAAAAATTAGGCTCATCGTTGTAAGCAGCATCTTATTAATTTGGAATTGGTAAGTGCAAAAATCCATTAAACTGCATTTTTGAGGAATATTCCAAAGTTATGTATTGAAACCAAAATTACAATAGCAAGCTTGAAAATAGGATTTCGATAAAATTCATTAAAAAACTTCTTCAAATTATTTGAATATGTTCATGAAAATTTTTAGTAAATGAAATTTTTGCTCTAGCTGGTGACGAATCACTGTGATGTATGCTATTTTCCCGAGCAGCAGGAGGGGTTATTTACTTGCGGCAAAATTTAGTTCTAGAAGTGTCTGAAACTTTCTATTCTTAGAGTAAGTCAAACATTGCAAAGCTAGACATCTCTGTGAGTCTATGAAGGAGGTAGAATAAGGGTAAATGGCATCGTGAGGGGAAACTTGATTAAAAATGATTTTTCGTTGAAAATAAAATCAAAAATCTCCACCCTCCCTCAAATCCAGCGACGAAGAGTTATTCTTCTCCAAATATACTCAACACACCACTACACGTGACCGTACCATACATCAGCTGATTCGGTGTTGTCAAATCGTTGATCCAGTGCTGTACATTCGATGAGTGTTGCGAGTTTATATTGCTTCACTTCCTGTGGAAATTCATCATCATAATTTAAAATTATCGAATTAAGGCAACAGGAACACCAAATTCTAGGAGTTAGTTCAATCCTGTAAGTATGGCCGAAAAATGCAACTTATTAAATACCTCGTCAACCCCTTCACGCTATGGATGATGGGCATTGGCAGTATGGTGGTGGATAATTACCATAGTCTGAGATGATAAGTTTGCGAGATTTAATTTTCAATATTGAAAATACTTTAAAATATGGAATGTGGGTCAGTAGATTTTTGATGCTGCTCATTTTGAAGTATAAGATTGGAGCTAGAATAACAGCATACAGAGTAAATTTTCGTATTATATTTGGATAATATTTTCAAGGGCACTGACGGCTAGCGATAGAGAACGGAGTAGCGAATCATCGAGGAAATAGTATAGTGGTGCGTTGATTAAATATACGACGATAAAGAATGTTAGCCGCAGGGTAATATCTTGGGTATGTGGAGCATAGGGTTGTACGCATCCGCTACAACATCGGCGTGTAAATTGGAACCGGCGACTAAAGGTATACAGTACGGTTGCTTAATCAGTGTTTATTGGCAGCCGTATAGAAGTAAAGCGTATTAAGAGTACAAATTACGCAGACGTCGAGCGACTAGGTGGAGCGGGAGATGGCGGCGAAAAAGCGATTTTTAATTGAATTAAGAGTTTTTGATTAAAAATGAAACATTTCTATTATTAATGGGGAACGCGGCTCCGGTACGAGGTTTAATTACCAAAACGCGATTACCAAGTACCGCTAATTTAATTAGCGTTCAAGTTGGGCGAATATACGTTCGTATTTCGGGGCGTTTTTCTGCTTTGCTGCGCGGCGTTTCTTGATGGAATTTTTTTTTCGGTGAACCGGGCGCTTCGATTCGCCAACGATGGCGGATTTTATCGAAGTGTTTTTAATTCGGTGGCAGTGGTAGTGGGATGGTGGCGAAATCGAAAATGCCAGAATATCTGCGAGTATTACGAACGCGAACGAGAGCGTACGCGGTGTATACTTTTAAGTGATTTAAAATCACGCGGCGGAGTTTCGCGAGAACGACGCTTTCAAAAATAATCCTTTACCTGCATTAAAAGGAAAACTTTGTTTGCATTGGGAAACGCGAACGGGCGAATATTGTTTGCGAGTATATAAGAAAACCTTTTAATTCGTCGACGCGCAGTTTACTTTGGGGCGAGCTTTTTTCCACCCTCGGTTTGTCGTCGGTTATCGCGCGGCACGTCGGTGTACCGAAAAATGCGATGAAACGAATATTCATTAATTCAGGTATCCGCTTTGGAAAGCCTACGTCGAAGGGTTCGTATTGGTTGGGACACGAAAATTTCGTTGTTTATCTTAGATGTTTACAGTTCGTTAATTGCTGGCTATAGACAGCGGCGAAATTCCGCAGCTGCGGTGATTTTCCGACGCGCGCGGATTTCAGACGGAAATTTTTTTTCACAGATGACAGAACTGGATTGTTTACGATTACAGGAGATGATTTTTTTTTTATCGAGGCCGCGATGTTTATTCATCGAAGCTCGCCCCGTCGTATTCCCACTTCCCACGTTTATGTAGATTTTATCGGTATTTTGGGTATTTGCGTGCGGTTTTAATATGATTTTATTATACGTTGGCGGTGGTTTCAACGTATACCACTTTACATACACATATGAATGTTACGTATGAACTGTAAACGAGCATAGGTGAAAAATATTTTGTACATAGGAACTGGCGATGCGGAATGAAATACATTGCATGTCGGCACCGCAGTTTACAGACATTTCATCCCTCTTCGGGCCCTCCTCTGTACAACCGATGTGAATTAGTTTTTAGATTGCATTTGAGTGTATTGTTGTATATATTTTGATACAGTAGCAGTGCTTGTATTGGAACCTTAAATGCTTAATTGCTCATGATTGATTTTTTTCTTTTGTAAGTTGAGTTTTTAACTTGAAAGTGACAGCTATTACAACCTACATGATTTTGAAAGGGGTTGGGGGAGGGTGGAGTCTTCAAATCTTTGCATTTCAGACCATTTGTAATCATCTGGCAATTGTCCAACTTTTCAGTATATACGTATATATGCATATAGGTATGCTACAGTGAAGTCGGGCCCGATCTTGGAAATGCTGCTATCGTTCCGAGACCCGATCCTACGTTGCGAGATCCAAACGGGGTCTTGCAACGCTTTATGTGTATATTTGAGCGTATATAGGTTCAGTTTTATGCAAACGTCGGGTAGTCCTGGATACGGTGCTATCTTAGGGAGATTCATCTGGGCCTGACAAGGATAGTAATAAATGTGAATCTTGTTTCATAATAATCGTTGCATATCATTTGTATGCGCGAATTGAATTTTTCTTGCCCCTTTGGAGTTTCCTAAAATACTATGTTTGAGTGGTTTCCAAAAAGCTCACGTTCGCATCCCTATCTCTTTAAATACCAGATCTTGGAACTTCTGTTTGGTATCTACAGTCCCAGGCCTGAGAAGGATAGTGGCATATATATTAGGGTGGATCAAAAAAAAAAACGTAAGCAGCCATGCCGCATTACTGGAGCTGAGTTTTTAACGGGAGCTTGTTTTGATTTAGTAATAACCTTGCCGAACCGTTCATGATTACAGGCCACACCCAATACCAAGTCTGAAAACCCCTACCCTATTCTTTCCAAAAACGCTTTAGAAGTTGAATTTGGCACAAATGTAATATTTCTTGCCATGAAATAATCATGTGAACACATATTTCTCAAATTATAACTATTTGAGGCTCCTCAAGCTCTACTCAAAGTTTTGATAATTCGCCATTTTTGATCCATTTTGATCCAAATTCAAGAGGTCATATTGTGGTCACCAACTAACCTCACACACAAAATTTGATCTCTTTAACTTGATTTGGTGGGGAGATATGGAAGATTCAAGAAATTTCATGACTCAAAACTTCCTCAAAAAGCCGTTTTTTGATCTAACTCCTCTCAATATGCACTCAAGAAGCTGAAATTTGGATATGTTAGTATCCGTGACTCACTCTTTCATATGAAATCAAAAACGAAAAATTTGAGGTATTCACCCCTTCTCCAGCTTCCTTCAAAATTTGAGTGATCCGCCATTTTGAAATTTTCTGAAAAAACAAAAAGTATTTTTGCGTATTTTCAAGAAGAGTTCCTCACCGAATTTTGAGCGAATTTTATCCACCCCTCCCCCTCCCCCCCTGCGCAAGACGAGTGGCACAAAAAACGAAATTTCCTCAAAAACAGGTTTTTGCTTTAACTCTCCTCAAGATGCACTTAGGAAGCTGAAATTTAGATATGTTGATGTCCGTGACTCATTCTTTCATTTGAGATCAAAAACGAAAAATTTGAGTTATTTGCGCCTTCTCCAGCCCCCCTCAAAATTTGAGTGATCCGCCATTTTGAAATTTATCGGAAAAATAAAAAAAGTTGTTCTGCGCATTTTTAAGAAGAGTCTCTCACCAAATTTTGAGCAAATTTTATGAATACTCGCCGGCGCTACGCGTGGGGAAAAAATATATATATATACACCAAAAAGTTGGACATTTGCCAGATGATTACAAATGGTCTGAAACGCAAAGATTTGAAGACCCCAACCTCCCCCCGACCTTCCCTTCCCAAATCAGGCAGGCTGTAATAGCTGTCGTTTTTTAGTTGAAAACTCAGCTAAAAAAAAACATATCTTGTATTTTGACCAAATTTGGTGAGTTGGTTTACTTGAGTGGGAGACCTCCTAAAAAAATTTTGAGCCCCCTAGATGAAAGGCAAGGAAAGCAGGAGATCCCCAAAGTGACCACCTTTTGAAAAAGAACGCTGTTTTTTGTGTTTTTTAGCGAGTCAAAATGTTGTGAGAAACCCTTCTTAGCACTTTACAGGTGCAATTTGACATTCTGAATCTTCCTACACCATCGGCATCCTTATTAAATAAAAATTCAGACTGCTACAAGGGGGTCGAAGAGTTGCTGATCGCTATAAAATTTTAATAGTGCAGAATTTTCGCCTGCTCCTCATTCTTTTCATCTTGAGGGCTCAAAATTTTTTTGGGAGGTCTCCTGCTCGAAGTAATCTACCTCACCAAATAAGTTTTGAGTCATGAAATTTTTTTAAATGTTCCCACATCGCATCACCAAACTAATGTAGGAAAACCAAACTTTGTGTGTGGGGTTAGTTGGGGCCAAAATATGACATTTTGAGTAGAGCTTGAGGAGCCTCGTATTAATTAAAATGTGACTTATATGAACTCATATGATTATTGGAGATTAGAAGTATACTAAATCCCAATTTTACTTTCACAGATGTCATTGGGGAAAAAAAGAGGAGATATCCACCTCAAAATGTGGTGGGGGTTCATGAAAGGACGAAAATATTTTATTTAGGTATCATAAGAGAAAATGAGCTCAAATAACTAACTTGTTCTGATTTTAGCTTCGCAAGTGAATTTAGAGGGGAGTTGGAGGAAAAAATGGTTTTTAGAGGGGAAACTGCAACAGGAGTTTCAAGAATCTTCCATATCCCCTCATCAAATGGACCTAGAAAGGTCAAACTTTGTACGTAGGGTTAGTTGATGACCAGAATATGATCTTTTAAATTTGGGTCAAAATGGATTCAAAATAGCGAATCATAAAAATCTTAGGAAAATTTGAGGATACCTTGAGTAGTCTCGAGTGACTATACTTTGAAAAATATATGTTCAAATGATGGCAAAAAATTCTACATTTGTTCTAAATTTAACTGCCCAAGTGGTTTCGGAAGGGATAAGGTGGAGGTTTTTATATTTGGTATTTGGTGTTGCATTTAGACATGAATGGGTTAGCAACGTTATGTGCAAACCTGAAGAAACTCCAATTAAAAAATCCGCAACTTCGATTTTTGGAGAGAAGATAGAAGTGCTAAACCGTTGAAACATCAATTTACAAATACATGACTTTCGAGAGCTCAATAATCATTTTTGCTATGGAGTTAATCGTAACTTATGACAGAATTGCATTCCGTAAAAGTAGAAATTGTTACGCAGTTCTTGTTCGAGTAGAGTAATTTTTTCAAAAATTTTGTGAAGAAGGAAAAAATGTTGGAAAGAAGAGCTTAAACACTGATCCTTATCTTCCACTAGAACTATCTTACCTAATTGCCGTTTTAAAGTCAGAAGAATGCAACTGAAATTGTTAATAGACGAGCCTATGTTATGTGAGTTTATGCTCTAAGATAAGAGGACTCCTTGATAGTCATTACTCACCTTGTAAAACTACTCATTATTTGCATCAGTTGGGCTTCAAGGGAGCCCCAGATAAATTATATACTGCTAATTGTCCTGCCTCGTTAAACCATAACCTGAACCAGACTTTTTTACAATACAAAAATCGACTATAAGATAAAAAGAATGTAAAACGGAAAATATGAATTTATAATCTCCGTCGTAGAATTTCGTCAAATCTATCTTGTATAGCTGTTTCGCTCTTTCCACACATAAAGGAATCCGCATCTTAACATTCTCTCCTTTCGGCCGCCCTGCCGGCAAAACCGTATGAAATTTCATACTACACCGATTTCGAGATATTACTGCGAAAATTCTTTTGATGGGTAGTCCCAGCCTAGTACGCTGCGCAATCGACTACGGGAAAATAACGTGCCTTTTCCAAATGTCAAACACGCCTTTACAAATTCACAATCGTACGCGTACCAAATAGACCAAAAAAAATCGCCCGAGCTTATTGACTTTGGTATACGCTAAAACGCGAACGTGTAAACACGCCGTAAGCGAAAAGCGTACACTTAATTACGCGACGACGTTTCCACAACGCAGAAAACAATCTTTTTCCACCACAGCCTGGTCCGCTCGTTGTCGCCAAATTACGCTCGTCTAATTTACATATTCATTTCGACGAATCGTATTAAAACAGGAAAAAACCTCGAGAAATATTAATTTTAAAAATGAGAAAAATTTTATACAAACTTTCGACGCCAGGATTTTACCGCGTCGACGATATTCGCTCGTCTTTTCGCTCCCGCCGCCCAAGCGGCGGGTCTTAAACGCCCAGATGGGGAACACTTTTAGCAAACTACCTGTAATTTCGCGCCTTTACGATGGCTTAATTTAAACGCCGTTTTATTCCTTTTAAACGACCGTAGTTTTCGTGTTTCGAGACAAATAATGGAAATTCGCCTTCGTAACGAATCGTTCGGAGACGCAATTTCAATTAACTTTCGTTTTCGCGGTGTTACCGAGTAATGCTGCACAGCGATTAATAAAGCCGGTCGCAATTCCACGACTGCATAGTGCACAAACGAAAGCGCCGATAGGTGATATAATTTCACTATCACCTCTGTAAGGCATTAATATATGCAGCACCAGCTTGAACAAGTAGCAAAAAGAAACTCGAGAAAAAAATAGATGTAAAAATGATAAAATTTTCAACCATTAAAATATCTCGCAAAAAGTCCTTCATTCTCTCCCCCTCCTCTCTCCTCCAAAAAACTGAATATAAAAACATAACGAAAATATGAAAAAAATATAAATCTCCAAAAACCAAGGAAATAAATTAAATACCAAAAAATTGAAAAAAAATAAAAAGCAGTCATGCCACATCACTTATGCTGAGTTGCTCGTTTAAATTTGCAGATAATGTTATTAACCTCTTCACAGAAACCAATAAGAAAACTGAAAACCTCCATCTATCGTCTCTAAACAGCGCAACAAATAGTTGCCTGTACTTATAATCCAAGGATAACGACCCTACATGTGACCCGGTTCAACTATTATATTTTTATTTTTACCCTTATACTCTAACGTTTGAAGACTTGCTTTGTATGTTATTTTTTCCTATCTGTGTATATATATATATGTACCAACGGGCTTCGCCTCCTGGCCGCTTCGCGGCGTAACCCCAGCTCCTTCCGAGGGCGAAAAATACAGCTGTACGTTTTTTCAAAATTGAAATCGGCCAATTGGAACCTAAGATAACATAACTTTGCTTTGTATCAAGTACCTCTCCCCTTTGGAGCCAAAATTATTACAAATTGATCTAGATAGAGAGGATAGTGCACGGAAATAGATGTGGTTGAAATTCAGTTATTTCAAAAATTTGAGTGGGGTTTCAAAAAATCCCCAAATTTTGGTTTTTTGAGCACAACTCTCACTCTAAAGTTCAAATTTTGGATTTAGAGTTGGAATAAGATTTGGAAAAACTAATTTCCCTAAATTTCGATATCTCAATTTTAGCTCCTCTCCCCAAATTTGAGGCCTTCAAAATCAAGTGGGCCCTTAGCTATAATTTTAACATCATCTGCCATTAAACACCTTTTGATAAAAAAAAATCAGTTTCCTAGTTGCAATAGAGGCCGAATGATAAATAGCTGAATTTTTTACTTGTTGCTTTATATGATTGTATTATGATTTTTTTTTTCTTGAAAAATTGTTGGGAAGTGGTAAAAAATCTGCGAGATAGCACCGGGTATGCCTACATAACTACGGACTGTTTCAGTTTTTTTATTAATTTTGAGATATTTTTTTTGCCAACATACGTTTGACTCTGTATTAACTTTTTGAGAAAGTCAGAACCTTCCACCATGTAACTAAAAATGGACCAATCTACGTGATGTAAACTGTAAATTAAAAATAACCCTACAAGTCTTACCTCATCTGCATTCTCTACGTTTCTCCTTTTGTCTCTCCCTTGTTTCAACTACTTACACATGAGCAGTTCAGATTTTTGTAAACGTGTTGGTGTCAATTTTACAGCACTAGCAGATCAGTCCATCTTTAATTATATGATCGAAGGTCAGGACTTTGGATAAGTTGTCCTCTTGCCCTTTCCATGTCTCTAATTGCGAATACAGGGTGTTTCATTTCATTATGTGGTCCTTCGTACTAATGTGTTGGGCTACTCATGTGACTGTCATGTATGAAGGTTTGCCTATGCCACTTGTTAAAGGGACTGAGATGTAAAATTCTGCAAATTATTTCTTTATCCAGATGGTAATCACATTTTAAAACTTAATTCCATCATTCTAGAATAACGATATTGAGCTGTTTTTGCCAAGATACAGGACTTGCAATATAGTATACTGACCCGAAATAGGTGGCAATGATCGAATAGGTGAGGAGAAATAATGAAAGAAGTGCAAGAAAAGATGGGATAAATTCGTCATTGTTTTATTTTTTTCTTATGTTACATTGACCCTGCATTTCAAAAACTGCTTATAACCTCCCCCTCTGCCATCCTTGATTACATATGCAAACTTCAAAAAAAAATTTGATACAAAATTTTCCAAAAGTATCGTTGTTTTTTTCTTTTTTTAAATTCTCTTTTTCAAAGATTTCTTTTTTTATCTAAAGCTGTTCGCAGCGATATCTATTTGAAATATATTGATTGGATATACTGTGAAAGCGCGTAGAAATTTGTTGAATATGATGTCGACGATATGGTGTTTCTCCACATTATCTGTAAAAAGTCTAAAAAAATTACCAATTCCATCAGTTTCAATACTTCTTTCATTCTTTTTTTTACATACCTTCTCCCCTATCACCAATTTTTTGTCAGCTATAGTTCATTGGATGCTCTACATTTTTACATTAACTGCATATTTTTACCTACCTTGAAGAATGAAGTAAAACGTTTCAAAAATGATGATTAAGAGGATGAAATAGTATATTTCACATTTAGGGAGGTAAAAGTGATTCTTGACGAGTGTGAGGTTTGTTATCCAAGCAAAGCGAGGGTGATAAGTCACACGAGTCTAGAATCAATTTTTCTCCCGAGTTGTGAACGAAATTTTTCTTAAATACGGGAGAAAAGCGCTCGTTTGAGACCCGAGCCATTAGCGAGCGGGAGGTAAAGTAGCGCTTTCCTCCCGCAAGTATGAGAAAACATTTTCACAACTTTTGTATATCTCCACCCCTTCAGCGAGAAAGGTAGGCAAACACTTATACGTAAGGGTCTCATAAGTAATATTACACGCGCTGTGAAGGAGCTTGTATTGAGGTAACACACTGTATGATGTATATACTTCTGATGGTGTAAAAACTTTCTTTTCGAGGGTAGGAGGGGGGATTAGTCATCGAAAATGAATTATTAAATCATTATTTAATATTACATTTCGATATGAACGAGAACTGTAAAAAAATTACAGAATTGCACTGGTCACTGGTGCCACAACACGTGGTCTGTCGTTTTTTCTTCCCCTTTGCACGATTTACTAATAGTCGTTGTTGTTTTTACTTTTAGAAGACATAGATGTATGTCTAACTTGGGGTGAACTGTTACAACTTCGAAGTCAATTTTCAACTTTTTTTTTTCGATTTAAGAATTTTCTCCATAAATTTTTTGCTTAGACCTAAAGCAGCTGTTTGCCTATATCATCGCAAATACATATTTTCTCCATGCTCGATGTTGTTTTAACATAAAATAGATTCGCCAACTGCACTGTTTAGGTGACGAGGAGGCAGATGAAAAAAGTAAGTAAACCGGCTCGCGAAGATATCTCCGATGTAATTGATTGATGAATGACATTTGATAAGAACAAGCTTCGGTGGTGCGAGGGTTATAAAAGTACGAGAAAAACTGAAAAGGCGCGGGAAAACGCGAACCGACGCAACAAGAAGGGAAGACCGCGAAAATAGTTTAGTTTTAAACGTCGCCGCGTCGAGATCGCAAGTATGTTGCCGGTTTGAAGAGCTCCGAGTATTTCGTTCGTAATTTGCGCGCCGTTTTTATTCAGTCGGCAACGCGAAAAATTGTAATTATCGAATAGAAATTTTTTTTCAGTAATTTTTTTCTCTCGCATTACGAGGAAAAGTAAATTTATGGTCGCAGAAACCGTTTTCGACTTTTTTTTGTTTGGTTTTAATTAATTTTTTTTTTCGATTCAAAAGATTTTATAATTATTTTACGTAATTTTTTTTTTTCAATCTATTCGAAAGACGAATTATACAGAACGGAATTTTTTTCGATGTTTTTTGATGTACTTCAAGAGTCGGATGAATTGTTGTGATAAATAACAGTGAGTTTAATGCAATTTAACTATTTATCTATTCCGCGATATATTTTATTAAAATAAACAGTTCATTAGAACTTTCGAAAGATGTAGAGGGTATAGATTTCTGCTAATAATGAACATATATTTGTTGGAAAATTTGTCGTAAAAATAGCTGATGGCGGAAATAGAAATTTTTTCATATTTTGTTAAATTGAGCATTTTGGGGTGAATTTAATGAAAATATTTTTATAATTAAAAATAAATATATGTACATTTATAGATTAGATATATATGAATGATAAGAATAATGTTGATGATAATAAAAAAAAACTTGAGACTAATTCTCTTTTTCGGTAGAAAGTTTCCTCGCCATCTTATCAATGATCGTCGTTGAAAAAAAAGAAAAGTACCAAAGTATGGTAAATTTTTAAGGAGAAAAAATCAGTAAATTAATTTTTTTTTTAATATTTTTGTCAAAACGTTAAAAATGATTTTTCCTATGTCAACTTTTAAAGAAAAGAAAAACCAGAATAATAAATCTACAAGGTGAACTAACTGTAACATATTTCAAGGGTACAAAAATCTACTCCCACGTTCCTGTTGCCATCGATGAAACCCCGCGAAAATAATAATTTTTCGAACGAATTGCTCTGCAGGCTCTATAGTTGGTATTTACAGGCGGGAATTCCTCCACATTCCGCTGGCTGTTATTAAAGCCATATCGAATTTTTTTTTTTTTAATTTCGCCAAAGGAAATGTAATCCGATGTTGTGGAAAATTTTATCGTCGAAGCGTGCGACAAATTAGTAAAGGAAAGGTACTAAGAACGCTCAAAGCGTGTTGTGCAGTATGCGAAAAGTAGTAGTTCGCGGAAATTATTTTTGCTTCAGGTGAAACTGTAGTACCTGCTGTGTACGTCAGATATTTTTCGTATAGCCAGCGAAGAAAATTATACGTGTAGAAATCCATCGAACGTTGTAACGAATCGTACATAATCAAAGGATCGGTTTGGACTGAAGACGAGGTAAATTAGTTTTTCGATTCGTTTATTCGAGAGAGGGTGAGAAATAGTGAAAGATATTGAGAAAGTTTATAATTAAGGGGAAAAGTCTGCGAAGGTGTTTAAAAAGTCATAACGCTTTGTCGTAAACGTCGCTTGAAAATGTTGGGATTAAAGATGAAAAGTTTTGCTGAGAAACGCGAAGAGTTTAATAGCGAGAAATGTAATTAACTAATTATTTCGTAATTTTGTTACGGAAATCGATTAAAGGATGAATTAATTGCGATTTTAGGGAGGCTAATTAGTGCGGTGGTGATTACCTTGTATCAGATGAGGGAATATAATTTTTTTTACAGCCTCGACTATTAAATTAACTCGATGTGTCGAAATCGTTTACTATCGTATTTTGTCTGATTCTTCCCTTCTAGAAACATTATGCATGCATTTTAACTTTTGATGAACATTAATGTCAAGAAAATGAACTTATAAATTACTCATTAGTATTAGCTTGAGACAAAATATTTTCCCCTATATTTGAGATTTGTTAGATAGGATGAAAAGGTGTGCTTTATGACCAAAAATGAACTCAAAGTTAAAAAAAAAATATGAACATTTTTTGAAAACATTTTTCAAAGGTTCAACATACGTATCTACTTGAGTAATTACGAATTTCAACTGTACAAGAACTAACAGGGAGTAGGCTACTTGGATAATTCGCTAAAAAAATTTTAGCTGCTGAAGTTTATATGTAGAGAAGTCAAATGAGCCCAAATTCAGAAAGAATACGTTAGTTATAAAAAATTTTAAATCAATTTGAGCTACAAATGGTGGATAAATCATATTAAAGAATGCATCTATCAAATTTGAAAGAAAACACACAGTTGGTATGGAAGTATACGTAGGCAGCTGTAGAGAACTGAAGTATTTCACCTTATGAATCTCATTATTTTCTCTTTGAACATATCACAAAGGAAAAATGAAATACACTAGTTTTTTTGAATGAAGTAATGAAGTTTGAAGCACTGAGTGAGTTATCGTGGAAAATTCCAAAATTAAGTTTTTTACGTCGTTATAGAGGCTCAGTACACAACTTCTCTCCATGTATCAGCTCCTCGTAAACCTTAAAAACATTTTTTTTTGGAGCCAATTTCGTTCCATCCTACTGAATGTTGGTTAATAACATTTCCCAAGCACATTTTTATTTCACGTAATTTCTTTCTTTTTTACCCAAGTTCATCGATTTATGTACAAGGTCTCCAGTGAAACATCTGCCAAACTCCAACTGTAGATGGTACTTGAGTTAGATGAACAAAAAATGTTATTATGGTGAGTTGCCTATCTTGCAAATTGAAGGAGTTATGATGGATTAAATATTGATTTCATAATAATTTTTCTGAAAAAAAATTTTTCTTAAAATTTGCCTTCGATATAAATCAAAAGTGATTATGAAATTGAAAAATTTTATTCATGTGAAAATTTTTTTCAAAAATTCACAACTGGGTAAAATGCTATTGGTGAATAGAAGTGGAACATGAATTGGTTGTACTTCGAATATAAATTAGAATTTTTGGCAAAAAGTTGAAAAAAATCGAAACTCGCTGAGCTAAGCTAGTTGAATTATGCCGAATTTGGCAAATTTAATTTTTTCAAACTTTCTCTTGAATTATCGTCCATCCCAATTACCTATGAAATAGAATTTTCGTTCACAATGAAACAATGTTCTCCTATGAGAAAATACTGGTAAGAAATTCATATTCCATGTTTATTATTTCATTCGGTTCTGAATTTTGATCAAATGTTCCCAAGAATGAAATTTTTCATTTTCATAATCACTTTTGATTTATGATAGTAAGGCAAATTTTAAGAAAAATTTGTGTTTCCAGAAAATTATGCTTCCAATATTCAATCCATTATGACTCCTTCAATTCCCAAAATAGGCAACTTATCCTAATAGCAACTGCATGACCATGGAACCTCTTGAATTGCCTCTGCCGGATTTCGATGAAAAGTAGTCTAACTTATAGTGTTTAGGAGTATTACCTTATCGTCAAAATTTTAGGTGCTTATTTTCAATATAAAGCTTATGGGAAGGAGATAAAGGTGGACCCCCTCACATCTTATAGAAATTGAATCGATTTTTCGATGACGTGATTATGTTATCTGATTGTACTTGTCAAGGTAAACAAAAAATGTCTTATGTTATTTTCGCCTATTTTCAATATTGAAAGAGCTACAGTCGTTTAAATTATTATTTCGAAATCAAAAAAAAAAAAAAAATCAAAAAACATAAAAACGTCAAAATTTATGTATAATTCCGTTGTGTATGTATGTTTGCCTGACTATTTTTCATCGAAATCTTAGAAGAACAGTTCACGAGGGTCCGTAGCAAGTACATATTATCCATGTTTGAAGTTTGGCATAGATTTCGTTGGAAATCCTTGATAACTGGTCATTACTTATTCAAGTATCTGAAATTTTCATATGTTTTGCTCTTCCTGAAGTCATTATTGCTTTTTTTCAATAAAGACTGGAGGATTGTTTTATTACGGGTTTTTCCTTTACGCGTCGGATAGGTATCTATCTACACGTGTGAAATCCGTTTGACCGCTATAGCTAAGTACCTACCGTATGCACTTGCGGCGTGGAGGTGGTAAACTGGTTTACTGCTGCACGCGTGCTGCTGTGGTGGGGACGCCCGGCTTCGCTGCCACGAATGGTTATAAATACAAGTTATGCGCTTCGTTTAATATCATTCGTGACGAGTTTTGATGTGGTGCTATCACTGAAGCGAAGATCGGTAAGTAAATCTTATTCGGAAACTCGTCAGTAGTCTTGTGGGTTTGGCTGTACCAGCTATGGCTCGCGCGTTTGTGAAGGGCCAAAAAGGACTCGGGCATTTTGTGATGAGTCTCTGGTACTGCTGGAATTAGCAAAAACCTCGCATATTTATGAAGTAGGTCGTCGGCCCCGCGCATCTATGAGGGGAACCAGGTGAATGACATCAGTCGGTGGATACCCCAGATGAGTTGGAGTTCTCCAGCGACCAACTCGCGAAGCTGTCGACGACACGAAATTTGTTTGTTCTTTTTTTTCTTCTTTTTTTCTCTTTGGGTTTTCTTTCTTTTTTTTTCGATTTTGCTTGCTCACGGCTTGTTGCTTTGGCTAGAAACCTCGGCTGGAATTCTCCAGTATGGTCTATCACCCTACTGTAATAGTGGTGATCCTGCGTGGGATTGTGGACCTATCTCGATCAGGAGAGAGGGGCAAAATTATTAACTGGAGAGTTACAGCTGACGTCTCACTGCCTTGGAAGGAGGGACATGCTGCTTTCACGCTTCTCTTGCTTCCAGGTTGTTTAGTTTACTCGAGATTTTGTGATTTTATGTTGAAATATATAATGGACATCTTATGCTGCGATCTTTCCTTATCAAGTGACGAGTCTGTAGAGGAGGTAAGTTGGTAAATTAGCGAGCCTCGCTTCCATCCATGTTCTATATCACTATCTTCACCATCCCCCCCCCCCAGTTGACTCCAAAAATTACGCGCCGGTAAGTCGCGTAACACTTTATTGGAGGAAAAAGAACAAATTAATTAATGAGCAAAACGATTCTTGTTGGATAGGTTGATTCATACATCAAATTAGAATTATTGGCTTGAGAGGTGTTAAAGATCTGCCGAAATGACAACTTGTACATGTATCTCAATGAAAGAAAAAATAATTTTGCAGAAAGCACGTTCCAATCTAAACTGATAAGTTAGCATTTCGTGTGCAGGTCTTTATTGTATGTACGATGCTATATACATTAACGACTATAAAGTGCTCTAATTTATAATCAAATATAAGTTATCATTGGGTTACCATATTTCGCAAAGAGTAGATGCATTTTTTGCAACTTTACAATTTTTCTCTCTCATTTTATGGTGGCACGCTCGGCTATTTCCCCAAGTACTTTAATCCGATATTATTGCGCGCGGTTTTAAAAGAGTATTTCAGTGTAGTTTTTTCTTTCTATTGGCGTGGCTATATCTACTTATGTATTCGTGGCGCGAAGCAAGTCGCGTTGTGGGATAGGAAATGGGATGATTCGATTTCATTTGAATTTACGACTAAATTAACGTTTCGATAATCCCGAAATAAAGGATTATTGTGAGATGCAGCGAGTTGTACTGGATTCGACATCATGTATACATGAATACCTTTTCAAGAACGTATGGTATTTATTTACACGATGAATTTTGGTCAGTTTTATTATGTCATTAGAAGTTTATAAACGGTGATATTCAATTTATAATGTTTAGAATGGTATTTTAGGAATCCTTGTGTGGTAGAATTGGATCTGGTTTGAGTTGTAAAGAGATATAATGGAATGTAAGGTATAGAGGGTGAAATGGATCTTACTTTAATTTCATTTTTAGCTGTAATTTCACATGTATTTACATTTTATTCCATTTTAACAATTTTCCTTTTAATTTCTTATTTGTGCTGATATTAAAAGTTAATTTGCCGTGGAGTATAAGTACGTTGCGAAATGACTCCAGTAAAGTGCACAAATAATAAATTGAGCTCAGTGACTTCGTATTTACATACTCGTAACGTCGTCATAGCTAGCAAATATTATATGATTTACAGAATGATGTTAAAAAGTTCAAATTCAGATTTCGTAATTTAATGGTCCCGTTTAATTATCCTAAGACTGAAAAATTGGCGGTAATTACAAAAGTCTTCGATAAAACTCGCCGGTAAAACAATACTTTGCACATCGAAAACGACTTGATTATGATGTATTTTACGCCTGTAATTGAAAAAAAAAAAAAGGAATCAAGAGAAAAAAGAAATGAAACGCAAAGAATTGGAGATTTCACCTTCCCTCTACCTTCCCTTTCCAAATCAGGTAGGTTGTATTAGCTGTCGTTTTTAAGTTAAAAACTCAAATTTTAATTTATAAGGAACATTTTTAAAGGCTATGAGCAGTAAAAAAGATTTTCTTTGTGTATTTTTGATTACTCATTACTCGTTCATTTTCGAAAATAATGAAATTGTATTTTGAAAAAAAAAAAAAAAATTAAAAACCGTTTAGACTTTCTAAACTTTTTTTTTAAATTGGTGGCTAAAATTTGTCTCAGCCTTTGAATAACAAAATATAACTTCAGGAATTAAAAAAATTTTCAACACTGACTTCGTTTTGTGGGGTTAAAAAAGTGAGTTGGAGAGTTAAAATTTTCATGTCGTCCTTTTCATTTACCAACTACTGTGATCCTATCTTCTTCCCTTTTTGAAAAAAATGAAATTCAGCTCATCTAATAAACACCTTTTATGATTGGTAAATTGGATAGACTCCTATTTATCAACTGAGATGAGTTGGAATATGAGTCTCGTTCAAGATTGTAGAATGTATAAAGCAAGCTCGAATTTGGTCGAAAACAGCTGTGTAGTATAAATGGGTTGTGCGATTGGTAGGTCTAAAAGACGCTATCTTTTTCTAATGCCGTATGGGGAGATTGTTCATCTCATGTCAAATTTAATGAGAATTTTTTTTTATCTGAGCTCCTGTACTAACCAGTAACTGTTCAAAAATTACATATTTGATGGGCTGGAAAAAATATTCAAATTCTGTGAAAATTAAGCTCTTAAAATTTCTACTCTCCGCATCTCTTTACAACCTCATCTAATCCTAAACCATATAAAATAATAAAAAATTAAAATAAAAAGAAACGCCTCTAGCCTAGGGCTGTACATGGTGTAATTTGATAAAAAAAAAAAAAAAAAAAAAAAAAAATGATTACCAACATTTTTTTTTTCAGTCTTGAGCGAGTCAAAACAATCTTTTGACTTGAAAATCTCAAATTGTCTAAAATGATGTTTTTTTACATTTTAAATAATTTTTTTTTTGTAACAAAAATAATTTTATTCCAATTTGTAATTCGATTTCAAATTGTTTTAGTAATTTATTCAATATGAAAAATTTTAATTCACTTTTTGTAACTCTGTGAAAATTGGAAAAATTGAAGGGTTTTCTTTAATAATTGAAAAACGTAGTATGACATGAGAACTAAAAAAAGGATTAAAATTTTTCAGAACTTGATTATTTTAGAAATATTAATAAAATATTTTTATTAATAACATTTTGCTTAGTTTTGTCTATTTGAACAACTAAAAGTATACATATAATAAAATAGAATAGCTTGAAAAGAAAAACGGAAGGAGTGGAAATTAAAATTAGAAAAAAAGCAAGTGAATAAGAAAAAGAACTGATTAAAAAAATTAAATGAATAAAATAAACAATGCTAGGAGGAAATTAAAAACTAATAAAAAGAAGCCAAGTAAAAAAAATGGAAATTTAAAATCAAATTTTAAAAATATTTCAAATTTTGTGTAATCATTTAAAACATTCAAAATTGTTGTATTAATCGAAAATATTTATTTATTTATTTATTCATTTATACATATTTGAGTGCCCCCTTCACAGCCTTTATAGGCCAATTACGAGGGGGCACTTTGCAGATACATGCAATAAAAAATTTAACCAACATTACAGTCTTAATTCTGAACTTAAATTAAGTCCCAATCCCTCCCTTCCAGTGCCTGCATCACCCCCAACCCAAAGGCAGCCCTCCCCATCCCAAAAACATCAATATTTTTATTATCAATAATTTTATTGAGAAGAAGAATAATTCTCTTGAATGGAGAGGCCGAATTTTTTAGTCTTTTAAAATTTTTCACCCAAAAAGTTTTATGTTTTCGAGAAGTGAGTCTTGGTATTTAATTTTTATTTCAATAAATCATCAAAAATCCTAAGAAAAAGCAATAAATAAAAAAAAAAAAAATTAAAATTAATCAAACATTGAATGTACCCATACCCATAAATACACGAACAAAACCGAGAAATAGGAGAAATAAAAACCGCCTTCGAAAAGTAAACCCAATCTCCGGTATACCTTCGATATTGAAGGAGCAGTCGAAGCGAGATAATTTAGAACGCGTCGTTCGCGATCTCATCGACGATAATATTCCGCCGCGTAAGGCAAGTACGCGTCGTCTTATCGACAAACAGTGAGGTAAACTTTATCTCGTTATTATATAGTATCGAGTGACGACGTAGCTGAATTAATTCTATATATAGATATCCGAAAGCGCATCCAACTCCGTAGCACACGCCTCGTTCATCAAAAAGAAATTAATCATATTTGAGCCACGTATTTTGGCTGTTATATAAGTTCACGAGTCGAGATCTTTTGAAATCGCGCCTTTTAAAGGACGACGCGGGCGTATAGCTTAGATATAAATTTTCTTTCTCGCGCCAACGGTTACGTAGTTTAATTTAAATTGTTATTTTGTTTCGTTTTTTTTTTCTTTCGCAGATCTCGTCCATAAATTAGCGACGATCGATGAGTCGCGGGATACATGACTGGAAGATTGAAAATTCCGTAACGAGAGACGTGTTCTCGTGTAACCGTTTCGCTGCGAATACGAACGCGTTCGTGAAATAAATCACTCGCTCGTCCATTATCAACTACGCATCTGGATGCTGCAAAATTGACGTGCATTTTGGACATGAACTGAATAGCGGATGATGATAGGTGTACGACTAACGGTGGCGTTACTAGCGGTGAAAATCTGCGGTAAGTGATAGATAACGATATTTCGCTGGATAGGTATTTGGCACGCGGTGAAATTAACTTCGATGGAGTTATAATGTATGGTGAGAGGGAAACGAAGATTTGTGCGTAATTTTAAAGGTTTCTGCGTTATCATTTGAAAATCTGAGGACTAAGGCGGTCTGGAGAACGACGTTCGAAAGCTCGATTCGCTTAAATCTTGGTAAATGCGAACTCGTCGACGTGGCATCAGCGTACGCGAAAAAACCTAGGAAAGAACCACGTTCGAAATAAATAACGCCGGTTTTAAAGCGATGTAGGCGGGAGAATCCGTCGACTCCATAAAAATAGATTAAGTAAAACCGTATAAAAATACGTACGCTATATTGGGAAAAGATCCTTTTATAAAAGCGAAAAAGGAGCCCATCCCGAGGAAGACGAGCGTCGGCGGCGTTTTGTCTTAATAAAATTTGCCGTTCGTCTCGTGAAACTTCGATGGACCGGGTTCGCGGTTGGAAAGTGACCAAAAATTGAATTTGTAATTACTCCAGTATCGGTACCCGCAGAGAACGGAGATTTTATTAGGTAAAAGGTTTTTAAAAACAAGACGCGCGATGGTTAAAAGAGCTGTCACCGGGGTGGATTTAGGTCAGACATAACGTATAGCTTTGGGTCGTCTAGTATACGCGGATTTATCGGCTATTAAGCGGGCACAATTTGGATAACGTATATCAATGGCCGATTGGCTTCGTCGAGCTGAGTCGTAAAACGATTTATTCTTTTCGCCAATCAGACCCAGAAAATTCATTTAAGAAATTGCAAAAAAAAAAACGCTCGCGTGGGAACTAAATGACCGTATTTGGCAAACGGTCGACGTTCATGGTACATTTCCATACATCAAACGTCAATATAGAAATTCCGCACACCTGTATGGATGTTGGGATATTCGTGTCAAGAAGATAATGGGAATGTTCGATGGGGATTGCGTTATTTTGGCGGTGTAATTAATAATTCATACGTGTACCTATCGTCAGCAATTTCCTAGTCAATTAAATTCCATGAAATGGTTATTCGGTTCGGTGTATTCCTCGGAGATGACGTTGTCGTATTTGTTGTGCAAATGTATTCGGTATGCTTAAAAGAGGCGATTATTGGATGGAGTTGGGGTGAAAAATTTCATGCATTAATTTTTTTTTTTTTTCATGATGTAGTTTGATTTCTCTTGTTTACTTTCGGCCATCTCATTTTTGAGTTGTATGGGTATAAGAAGAGCTGTTTATTAGCCAATGTCTCATAAATTAATTATGATAAAATAAAGAAAAAACATTGTAAATCTTTTCAATTTCCATGTTCCATTAAGCAGCATGTATATTTACTTCCAAATAAATATCTTCTTTTCTCGTTAAAATAATTTTTTTTTCTAAGTTACATTAACAAAGTTCAATGATTTCTATTGTTAAAAAAACGACAAAAATCAACAAATTTTTTTTTGATAGGTAATTCATAAATATTAACGGAGTGAGCGTTTTTTTTTTTTTTTTTTTTTTTTATATTTGACAAAAATCAAAATGTCAACTTTTTTTTTTTGGTTCATAAAATTGACAAAAGTCAACAATTTCTTTGATGAATTGATAAAAATTGGCAATTTTTTATGTATAATCAACAGAAAAAAGCACAAATAATTATTTCTTCTTGATAATTGATGTGTTGCTTTTTTTTTTATTTATTAAATTGGTAAAAATTGGAAATTTGTGAGAAAAATTGACGAAAATCAACAAATTTTTTGATAAATACTAATGCTTACAAATTGGTAATATTTTTTAATATTTGACAAATATGGATTTACTCTTTTTATAATTTTGATAAAGCAGACAATAGTCATCACAAATTCTTTTTGATAATTTACAAGAATTAACAAAATTCGGTTATTTTTTTAGTGCGTTTGTCAAAAATGAACAAATATTTCGATAAATTTGATAAAAATAAACATTTGTCGTATAAATTGACAAATGTCAAAGATTTTTTTGATAAAATTGATTAAATTCAACAATTTTTTTGAAGAATTGATAAAAATTATTAATTTTATACGTACGTAATCAATAAAAATAAACAATTTTATATTGATAATTGATGAAATTGACATAATTCAAGAATCATCATTTTGTTGATGGCATTTGTAAAAATTTAAAATTTGTGAAAAAAATAGACGAAATCGAACAAATCCTTTGATGAGAAGTCAACAATTTCTTTGTACAATATCTATTTTGATAATTGATAAGATTGACAAATTAGTGATTTGCTTAAATATTTGACAAACATTGACTGTTTTTAGTTAGATAGCTATTACAGCCTACCTGATTTGGGAAGGGAAGGTCGGGGGAGGGTGGGGTCTTCAAATCTTTGCGTTTCAGACCATTTGTAATCATCTGGCAAATGTCCAACTTTTTGGTATATATTTTTTTTTCCCACGCGTAGCGCCGGGGAGTATTCATAAAATTCGCTCAAAATTTGGTGAGGAACTCTTCTTGAAAATGCGCAGAAGTGCTTTTTTTGTTTTTTCGAAAAATTTCAAAATGGCGGATCACTCAAATTTTGAGGGGGGCTGGAGAAGGGGCAAATAGCTCAAATTTTTCGTTTTTGATTTCATATGAAAGAGTGAGTCACGGATACTAACATATCCAAATTTCAGCTTCTTAAGTGCATATTGAGAGGAGTTAGATCAAAAAACGGCTTTTTGAGGAAGTTTTGAGTCATGAAATTTCTTGAATCTTCCATATCTCCCCACCAAATCAAGTTAAAGAGGTCAAATTTTGTGTGTGAGGTTAGTTGGTGACCACAATATGACCTCTTGAATTTGGATCAAAATGGATTCAAAATGGCGGATTATCAAAATTTTGAGTAGAGCTTGAGGAGCCTCAAGTTGGTAAAAATGTAATTAATATGAATTCATATGGTTATTGGGGATAAGTTGTATACTATATCCCGAATTCACTTCCATACATGATGTTGGAGGGGGAAGGCGGGGTTATCAACCTAAAATAGTGGTGGGGGTACAGGAGGGGTCGAAAATTTTTTATTGCTGTGTCATATGATAAAATGAGCCCAAGTGACAAACGTATTTTGATTTTAGCTTCCTCAGTGATTTTGGAGGGGAGTTAGAGCAAAAAACGGCTTTTGGAGGGGAAATTGCTGCAGGAAATTTCATGAATCTTCCATATCTCATCACCAAATCGGCCTAGAATGGTCAAACTTTGTGTGTAGGATTAGTTTGTGACAAGAATATAACCACTTAAATTTGAGTCAAAATGGATCCAAAATGGCGGATTATCAAGATTTGAAGATAATTTGAGGACCCTCAAATAGTTATAATTTGAGAAATATGTGTTCGCATGATTATTTCACGGCAAGAAATACTACATTTGTGCCAAATTCAACTTCTTAAGTGTTTTTGGAAAGGATAGGGTAGGGGTTTTCAGACTTGGTATTGGGTGTGGCCTGTAGTCATGAACGGTTAAGCAAGGTTATTAGTAAATCAAAACAAGCTCCAATTAAAAACTCAGCTCCAGTAATGCGGCATGGCTGCTTACGTTTTTTTTTTTAATATTTCTTTGATGAATTTGATAATAATTGGTAATTTTTTGAATAAGAATAACAAAAACCGATAATTGATGAAATTGACAGAAGTCAAGCATTCCTTTTCTATTGATAAAAATTGGCAAAAATCAGTAAAAGTCTCTTTGATAATAATATTGATTAAATTGACAATAGTCAACATGTTTTTGGTTTTTAGGTAAAATGACAAAAATTAATAGTTCCTTTTTTCTCACTAACGTACATGTACAGCCGTTTGGCTAGAGGCATGGAATTACAGTTGAGAGAACAGGTGAGACGAATTAAGGAAGGTGAATAGGCTTCTTACAGGTATCGTTGGAGGTTAAAGCGTTTTCAAAGTGCGGAGTGAAAATAATAATCTCGAAGGTGTGCCATGATGAGCCAGGTACTGCAGTATTGACGGTTTCGCTCCCAAGTGCGTCATTGAAGATTTTGATAAGTCATAAAATTTATGAAATTGACAAAATTCAATAATTTTGTTGTTGATGTAACAAAAATTGATATGTTTTTTGATCAAATCGATGAAAATTGACAATAATCAATCGAGTTTTTCATGAGATTTGCTCAAATTTGGGGAGAGACTATTTCTGAAAATGCGAAAGATACTTCTTTGTTTTTTTGATATACCTCAAAATGGCGAGTCATTCAAATGTTGAGAGGGTTGGTAGAAGGGCAAATGACTAAAAATTTTCATTTTTGATTTCATACGAAGGAGTGAGTCACGGATACTAACATATCATAATTTTAGCTTCCCAAGTGCATTTGGAGGAGTATTAAAACATAAAACGGCTTGTGAGTAAGTTTTGAGTCATAAAATTTTTTGAATCTTCCATATACCCTCATCAAATGGACTTTGAAAGATAAAACTTCGTATGTTGGGTTAGTTAATGACCAGAATACGACATCTTAAATTTGGATTAAAATGGATCCAAAATGGCGGATTTTGAATATTTGAAGATAACTTAAGGACCCTCAAGTAGCTGTTATTTGAAAAATACGTGTTCATATGATTATTACATGGCGAGAAGTATTACATTTGTTCGAAATGTAACTTCTTAAGTGCTTTTGGAGACATGGAAAGGTTAGCAAAGTAATGTCCAAACCTGAACTAACCCCAATTACAAACTAAGCTCCAGTAATGCGGCATGGTTTCTAACATTTTTTTTTCTCTTTTTTTTATACCATGAAGAAAAGTCGATTCTTTTTTAAATTTTTTGGTATGTATCTTGTAAAATGTTACGAAATTTTTAGCAAAAAAAAAAAAGTTACATTTTAATAAAGCACTTTTTTTCAACAAATGTTATTATTGTATTTATTTAAAATTATAAAGAAAGGAAGTGAAAATGTGCGACCATGTTGAAAGCACTTTCATTATTTTGATAACGGAGGAGGTGAATTTAAAAAAAATTTCTTACTACCCACGTTTTTGTATACCTAAGTCCTTTTATCTTCAAATTTTACGAGGGAAGAAAATGAATGCCGTCACTGTTTTTTTTTTTTTTTTTTTTTTTTTTTTTTTTTGATAATTAAAGAAAAATTATTACATCAAAGAATTCCAGAATTCCAGAATTTCACGACTCAAACCAAAATTCCGAAAGAATAAGTATGCCTTTTTTCAGTTCAGCATCGAAAAGGCTGGTATTCTGGTGATGTTTCACCCTCTCTGACATGACGCGGCAAAGCGACGTTAGGCGGTACTGAAGTCGAGTATCTGAGAAAACCACCCTAACAGCGTAACGTTATTAGGCCGGCGGCGGCTATGTTTATTGAATTTAATAAATTGTAAAAACAATACGAAGCTGGGATGCCAAAAGAAGCTCGAATTTAAAGGCGTATTTTTCGCGACTATCTCGCGCTCTCTTATTTTCGCGTTTATTACTAAACTGTGCACTCGGTAGTCTGTATTTAAAATTTATTACATAAACATTTCGAGGATGTTGCCCGAAAACGAGTTGTTTTTACTCAGTTACATTGATGGGATAGACACCGAATCTATAAAGACAGCTGTTTTGGTAAGAACGTAAGAACGCTAGTGTACTCGACGGAATTTAAATTTATGGAAGAACTTTTGCCGACGGGATGTATTTTTTTTTTTAAATGAAAAAGTTTTCTTGTTTAGCAGGCATTAGGGTAATGTCTCGGTTGAAATTGATCTATAATGGTGTTTCAGAGTTGTTTAACAATCGACGTAGAAATGGAATCATCGGCGATGATATTTCTGGTCCTTGTGTGATTTGACAGCTATCTTAAAAGTGAAAGCCAGATGGTGGAAATACATGTTAAGCATTATGTTGTCTTGTCTAAACCGTTTAAAATGCATAGAGACGTTCTTTAGGATTCACTAAAAACCTAAGAAGTGGTTTCAAAATTATGATCTATTGCTAAAAGTTAAAGTAACTTATGCGATTGGTTTTGACCTAAGCTCACAAAATATACTCTCGCTACAAGAATATTCAGCAAACCTTTAAATTCGCATATTGGAATTTTTATACCTTTTTGCCTTCTTCATTTTTTACTTCTCTTTCGAGAATTTTTTGTGTTGGAGGATTACTCATGATTAGATATTTCAAAGCAGGGCTGAGAATTGAATGAGAAATGATAAACAGAATCATAGCTATTGTAAAACCTATATATAAAAAATATTTCCACGCAATTATTTTAATTTTGCGTGAAAATATACTATGGACAAGCAAAAATGCCGATAGTCCGGAGTCAGAATTTAGTCCAGCTGCAATTGTGAAGCGACTTTCTGCAGATATTTTCGAAACTGGAAGAAACGTTACCGTCAACCGATATTTTACTTTGTTAGAGCTCTCACAATATTTAAAATCGAGGGGGGTAACATTAGTTGGTCCAGTCAATACGAATAGGGCATTTCTACCAACAGACTTCATTGTTTCTAGGAAGAAATGTTTGCAATTAAAAAAAAATACGAAATACTTTATAGTCCATTTCAATTTTCAAAAATACTACATAATTTAGAATTATTGAAACTCCTTCAAAAATAAAGATAGGCAAAAAGGTATAAAAATTGTTTTTTTGCAAATTTTACTCTGTGATATTCGGTACTTAGATGAACAATTTTAGTCAAATTAAAAAAAAAGAATTTTGGAAAAATTTTAAATCATTGTAGCTCTTTCAAAAATGAAGATAGGCAAAAAGTGTATATCACAAATTTTTTTGTAATTTTTTTTTTTCCATCATCCTAGATACTTAAATCAGTAGTTTCACTTGAATTTTAAAAAATATTGTACGTTGTACTTTCACGTACATGTGGTTGCATACGATGAACACATAAGGGGAGTGAGACTAGGCGCAAGCAACTACTTGCGGGCTAAGCTATATGTTGGTACTAGTCTCCAATCCTGGTTCCATACTACCTATGGCGGATTAATGAAAATCCACGCTTCGATCAATTTCTTATTTACGTTCCTCAAATCAGTAAAAAATTAGAGCATCTACGTCATCACAAGACGATATCACAAATTACTTTTAAAAAAATTATTCGAAAAAATAATTTTTTCATGAATAAATAAATTTTGAAAAGGCATGTAGTGTGACAGCTTATGCAATATGTTTTACATAGATGGTTTGAAATTGCCTAATGTTGAATATTTTTTAGCGCTAGGTAGCACGTTACAAGAGGAACTTACACAAGTTGCAAGAGAGGTGAAATTGAACTTGGGGTCCCAGGGACCCCACGGTGCGTTTCCAGGGTAGCTATACTTTTCAAATAAAAATTCAATTAAAAATTATATCTCGATTATAAAAAATTACATGATCGTGGCACCAAATGTTGAGCTTTGAAGGGGCTCGCTTGAAAGTATTTCCACTCGGGGCTTCTGCGAGATGATTATATTTCCGCTTTTTACTTTTTAGCCAACTTTACAAAATGTAAGATGAATCCAGTTCGACCACAAAACTTAGATGAATTCTAGAAGCGGAGCCGATAGCTTGTTATTATCCATGTCAAGGTTTTGTTCTCTTTGGAATCAATAGATGATATGACGGTAACTCACTTTAACTTCAACTTCTAGCCAAAATTATTTAAGTGTACGCAAGTCTGTGGACGTAAAGAAACTCGTACGCACATCCTATAGTGCTGCGATATAGCTGTCTGTGCCACGTACTGGTACATATGTCTGTCTTTGGTAGAGTACCTGGATATCTGTGAATTTGTTGTTTGCTAAACTTGGTAAATATTGCGCGAAAGACGGTTTCACGTAAAATATACCATTATGGTGGGGAAAAAAATAGCGAACTGGTAGAATGACTGGAAAGGCAATAGAACGGGAAATCCGAGTTGACAACGAAGTACACTTAGGGTACACGGGCAATTAGCGTTAAGTTGGCGTGGGTGGAAAAAAAAATGCGAAAGGACCATCGTGTTTACACGCGTGCGAGACGTGTAGCATAGGCGGGGAAATAGAAGTCACGATAGAGTGACAGAGTGAACGAGAGAAAGAGAAGGTAACAATGAGTGGAAAAAAAATGCTCGACGAATTGTTTTTTTTAATTGCGAGGTTTTGTTTTGGAAATTTAAATACAATTAATGCCGTGTCGGTGCCATTAAAGTGAAGTACGTTCGCGCAGCGTTTACGAAAGAGCACTCGACGAAAGTCCTTTCTTTTGTCGTATCAAGTCTCGGGCGGGCTTTGTTTTCACTCCGGCGTTTTCTGGAGACTGGAGAGCGTTTATGACGGAAGCTCTCGGTGCAGACCCTTTTAAAATTCGCGCCGATCGGGAGCGCCGGGGAACATTAAGGCGCTGGCGAAAATCTGCTACTACGGTTACGTTTTCGAATGTGTAGTACCTTGGTACGGTGTTTTTTAAGTTTTCGAAATGAAGAGCGCGCGAGAGGGAAGACGAGTGACTTGCATTTGATGCGCATCGTTTAAAGTTGAATTTTCAAGCGCTTTCGCGGAAAACTTGAAGTATGCATAAATTGAAGTTGTGGTGCTATCTTAAATTATTATTATACACTATTTACGCGTTGTTTCTATACGACGGTGTAACTTTTTTTTTACGCCCCTCTCGTCATCGCGAAACGTTTTTAAAGAACGCGAAAGTTTTTCGCGAATAAAAAATCTTTTCTTTCGCGCGAGCTTTTTATACGCGGTGAATTATACTCGCCCGCGAGTACGCCACTTTAAGGCGGTACTCGAAATAACGTTGTTAGCATTTGAATGCCAGCCGAGTATTGCGAAGAGCCGGCATCGGTACTCGGCGCGATGCGACGTGAAAATTAGCCGCACGCGGAAATAAGACCGATGCTTTTTACGCGATTTCTCCATCCACTTTCGCTGCTACGAGGATTAAGTTCGTCAATTCATTACGAAAAGCAAACGTATCCGGAGGCCATATACTACGCCGAGCTCAGTCCAAACAACAATGAAGCGTTTTAAATGAATTCGAAAGCGCGAAAAAGTGATGAAACGGAATCCCCAGTCGTTCGGGTCTGTGTGGGATTATGTATTCGCGTCGAAGTTGTATTTTATATCTACATATACATCGTAGAAGGAAGTAGTAAGTAGGTGGAGCGAGAAAAGCGAAAGTCGGAAGTTGAAAAATTAGACGTCCATCTTTTCTCATTTTACGCGTACATTTCTGATGAACCGGCACGTGTTGAAATGTAATTTCAGTCGTGCTTTGTCTAAAATTCATGTCAATGTGTGAGCTTTTCGATTGATTTGAGGCTTTTTTGTCGATGGAGGCGTTGTAAAAAATTAACTTGGTGTTCGCGTACAATTGAGAAGTGGAAGAGGACAGGTCTTGAATTATTTCCAAAATGTTCGAGCAAAATTTGCTCATTGCTTCATTTCAGCACTGAAGGGCGATAAATGGAGAAGTCAGAAATATCGAATTTTAGCTGAGTTCTTAACTGAAAACGATATTTGTTATAACCTACATGATTTTGAAAAAGAGTTGGGGGGGGGGGGTGTCGCGAACGATCGCGATTTTTAGTCGCTTCGCGCCTTTTTTTATTCAATAATATTTGGCCACCTGGCCAAATGACTATTTCTATTATTATTTAAGATTATAAAAAACAAAATAAATCAGTGTTCGGTTTTTCATCGATAACAGCGTTAATTCATTTTGATTAATCTCGTGAAAAGAAAAATTTTTTTTTTGAACAGGAGGTTCAAATCTTTGCGTTTTGGACTATTTTTAATTATGTAACAAATGTCCAACTTTTCGTTTCGCTGGAACTTTCCTAATAAGGTAGTAAAAACGGCCTTTGACCCAAATATGTTCGAAAGTGACCCAAAATGTTGCTTTTGATATTGAACTACCTCAAAAAAATTTTTGACGAAAATTCAATATATTATATCTTTGGATGGAGTGGAAGAATCATAATTATAAAATTTTTACAGATAGGTGCTATGCAGAAGTATATAATTACGAGAATTTAAAAAAAAAATCGGTTCAGATTTTCCCAATTTTTGCACATATTAAAAATTTCAAAAAAAATTCAAAAAATTTTGGAGAGTTGCCTTTTGAGCATATTTTACCCTTTTTTCCATTTTTTACAACATTTTTCGCAAAATATTCAAAAACTCACGTTTTTGAAGGCAGAAAAAATTGAATAACTTACTTTTGGCGAAATATTGAAAATTTGGAGAAACTATTGAACGAAGATGCATCAGTTTTGACGAGTAAATCCTTTTATAACTTCAGTCCAGCTGAGTTGGGTAGTTTCAACCATGCACCAGTTGTCTCTTGCCAAGTAGAACGATCTTTTAGCGTGTATAAGGGTGTTCTACGAGAAAATCACCAGCGTATGATCGATGATCGTCAAGACAATAAGAATGCACATGGTGATCACTTATTTTGCAATAATATTATGATTTATGAAATAATATGTTTTAAACATTTGTTTTTAACCGAGTTTTTAACTAAAAAACGACGGATATTACAGCCTAGCTAATTTGGGAAGGGAAGGTCGGCGGAGGGTGAGGTTTTGAAATCTTTGCGTTTTAGACCATTTGTAATCATCTGGCAAATGTCCAACTTTTTGGTATGTATATATATATATATATATGCTACTATCCTTGTCAGGCCCTGGACCGTAGATATCAAACAGACGTTCAGAGACCCGGCCTTATTTAAAGAGCTAAAGATGCTCGGGTGAGCTTTTTGGAAACCACTTGAACGTAGCATATTAGGAACCTTTAGAGGGGTAAGAAAAATTCAAAATTCACGAATACAAATGATATGCAATGGTTCTTATAAGATACACTTCACATTTACTACTATCCTTATCAGGCCCAGGTGGGTCTGCCCAAGATAGCACCATATCCAGGGCTTCCCAACGTTTGCATAAAACTGAAAGCTATATAAGCTCAAATATACACACAAAACGTTGCGAGACCCCGGATCAGGTCTCGGAAGGATACTAGCATTTCCATAAACGGGCTTACCTTTACCGTAGTATACCTATATGAATATACGTGTTCAATATCTTGTGGTGCCCTTGTATATTTTGAACTATGAGGCGCCCAGCCATATGCCGGGCACCACAAAGAAAGTGTCTTTTGAAGATTCCATATCGGGCACCACAAGGTATATATACCATAAACTCCAGTGTTTATAAGGAGTTTAATTTTTAATATACAAATATAGTCATTGTGGTGCCCACCTCTAAAACTTCAGCTGTGGACACAGAGGGGTGAGACGATCATTTTCTGATAGTTTTTAGCTTAAAAACCTTGTGGCGCCCGATTTGGGCACCGCAACGTTAAAAACGGGCACCACAATGACTTCGTATGCTTAAAACGGGCACCACTATGACTAAAACTATATCTATGTATATATATTTTACTTCATATACGCTACGAAAGATTACATATTTATATATTTAATTAATTAAATTAATAAATTTAAAATATAAATAGATTTTAATAAATATATTTATATTATTATATAAAAATATGTTTAATAAAAAAAAATTAACATTGTATGATTAAAGTAAATTCAATTTATTTAAAAAAAAATTATTCTTTTAAAATAATTAAAATAATTAATATTATTTTTAAATTAAAAAAAAAATAGTTAATATTAATATAACATTAATTTGTCAAATTAAAATAATTTTTTTATTATTCAAATAATACCTAATCTATGTTTGGCAACATAAGAAAGTACATCATTTTATCATAGTAGGTACACTGATATGGAAAAGTACTTTTCCATATCAGTGCGATGGAAAGTATTGAAACTAGCCCAGTTTCCCCTCGCGCACTCTATATTCTCATTTATTCAATTATAATTACAAATGAATAACTACTCGACGATAATAAATGAAAAACTTTTGTATTGAAATTCAAACTCTTGAACAAAAACAAAAAACAAAAACAAGATTTTCAACTTCTTAATTAATTAATAATTAATACCTAATATTTATTCAATTATAATTTACAAATGAATAACTAGGTACTCGACGATTGACGATAAGTCGATAATAAATGATAAACTTTTGTATTGAAATTCAAATTCTCGAACAAAAACAAAAAATAAAAACAAAGTTTTCAACTTATTAATTAATTAATAGTTAATACCTAATATTAGCGACAACGAATCAACGATAAATAACAAAAACAACTAATTTTTTATGTTGAAAGTCACATTATTACAATTGTTGAATGTGTAATGAAAATTATTAGGAAGCGAATTGAAATTTTTTACTTCTTTATTTTCATTTGGGATTTTACTCATTTGACAGTCTTGCGAGAATTCTTGAATGTTTTCGATATCGTTCAAGTATTCCACATCTATTTCTTCTTCAATCACGTACTGCGAAAGTCTCATTTCAGATTCTTCGATATTTATCATTGATGATGCTTCTTTGTTTGTTGAAAACGATGACAAAGTACAAAGTTTCGGCGTTTTGTAAGTAAATTTCCTAGTATTGCTATTGGGCACAGTCTTAGTACAAATAGGAGAAGCTGACTTATTTGGCTGCGATGTAAATGCAGATAAACTCGAAGCTATCATGGTTTCAGTTTTTTTTTTTTTGATACACACTATTATCAATATACCTTTCAGCGACTGTGTTCGATTTTCATCCACCAAAACGTTTAATTTGTAACAAGTCGGCCCCGGCATTCGCTAACGTGGTCGTCGAAGTACGGCGAAAAATATGCCCTATTAAAAAACAAAGCATAGGTACCGATACAAATTTGAATTCTTTTAGTTTTGTGGCATTAAAATAGAGAAAAATTCAAGTAAAATACCTGTGTACAATTCAGGATCTAATTTCAAATATTCCGCAATTTCTTTCTCAGCATGACTTATCTTGTTTTTGCCCATGTTGAGCCTGACGCATTTTCCTTCATGGTAGGTTAGTAAAAAACGTTTTGAAGGCATATCTTCTGGACGGAGATTTATATATTTTTTGACAATTTTGAAATACGATGGTTCACTTATAGTAAATGATCTGTTCATATTAGTTTTGTTTTCTTCGGGTATTGAAACAAGACACATCAATTCTGGTGTATCAAAACGTTTTATATCATCGATCGTCATTCTAATTAGCTCATCACTACGACTGGCACCGAGCATCCCAAACACTGAAATAACCTAATCATAAAATCAACACGATTAAAATAAGAATTAAGAAAGACGTTCAAATTTCGATCTTTATTACAACATATGCCGAAGTCTTACCTTTGTAGCTAAATATTCACTGTCTGGTGCCTCTTCGATGAATTTTCGAACCTGATCATCGGTGAAAACTTTTGCCTTTTTTGGCTTATAACCTTTATTTTTATTTTTCAATACGGCTATTAAATTCGAATATTTTGAAATATCAACTTTGTTTTTGAGATTTATCATTGTTCTTAACATTGAATAGATACTCCACAAAGTTGATGGACTTCTATTTTTTAATTCTTCGTTGAAGTAGGCTAGTAAAACGTTTTCGGAAAAGATATTTTCAACGTTATTTTTTTTCTTCCATTTTATAAACAAATTATAAGCCGTTTCATATCGCGCTCTTGATTTTTCAGGCAACACCGATTCTTTTGCCGCATTTGCAACAGTTTGTAAATAAGGAGGCGTGCATATATCTTCGTTCACGTCTTTTTCACAGCTTAAAGTTTCATAATTCGCCATTTTAATTATTAAAATATTACAAAATTAAATAAATGGGCAAACAACAAATTCACATCAAAGTCTAACTCTAATCTAAACGTTGTTACACTTGGACCAAGCTTCAACCAGTTTAGACAATGTACGCTGCGCTATACTGAAAATTCAAACAGGTGTTCCCAAAATGTTTACCCTTCTGTAAATTTTCGTATTCAGTAATTATTTACGTAGGTACTCTTTTTAAAGAATTTTACTATGCGTGGAATAATTATATACTACTATTTATATTATGCGCTTTCGTAGCGTTTATGAAGTAAAATATCTTACAAATACAACGGTCGAGTGAATATTACATGACTCGTGCATTTTGCTACACTCGCCTTTGGCTCGTTCAGTGAACTTAGCACTCGTCTGTAATCATTCACTTTCGACCGCTGTATTGTAATATACTATTCCACCACGCGTAGCGCCGGCTGGTATTTATAAAATACGCTCAAAATTTGGTGAGATACTCTTCTTGAAAATGCGCAGAACAACCTTTTTCGTTTTTTCGATAAGTTTCAAAATGGCGGATCACTCAAACTTTGAAGAGAGCTGGAGAAGGAGAAAATGGCTCAAATTTTTCTTTTTTGACTTCATATGAAAGAATGAGTCACGGATACTAACATATCCAAATTTCAGCTTCGTAAGTAAATTTTGAGGAGAGTTAGAGCAAAACCTGTTTTTTGAGGAAATTATGTTTTTTGTATCCCACGCGTAGCGCAGGCGGGTGTTGATAAAATTCGCTCAAAATTTGCTGAGGAACTTTTCTCAAAAATGCGCAAAAGTACTTTTTTTTGTTTTTTCGATAAATTTCAAAATGGCGTATCACTGAAATTTTGAGGGAGGCTGGAAAAGGGGTAAGTAGCTCAATTTTTTTGTTTTTGATCTCATAGGAAAGAAGGAATCACGGAGGCTAACATATCCAAATTTCAGCTTCCTAAGTGTATATTGGGAGGAGTTAGAGCAAAAACAGCTTTTTGAGGAAGTTTTGAGTCATAAAATTTCTTGAATTTTCCATATCTCCCCACCAAATCAAGTTAAAGAGATCAAACTTTGTGTGTGGGGTTAGTTGGTGACCAAAATATGACCTCTTGAATTTCGATCAAAATGGATTCAAAATGGCGGATTGTCAAAATTTGAGTACAACTTGAGGAGCCTTAAGTTGGTAAAAATGTAATTAATATGGACTCATATGGATATTGAGAATAAGAAATATACTTTAAATATTTTTAACGTGTTTCAGTTTTTCAGACCACGAAAAACATAAATTATGCGCATAAAACACGATTATATGTTTTGAATGCATTGCTTCTCCATTATCGAGGTTCAGGGTCTAGTAATTCGACTAATATCATGAGCTCATTTGAAAATTTATTAATGAGCTTTCGAATGATTTAAGCCAAGAAATCGTAAAAAATTACTTCATTTTAGGAGATTCCGAATTTTGCTTTATTTTTGGGCATGAAAACAATATTCATCATTTTTTTGCATGCATCACATAAGTGTATGTTGAGACATGGGTGAGAATTTGTACTTTTTTTGCAAAGTGTTCCTCATGTAAATGATTGGCAACTTTATTAATGTATAGTGAAAGAGCTATTAAAGTTCTTCAAACTTGAAAAATTGTAAAAAAAAATTCTCCAGTCATCTTCACCATTAATTCTGAGAAAAGGGAAAAATTCATCTCTACCAATGTAGTATAACTGTTTGTATTTTTTCATAGAATTTGATATGAAATTTGAAAACTAAAGGATAAGATAGGCATTGAAATCTCCAAGTTTTTAATTATATAGGTATTGCGAATTTTGAAAAATAATATTACAAAAGATTTCTTTCAGGAAAATATTATTATTTTTTTTTTTCGGCGAAACTGAAAAGAAAACAAAAGACTTATTTTTTTCAAAGTCTATGCTAAGCTTATTGCGAAGATATATTTCAGTTTTCATCAACAAAAGGATGAGAATTTGCTTCAAAAAAAAAAAAAAATAGGGCGAAGAAGTCATTTAAAACATATAGACTATTTCTGTGTGGTAATTTTTCCAATTTTTAATCTAGCGGACGCGATAACAATTTACGTCAGAGTTGCAGTACCAGAGGATTAAAACGGGGTGAGAAAAACGACTTTTCAGTATTGGCAATCAGGAAATACCGAGGTTATAACGCTGTTTGACGATCATTGGCGTGTAGATTGGCGAAATTTAAAAATGAAAAATTTCTCTTTTATTAATCCCCGATGAATGGCCTTCGCTGCCGCAGGACGGCGACGACGAATTAATTGGTAGCGGCGCTAGCGAATGAGATTCGGGAGCAGGATGAAACGAATTTTTACGAGATGTTTATAATTCGCCGTCATTCGGCCAACTCGCTAGAGCGAACAGATTATAAGGGGAGAGTTTTTCGAAAAATACAAAAAGTTTAGCGCGGCCGGTATTAAATTTAATATTTTCGCAAAACGTGTAGCGGCGGCGCGTACGTTATAGGAGAGCTTAAAAATTGCCGATTTGATTTTTCCGCGCTTATACGATTTTTATCAGAGACGAATATGTTGTATTATGGCGGATTTTTATGTACGCTTCGGAATGGCGAGCGAAATAAAAATATTTGCAGTAACGCGACCGGGCGCCTTACGCCGTAGATAACGTAAAAAATTTACGAGATTTTACAACTCTCAAGATGTATTCGGGTAAATAAGCTCGAGCAAACAGTCTTCGGCGAATTTATGATTTTTATTTGTTTTAAAAATTTGTATTTTCGAACGGGGCGCGGCGCGGTGCAGTATTAAGTTAATTTTCTACGATGGTGGCGCGCGTTCAGCGACCGCGTATCAATTGGCGAGTTTTTTTTATGGTCGCGATTTATCTGTAATATGGTAGGAATTTTGGCGACGAAGGTTTTACGCGATGGAATCGAGACCTGCGTGAACTCCGGGCATTTAAACATATTTTGAATCGTTTTGATAAATAATTGTTATTGTGATGAATTTTTTATTAGTATCGGGAGCAATGCCACAAACAACATTAGTCTGAAAGGCAAAGATTTTTGAAGAACTCAGCCTCCCTCGACTTCCTCATACCAAATCAGGTAGTCTGTAATAGCTATGGTTTTTATTGAAAACTCAAATAAAAATGATTTTTTAGAAGAAATTTTGAGGTATAAAATTTTTTCAATCATTTTTTCAAATGAATTTTGAGAAGTCAAAAATTTTATGTAAGGTTGATTGGAAACCAGAATACAAGTCCTTGTGAATTTGAGTCAAAATTAATCCATAATAGAGGATATCAATGTTTGAGAAAGACTTGAATAATCTCGAATACATAAATATTAACTTATACGTATAATAGAGTATTTATAATGACTGGTCTACGTTGTAATTGGTTATACGTCACTCGTGTATCAACCAATCAGCAAGTTGGAATGTTGTAAATTCACCTCGACTAACTCGTAAAATAAAAACACAAATCAGCTGATGATTCAAATCATAAACGAATTTTAGTCGTTCACTGAAAACTGAACGATATTATTTAGGAAGGTAGAAATGAAACTACCTACATTTTATCACATTCTAGCGTTATGATTGGTCATTACGCGCGTAAAATATGACCAATTAGAACATAGACCAGTCATTATAAATACTCTATGACTGAGGATGTAGCAGCGCGTGATGCGCGCGCCGCATCAATCTAACTATTTTCGTTGTACACGCTTTGGACACACTGCGCGGTGCTCGTGACCTATCTACTCTTATATAAACAGTGTACTTATTATTCATGTTCTCAGTTTGTTTGGCGATCTCGAACAAAACAATCGTTGAAATAGTAAGCTCGTTTTCTCCATAGTCCATCCTCGCATGGGAAACTGGGTGTGAACGTTTAATACATAGAAGGCAAATTAATAAGGTAGTGGATTTAGCATGGACGTACCAGCTGCGCTCGCATGTACATATATAGTCCAGTGCATTTAGACATTGAGGTTGGAAAAATTCCCATCAAAGCGATTTTTGGTATGGTTATTAGGAACACCATTCTAAACAACATACTAAAAGTCCAGGGGGGAAAATGTTCCCCCAAAATCAGTTTTTGGTCCCTATCTCCTCCGCATTTGGTCCTAGCGCAAAAAGGTTTCAATAAAATTTACTCTCCTTTCAATTCCCTATAAAATGAGCCATAAACTATTTTTCAAGGAAGAACGAGTGTGGAGCTATGGCTTCCTAAAAATGAGTGGTTTGGAGGTGTGTTATGAAAAGTCACTATAAAAAACGTATTACGATTATTATAAATTGTTTTAATGGTTATATATTATATTGAAACCTAAGATAATTTTCCCTGACAAATCGAAACCACCCTCCTCTTCCCCCACCACCATTATCAGAAGACCCCCCCCCCCCTTCCGTATAAATGACACAGTCCATTTATTCTGATTTCGACGCAGAAAAATTGCACCAAATATCCATGAGTCACCTGTGCTTTTCGTATCCTTGTTTGGGGGGGAGGGGGCGCCTTATATTGCGACGCGACATTCGACACAATACCGGGTGACTACTTGATTCGAGCACCCCAGCGAAAGAATTAGCTAAACGGTGAAAAAACTCAAAACAAATATGCATTTTTGACGACGAAAGTATAAATTAAAATTTTGCATTTCATTGATAGACGCTTTTAAGCATTAAATAAATATTATTTATGGTATTCATTCTTGCTAATATCATTCAAATACATAATTTATTTCTATCAGGGAAAGATTTTTGCGCTTGGGGTGCTCGAATCAAGTAGTCACCCGGTATATGCACAGTTACATTTGAATTTTTTCCAAGAATTCATGCTTTCCATCATTACGAAGCTTCAGGTTCAGGTTTAGCTTTAATTGGATGCTACAAACACCGTGCACTTTGGCCATTCATAGCCCATTGTGTTCCTTAACTCACCATTACCTATGTATCAGGGACCCAAATGAGTCTCAGCTGATAATAAAAGAACGAACTGTGCAGTTATGTGAGTGGAATGGTGTCAATAAGGGTTCCCTTTTGGAGCGCCAACTTATGCAACCATACCACTCTTATTAATAGTATTATATTCTATTTATTTCTCAACTGGCTGATTTTAAGGCCCCAGATGGAGCACTTGAAAAATCTAAACCCTTAAAGGCTTTTTATTTAACTTTTATGTTGATGAACTGCCATATATACCCGTTGCCAAGCTAGGGAAAGTGGGTGAAGAAGAATTGGTTTTAGAAACGACATACAATCTAGCAACAGAGTGTGCTTTGTGACCAATAGGATAATTTACGTCATTGGATGTGGAATTTTCCAAGGTTGCAAAGCCTGCTCCCGTAACCACAGTTGCTCTGACACATACTGTAATCCGGAGTTTCTGGAGAATTGAAGAGGAAATAGGTCTTGTATGGAGATATATGAAATGATGCCAGAGCTAGCTTGGGTGCCTCGGGTTTGCTAGGCCTGTATTTGCTAGATGTACTTCAACATATCATCCACTATAAACAGGCCTGAGCAATGGGAAGGTGGAGAGTTTCCGCGGGCCCGAGTTTTTTTCGGGGCCTGCGACTTCAAGCATTGGCGCTAAAAATTTGTTTTCATCTCCATTTTTTTTTAATACTCTTATGACTTTTCCTACCGGCATTGATTATAAAGCAAATTTCCAAAAAACACACTTCTAGCTCATCGAAAATATTCAAACGAATAGTAGAGTTAGGTGCTCAAATTATAGGTAATTCATTACCTTCACTGTGTGTATATCTCTTATACACTACTTCCAACTTTTTCAAAGCCATCTTACATCCCAATTATGGCAATGAAAAACACGAATACACTATTCTTATAGAAAATTCAATGTAGATTAATTTTTTCCATGGTTGATTCTTAACGTTCATGTCAAGCAAGAAAAATGCGGAAACTGACTTACGTGCAGCAACGTCATTTTACTAAATGAATCATTTTCGAAGTCATTTTGCGGATAAATGATCAATAATAGGAGAAATTGCTGTTCAGAATTTGTAGGAAATTTGTAGATTACTTTATTATAAATTTCACTTTCTAGTAGAGGACATTGCAAGCAAAGAAAAGTCAGAAAATTCGTTTTCAAAAATTTCAAACCTCGCTAGAATCATATGTACGGAGTTATAGTATGTTACATTTGGGATTACTCTCTGTTATTGTACCATAAATCAGTGTTATAATAATTATTTTCTTTCAAATATCTTCTAGTGCTTGCAGTACCCTGTACTGGTGAAGTTTTTCTCTTTTCTGTACCGATATCAGTGTCATTGGCGATTTATTTGTCAATGGCATTGTCGGGTATTTCGTTTGACAACCGTGTAATCCGTTTTACGCGATTGTTTTCACGTAGCGTTCGTGATTTTTAACATTGGCCGGAGAAAAGCTAAGTCTGAAGGAGATCTTTTTTACGCGTTGCTTTTGTATATAGTAACAACTGGCTTTAATAATTAAATTAAGAAACTTCAATGAAGACATCAACGAAAAGGCGAAAAAGAATAGGAAGAAAACGTCTGGCACGAACCCGGCTAAAAGTTTCTTTCGTACGTCCTACTACTCACCTGCCAGTCGTTCTTAAATAAAGGGAAAATCTCTTATTATTCTTTACAAGCTTTTTGAAAGCGCGCCTCTTTCTTCTCTTTACGCTTTTACAAGAAGGAACAACGTTTAAAACCTTCACTTCAGATTACGAATAAAAAATATCTTGCATCAGTTAACGTTAATGAAGTTTGTTAAGAGTATTAACTTTGTTTAACTTATTAAACTGTTTCCGTCTTCTTTTTTTTTTCTTATTCCTCAACGTTTTGCTTTTTAAGGTTTTTCCGGCTAATGTGTTTTTGTTATACGCAGTTATTCCGTTAACTGGAAATTAGAAGAAACGCCGCATAAACGAAGCATACACATAACGCGCAAAGCCGACTTTCAAACGATACATTTTCCCGGCTGCTTCTTGCTTCGTGCGGTGTTGATTTAAAATATAGCAATCGTTTCGCTAAATTTACTCCACTCCTAAAGACGTCGTCGTTGTCGCCAGATCTGGACGTTAACGACAACGACGTCGGTGAATTAGTTGGCTACGCGTTCAAACGTCTAGGAGAGATTTTTCAAATTATTCATCTCTTCTTCGCTCCTTCGTCGTGGTTTTTCACCCTCTGTAATGTTGTTATTGCGTAACCGGAGGTGGTGGTTTTTTAACGCTTTAATTGCCTTAAGTAATTTATCGGATGTCGCAGTCGAGATGTTCATGGAGAGACAGTAAATGTTACTTGATATTAATCATTAATTTCTGCTAAACCGAGTCGCCTATTCGATACGATAAATTAATCTTGAAGAGTGCTAAATACGTGAGGGAGTATTTGTGTGATATTCTTTTAGTGTTGCTTTTGTGTACGAAAAAAAAAAAAAAAAACTGCGACGATGTTCAATCATATTATTCAGGAGGGGGGCAATAAATGATAGAAGCGATCTGAAAAATAGAACCACGGGGTTTATTAATTTAACGAAGTTGTGAAGCAAAAAAAACTTTAAATTTCGATAAAATTCCGAAATATTGCCTACTTTGAGTTGAATGTGTTATCACAAAATTTTAAGCTTGTTCAAATGGAACATTCAAGCACCATCATGAATTGGCTGGGAGTCATAGACATTTTATATATGGACTACTCACCTTACGCCGTTGTAGTGAAACTTGCAGTGTACTTTATAGAAAACACCCATATATTTGGGTGCATACTTGCTAATGACTACGACTGAGACTATGAATTTTAAGGATACTGCGCGTAAGAGAAATTAAAGTACCCTTGGAGAGTACTTTTTTTCATATGTGTGTAAACACAGTTCGCTTCAGGCTTACTTTCTCCTTTTTCCGCTTTTACCTCTCTGTGTGTCTGGTTTGACAAATGCGCGCGCATCAAGGTGAAATGTACCCTTCGTACGCGTTGGCGTAGTCTACAGCGTGCTAACTAGATTTTTCTGTTTGCTGTGCGTAAGAAGTGTTCTATCAACTTCTGTTTAATTTATCTTGTGTGTTGTACCTACGAGTTTGCTGATTTCATTTGGGTAAGTTTAACTTAACTCATTGAGTACCTTTCTTTGCTTTTGATATTCTCTTATTGGCAGGTGTTCTTGCGAGAACACCAGGATTTCCCTATGCGAGCGTAGACGTTACCCTACCTCGGCAACGATGTGAATCCGGCTCGAGTACCAGCAATCTGTTGAGTCCTTTGGACAGCATATAGAGATTTGCCACCACTGAGCTTAAAGGCCAACACTATCAGGTCAACGTAAAAAGAGAGTATACGTTGATAAGATACCTGGATATGTTGATGCTGGCTGCGGCTGGGTCAAAGAGAAGGATGCTGTGCTTTTGTAATAATTGTATCTGGTGTATGGCATGTGGTTTTGGTGCCCGTACTCAGACGCGATTATAATTTTATGTTTTAGATATTGGAGCCAATTTAGGACAAGCAGTCGTCGTCCAGTCATCTGCCCCAAAACTATTATAAGCTTAACCCTTTAGTTTATTTTGTTTATATATTTTTACGCATGTAAATTTTCATTTATTCTTTGCTTCCTTCTCTCTCTTATTTTTATTTCAATTGATATATATATAATTTTTCTTAAAATCATATCTCTCTTTTTTTTTAATATTTTTATATGTACGTATTGGAGTTACACAAGGAGAGAAGTCGAGCGTGCTGTTTTTTTTAGAAAAAGGTGAAAGATAGCGTGAACGAATTCAGATTAAAGCAGTGACGTCCAAAGGGGTGACGAATAGGTCGATTGTTGAAGAAGAGAAAAGAATAACATGATGATGTCTTAGTGGCTATGCAGAAGCAAAGATGAAGTAAGATCCCTCGGCTCGTTCACAACTGCGCATAATCAAACTCCGTTGTACGTTTGTACATGGATTCATGCGTACAAAACTGAGTTTGCTCATGCACAGTCGAGCAACATACGAGAAACTTTAATTTCATCTTTACTTATGCATACTGTATTATTTGGTTTGTTATAAGATTCGTATGACTCCACAATTTATTCTTTTCTTGAAATCTTTGCTATATTATTGATACTGTGCATTATAAAGGATTTTTAGGAAGGCCTTGAACTCTCTGTAATGTTTCCTTCGTATGAGTAAAGGTATAGTTCTTTCAACTTCTCTTTTCTACATTTCATTCCTTTTACGATTTCATCTAATCTATGGTATTTTCATCTATTGAATGAGACCGTTATACTGATTGGTGTTGTCATCTGTGTTACTTCTCTCGTTACTTTAGTATGAAACATAATGATTTCTGAAAATCTTCTACCTAAAGGAGCAAGCGATTCTCTCTTCCTCTCCTCTACAGACTCCAGTTTCACTGAGAGAGTTACTTTTCCAGTGTTATCTTCTTTTTAACATAATAATTTCATTTTCTATAACGAAATTTGATGAAGTATTTTGTTAGATACTATGATGCATTAACAGATTTGTGATTCTTAGTTCAATTCTGCTGTGTAGTTGACATTGATTGGATTGCCATTCGACGTTCTGTTACAAAGTACCCGCATATCCTCGAGTATCTGTCGAGCAAAGTCTCTGATCTAACGCGAATCCGTGTACATTGTATAGAGGTTTTTGGTTTTTCGTAAAAAAAAACTTTACTTCGAGATGAAAAATACGTTCGATTTCAGTATACGTATTTCGCGCTTAAATGCTCATCTCGAACAATATTCACGCGGAATACGCGCTCGGTATAAACAATATTATATGAGACTCCGATATAGCGAAGAGCGCTCGACGAGAGGTAATTTTTTCTATATACGTTGTCGACGGGCGTAGTGGTATACGTCGTACTGTATATTATAGTTTTCTTTATCCGTATACCATACATATATACGCCCATCGCAGTGTGTGTGCAGGTAGTATACGAACATGGAAAAGAAAATAAATCACGTCTGAACGTTGGCGGCACACCGAAGACAACGATGGCAAGGATCGAGTAAAACCGCTACTTTGGTATTCGTCAAACGCTTAGACTAGGTTTTTGTTTAAATTGGACGAGAGAGAAGTGTAAACGTGGAAAAGGACTTTTTTAAACGTGCGAGAAAGGTAAATAGCCATGATGCATTCTGGAGCTGAGTTTTTAGCTTGTGTAGCTTCAAACCTGCAGATTATGCAGTTAATCGTTTTACCTCGTTCACAGCATTCTCGGAACATGTATGAGGAGTTAAAGTTAGAGTATGTTGTACAATAGTCGTAGTCCATACGCATGAAACTTGAGTTATTACAAACTTTTCTAGCGTTCCTCGATTTTTGGCCATCTACAGCCATTTTGAATGTACTCGTATTTTAACTTGATGAGCAATATTGGACACATTATCTTGTATGTATCTTTGGCATCCTAGATCATGATTGGGCAACATCAATTTCATTAGCTGATTAGTTTTTTTTTTTTTGCAAAATCGATTCTGTTAGAAATAGATTACTAGCTCTCTATTCTTTTTCAAACCCTCCTATACTATTCATTTTTACCAATGAAATGCTACTTTTTTTCGATTGTTAGCACCCAATCTAGGTGATGAAAATTGATTGAATTCAAATTTTTGAGTGCAGCTGTGATCCATAACTCCTGATTCAAATTTTTGAGAGTACTGATCGCTTATCCGCCTTGTGTTTCGGATTCCTTATTCGAATTATGGCCATACAAATACTACAATAATACATATAAATGATTCTTGAATCAAATTCAAATCATTTCTTTCACGATTCGTCCCGATCCTTTATTTTGTGAAGACATGTGGATAATTGCAGGAATTTAATGACTATTCCCTCTCATCAAAATAAGTTTTTGCTTCTAATTCCCCCCTCTCCCCTCCATTTCAACCGAGAAAACTAAAATTTTGTATAGCATATACTGTATTTAATATTTTCTCTATTTAAAAAAAGTAAGCAGCCATGCCGCTGTCATTTTAATTAAAAACTCAGCTAAAAATCATGATTTGGGCATTTCAATGTCACCACATGTTGAAGCCGGAAAGCCTTTTCATTCCTTCCAAAACCACCCAAGTAAGGAATATGTTGTAGGATATGTAAAGCCTCTTAGATTTAGCATGGATTAATCATACTTAGGTAGGTCATCGCCAGTGTTGCCAGAGTTGGTGATTTATCACAGTCTGGTGATTTTCACCAACTTTTATTTTCGCAATGGTGATTGGTTGATGATTTCCGAAAGAATTGATAAATTTGGGGAATTTCAAATTGATTTTCCGTTTACAATGCCAAAATTTGTAATTTTCCCTCAAAAACAAATAAAAAAATTGAAAATATTCAAAATTTTAATAAATAACTCATAAAGGTACATTTGGGTTCAATTAGAAAGCCCAAAAAAACACTAAAATTCCAGCGGTGTGGTATGCAAGTGAACTACTCACAAGTCAAGAAAATTAAGTATCTTTCGTCGTTCGGAACTCGCATTAGCCGCTAAAACTAATGAAAATCATGTAAAATTTCCCAAAAATTTCAAATTCAAAATCTAAAATTGATTTTCATGACATTTCTTTCAAATTTTTTATTATATCATCTTATTTTCATATCAATATACGTCGTCTTGAAATACAGTTTATCTTTTTTCTTTTTTCAGTTAAAAAAAAAAAAAAAAAAAAAAAACATGATGGGGGATTCGAAGATCATGCATAAATGGCTAATAGTAATAGCGCCGCGCAGGTCGCTGGAATGTTATCAATATAATGATAAATAAAATTATATAATTTAAATTAAATTATTAAAATACACGAATTTTAAGATGTATTTGAAAAATAATAAAAAGTTATCCTTGACTTTGTGTTTCATAGTAAGGGCGGGGGTGGTTTTCTACGCTTTTTAAGTTTTTACATGAAAAAAAAAATTGGCGATTTTGGTGATTTTTTTTCGAGGCTTTGAGAAAACCAGGTTGGGGATTTGCCATTTTCCATCTAGCAACACTGTCATCGCCATTCAAAAATATATCACTCATAAGAAAGCAAAAGTAGTTATACACTTTCATCGTAGATAGCGTTTATCATTTTATGTTTGATTACATTGGTGTGCGAAAAGTGGATGGAATGATCTTGGCATATTTGGTACCCACTACCTGCCTACTACCCATACACGCTCTACCGCTAAGATGAATCGTTGCGAAGTGCGGAAAAATATGTTGAAGCGCTATCTCTTTACGAGCTTCACAACTAACCAATTTCTGACTCCTTTTAAATGAAATTATGAGTGGTACATTTTTATATGGTGGTACATCTAGGTATGATTAATCTATGGTTTTAGTAATCGTTGAGGTGCATATTTATTAAATTTTATCTATTTAAGGTTCTTTTTACTTTCCATAAAATTTTGCAGTATTTGTCATTTCATGTTCGCTTAACCATCATCATCAAGTTTATATCCTATTGAATTTAGAAGGTAATTAGAGAATTGTAACTGAGAAATCCTTTGAATTTGAGCCTCTATCTACCTTGACTTCGGAAAAATATGCATTTCTCTTTCAAATTTCATGAGTGAAGGACTAGATAAATGAAATTTTTCAAAACTTCCTCAGAAAATGTTTTTTCACTAAAATATTCTGCAGTTTTGACTTAAGAGGATGCTTAGATGCCTCCACCACTTTATTATATAAGACCTTGATCGAGAATTTTTTGGGTTTCGAGGCCCCTTCAGTCTTCTCCAATGTTCATCGAAGGAAAACTCGTTGAAAAATCTTTTCAGTGAAAAGTACGATGCTTATTAGATATTTCGCGACTCCTACTCGGCCAAATGTGAGGTCGATGTGTTTGGGAGATGCGACAAAAACGTGACGAGATTAGATTATCGAGTATCCGGTAACGTCGAAAAGAGTATATTAAAAGCTTAGTTTACGGTGTCGACATCCCTGGAGGAGGGAAGTTGGACGTTTACACAACGGTCGCCTAGTGTCTGGTTGTTTTACGAGTGATAATTTGGCCCAAGTAGAGAGGTGGTTGGTTCAGCGTTGAATGTATACGGCTCTAGTCGATCGTGTGTATCGTTATATGGTTATATGAAAGAATGGAAAATAAAACGTGAGAAGGCGAAATTGCAGAAAAATTATTACACTCATATCGCGGTGCTCGTTTTTCCTCTTCGCTTCGTCGCCGAACCGAGTTTTAATAAAGTTCGAGTAGCCTTATAAAATTACTCCAATCTATTTTTTTTTTCTTCTTTTTCTTTTTCTTCTTTTAATTTAATAACAGCTCCCGCAGATCGATGAAGCGGAACGTAGACGAGTGTCGTGTATAAAATTTTGTTGTAAAAGTTTCCGACGAGAAGTTTATTTTAAGTTTATTATCTGATGTAAAATTTACTTAGTTCGAAATTTTTGATGAAATGTTTCGCGTGTTTTTTTTTTTTGTTCGGGATCGGGTATTGGGTTTTTCCGCTGGGTAGCTATGGCGGATGAACGAAGAGGTGGAAATTTATAATTGGAAAAAATTTAATTAACCGAATGAACGGCCATATTAAACCCTTTCGTCGTCGATGTAGTAGAGTCGAACTTTGGATCGAAAGAGATCTCTAAGAGGAAAGTCAGAGCTAAAGAAAAGGCAAAAACACTCGAAAGCTAAAATGTGAAGTATTAAATAGTATATTTCCCCGAATTACCGACCATCGTCGTGACCGCAAGGAGGTTCCGATATGGTAATTAAACCCTTTCGTCGTCGATGTAGTAGAGTCGAACTTTGGATCGAAAGAGATCTCTAAGAGGAAAGTCAGAGCTAAAGAAAAGGCAAAAACACTCGAAAGCTAAAATGTGAAGTATTAAATAGTATATTTCCCCGAATTACCGACCATCGTCGTGACCGCAAGGAGGTTCCGATATGGTAATCATTATATGCTTAATCAACACAGTTTAACTACATAACAATTTGTTTGACTTGGGATAACGGAGAACAAGCGAAATTATAAAATCGCGTGACCTTTGTTCATAATATTTATCGAGTAGCTGGGAAAGAAAAAGAACACGAAAAATAATTATTCGCGTTCCCGAGGTAATTTTTTCTTAGTAGACTTCGAGTCCGCAGGCGAAACGAGAATGGCAAATCAGCGGGTAACTACCGTTCTCATCTTACGACTCGAGTGAAATGGTATATGCGAAGTTGTAGCTTAGGAGTGAATAAGGCAAGCAGGGTGAAAAAGAGCGCTTTATAATTTGCTACCGATGGTGGATCTTAAACGCGACTTTTTTTTCCCCAGCTCCGGTGACGTTTATTAGTCGTCGGGTACGGGGTGGTGGTTCGGTATTGTTAAAAACGTTAGAGGCGTTTCGCGGCGGTCTCTTTTCGACGTTGTTACTCTGTTATTGTCGGTACACGGGATTTTTCTTGTAGGGCTTTTTTTTTCTTTTATTCGTGTTACTTCAGACGTTAATTGCCTTTTCGGAATTGTATTTAAGTGTGACGTTTGGTATATTGAAAGCGCCGTTTGTCGAGCGATAATTAAGTTGCTAGGGTTGACATTCGCTCCCATCGGGGCCGACGAGGAAGTTAATTTCGATATTGCGAATGCAAATTGAGAACGCGAAGGGAAATTTTGCGGGTTTGACAATGACGAGGTTTTTTCCGGCGCCTTAGTGGTGCGGGCGAAGAAGGGGAGTTTGGAAGAATTGAAAATTTTCTTAGTCGAGAAGTTTTTCAAGGCTATGAATAGTATAATGAGTAAATCGTAGCGTCGGGATTAGAATGTTATGACGGTGTAGGCGCGTTCGCTGGATTTGGATGTTGGTTACTTGTTTCGTTTGATTTATTCGCGATATGGAGCTTTGGTTTTGCAACAGCTTGAAAAGGGGGAAAACTTTACGCGAATTTGGGGCGAATGAACTAATATTTTTCGGCGTGTCGAGAAATGTTCGTTCACGATGTTCGAATAGCTGAAGAGTTCGCGTTTCAAGTTCGAATCGAAGCTCGAAGAAGTTCTTTCGGGAATTATGTTCGAAGTAAGGAACATTCAAGGTTTGAGGCTACGTCGACATCTGATGGTATGGTTTTATTCGTTCAACTGTGAGAAACAACGATGACCTTGTGTCGGCGCAATTTAACTTTTTTTTCTAAGCCCATCACACGTGTGGGGTATGCATTACATAAAATACTCGTCGCGTAGGTGAACGAAATGGAATTAGGTAACACACGCGAATCATTGCTACGTTGAAAAAAAAAACGAAAACCAACAACAACAACAAAATTAAACAACTTTGCAGCGCGTTGGAATTTAGCGAAATTTTCATTTAGCTCAACTTTTCAATTGTAAAGCTCGCTTAAAGCATCGGATTCCATTGCTAGCTCGTGTGATGCGAGTATCTGTGCTTTGTTCTTTTTAGTTATTTTACTTTGGAATTGTTTACGCTTTAGTAGTGTTGTCTTTTCGTCGTCGTATCAAGCCGAATCTAAATAGGTATACGATACGATGACCTTACACTCGTTCGGTTTATTTCGCGCAATTTAAATAGTTGACGTTTGTTCTGGTACAGTCTATTTGCGATGTTTAGTTTTTGTTTGATCTCGTTGCGACGTACAGGGTGTTCTGAAACTAGAACGAAATGGACGATTTTATTCGATAAAGCGTGCCATGAATGGTAAAAGAGGGGTTCTATAAATTTCATAATTACTCTGGAAATTTATTCTAGTTTTTTTTTTCTCGTGATCATTAAAGCATCATTGAAGAAAGATGGTTTTCAAAAATTTACTAATTACGAAAGACTCGTCGTTTTATTCATGCAAATACGACGGTTGAATGCTCTTGTAAAGCTTAATACAGCGAGTTAATGAAGAAGAAAAAAATCCCGAGTTTTAGCTCGAGTATTAAAACTTTTCGCTGTATTGGCAAGATTCATTTGCAATTCATGTAATTTTGCTAGACGTAAAAAGTTTGCCTGACCTGTTACTTATACGTTTATGATAATAAGCGAAACACATGATTTTGTACTTTAGAATAAAGACGAATGGAGTTGTATGCCGGGTACGAATGCGAAAGTTGAGAGAAGTTTAACGAGTCACTATCGTGCTGTTGGTGGATGAAGGAATAAAGTGAGCTTAGTTTTTATTTCATAGATGTGGATGATCGCGAACAGTCTCGTGTAATTATACCTAAGATTATATAATATATAAGATGTATTTTCCTTTCACTTCATCGTCATGTATTTGATATTAATTTCTTCTATTTTCACTATGAAATAAACATTCATAGTATTCAAAAAAAAAAAAAATCTAAAAAATCGACAATAATAAATTTCTCTAGACTGAATGTGAAACTTAAAAAAAAAAGTTCATGATTCATATGAAATTATACGAGCAAATCCAGCATTTCATATCGTACCATTCTAAACCTGTTCTAAATTTCTGGATTCGTTTTTAGAGGTGGTATGAGACTAAAATGTGAAACTGATGATTATGAAGTTTATTTAATTCATGTTTAGTGTATCTTTTTTTTTTTTTTACGGGAAATCCTTTTACCGCTCGCAATACTACTTGGCTGGGAACCGCTTGTGGCATTACTTTCAACCAAGTAGGGACACCTTGGCGACCAACCTACATCTCCCCCGAGTTTTTCTCAGGCGGGTGTGCGCCCCGCCCCTGAGTTCCACCACATTGGAAGTTCAGCCGTCGCTTCATCCTTTCCTTCTGGCACCATACTCCCTTCTGGTGGGTTTCTACACCAATTGCTATCTTCGGCCTTGTCTGCGCTGTGCGCGTATCTTCACGGTGGGCTGATACCGGGTACTATGTACCTGGGTGCTTGATTCGTGACCCATACCTTTTCAGAGTGCGTTGGTCGCCTGCACCATAGGGCCCTACTTCTGGCTGCATCATCCTGCCTTACTCCAAGCCGTGAAGCAATGTAGGGGCAGTCTGCAATCAGTTCGGTGCCTCGGCCATGAGGTCCGTCGAGTGTAGTCCCGCCCATACAGCTACTCGATCCACCATATGGGACTCGGGACCATGACACATGCCCAGTTTTCCAGCTAGAGTTGTTCACTATCCAACCGGGCATGCGCTTCCCATGTCACATTAGAAACCTACCGCGACAAGTCGAAACGTACACGTTAGGGGTGACACAGGTCACTCTGCTCGCCTCAAAGTCCTCACTACTACCCAGTCCCGATCTCCGGGGTTCGGATCCTTGGACCTAGGTGGCACTTGCGTGACTAACCTCCTCTTCCTTTGCGATGGCAGCAGCTACTCTTCGACGCCCCTGCGCTTGGCGTTCCCGTTCCCGCTCAGCATCCTCCTTCCTCAGCATGACATCGTTCACGAATCCTTGAATTGCTCTCCATGATGTCAACGACAGCAGCATTATCGGGACAAGTGTATCCGGGGTAAACCTGTCCCGGTCTAATGCCAGGGATACAATCAGCTTCGCGCAGGGGAACCACTCCGGACATCTGAACAGGGTGTGCTCAGCATCATCGGCTTCCTGAGCACAATGCGCGCATAGCGGGCTAGATACTCTCCTGATGTCGAACAGGAAATCGTTAAAGCATCTGTGCCTATTAACAGGTTGAAAAATGCTTCCAAACAAAAAGTAGTGTCAGTGGGACACAGTACCTTATTATGCCAATCACAGATTGAAAGAAGTATTCACAGAAGCGTCATTATGGCATGAATTTGAATGAATTTTATATCAATCGACGCGAAATTTTAATATCTTCAATTTATGTGATTACAAAATTTTACATAAAACCTCTTATTTTTGTTAAAAATTGAAAAAACTCAGTTTCCTTCTATAAGCCAATGTATATTTGATCACCTCAGTTTGAAATTCGACTGCAGCGCTCAGGTGAGCGTGGAATCTTTAATTACATGGAAGAATCAAATATCTGGCTGAATATCTAACTAGATAAAATTGAGGTAGGATGAGACCTTGCGTTAAAACGCAATAGAACCTCTTGTCACCTATAAGTAAGGCCAACAATAGGTCTTAGGCAGTCATAGGATCGCACCCTCAAATCAAAGAAATAATTTTACGCCGCATCGAACAGCCTAATCCACTTTTTCAGCAGGCTTCAGCTTTCTTTTGGAGTCAACTCAAGTTCCTAAGGAGCCTAACCGTTTAACGTAAATGGTGCGAAATTCAGCCTACTACGAGTACTATTCGAATCGAAATTGTCTGTTCTAGAACCATAAGAATTCAAAAATCAAGCAATATCCTACGCACGATGTGAAAGATAGAAAATGTGGAAACATATTATAAGTGTTTTGAAGACGATGAAGTTGAAGGAGAAAAATATATGTAGCGCTTTCGTTTGGCAATTTTTTACGTACGTTCTCCCCCTAGATTCGCAACCCTGGTGACTTTTCTTTCGTGCGTACATGGTGAGAGGGGCGAGGAGCTCCGCGTCGTGTTATAACCGTGATCAAGTTTTAATGGATTTCGCACGGCGTGTATTTTTATTTCTTTACAAGACGATTTTTTTCCCCATTCGGTGAAGGTGAAAGTACTCTGTTAGGCGCGAAAAATGTCGATCTGTCGCGTATCGCGGATCGAAATGTTTCTCGATGTGTTCGAACAACGTACATTCGAATCGGTATAAACGAGGCTGGCGCGTTCTCAGATAAATTAACAACGAAAACATATATAAAGGGGGCTCGACTCGGCGCAATTATTTCATTTTTAAAACTGTCAAAATGATGGATGAAAGTATTAGGTAATTCGTAAATACGGCGAGTTTGTAAAACACGCGTGATCGATACCGAACGCGACTTGGATACTCGGGAGGAAATTTTTTTCCTCGGCGTGCCCTGCGTACGCTTCGGTGATTTCGTATTTATACAAACGCATTAATTCGGTACGTGTGTACTCTTTTTAATGGTTTTTTATACGCCGATAATTGCGCTTTACTGAAGTGTCACGGTGAGCGGGCGTGAACGAGAAAAAACCCTTGGTCGAGATGGAAGACGCGATGTAGGTGTAACTCGTGTCTAATGAATTGCAAATATTTAACGAGATATTCGTCGCCGTGTACGACGAAAACAGCGCGCCGCGCCCGTATCACGTCAATAAAAGATTATTAAAGGGGTAAAAAAAAATTCGCCTTGTATGAAATGATTTGTGTATTCGTCGTCTCGTACTACAAGTAAAAACGTCGTGTAGTAATAACAAACACGAGTCGAAATTTGTAATCTGTGTTAAAACATAAAAAACGTAAGCAGCCATGCCGCCTTACTGGAGCTGAGTTTTTATTGACAGCATAAGATCAGATTTGAAGACAGTGCTGTTAATCCCTCCACACTCACATCCAATACCGAGAGTATACTTCTTTGCCTAAGTAATCATATGGAGCTCACATTTATCAAATTTGAGCTATCTGAAAGGCTTTTAGCTTTCCCTAAATTTTCCAAATTTTATTCAAGTTTAAAGTGATCTAAACCAACTGTTCACGCGACAAGACTAACTTATAGCTGCCACATACAGCTCTCAGGTAAATCCGTTTAAAGGAGGGAGTAACTAACAAAAAACAGAAAGCAAGGTAGACCGCTACCAATAAAACCATGTGAGACGCAAGAGATTATTGCCCTAATAAGTGTTGTGATCATTGGCTCGTCTGGTAGGGTCATAAAATGCCTTTAAATATAACAAAAGGATGCGGGTGTGGATAAAATTCGCTCTAAATTCGGTGAGGAACTCTTCTTGCAAATACGCAAAAATAGTTTTTTTGTTTTTTCGATAAATTTCAAAATGGCGGATCACTCAAATTTTGAGGGGAGCTGGAGAAGGGGCAAATCGCTCAAATTTTTCGTTTTTGATTTCATATGAAAGAGTGAGTCACGGATACTAACATATCCAAATTTCAGCTTCTTAAGTGCATATTGAGAGGAGTTAGATCAAAAAACGGCTTTTTGAGGAAGTTTTGAGTCATGAAATTTCTTGAATCTTCCATATCTCCCCACCAAATCAAGTTAAAGAGGTCAAATTTTGTGTGTGAGGTTAGTTGGTGACCACAATATGACCTCTTGAATTCGGATCAAAATGGATTCAAAATGGCGGATTATCAAAATTTTGAGTAGAGCTTGAGGAGCCTCAAGTTGGTAAAAATGTAATTAATATGAATTCATATGGTTATTGGGATAAGTTGTATACTATATCCCGAATTCACTTCCATACATGATGTTGGAGGGGGAAGGCGGGGTTATCAACCTAAAATAGTGGTGGGGGTACAGGAGGGGTCGAAAATTTTTTATTGCTGTGTCATATGATAAAATGAGCCCAAGTGACAAACGTATTTTGATTTTAGCTTCCTCAGTGATTTTGGAGGGGAGTTAGAGCAAAAAACGGCTTTTGGAGGGGAAATTGCTGCAGGAAATTTCATGAATCTTCCATATCTCATCACCAAATCGGCCTAGAATGGTCAAACTTTGTGCGTAGGATTAGTTTGTGACCAGAATATGACCTCTTAAATTTGAGTCAAAATGGATCCAAAATGGCGGATTATCAAGATTTGAAGATAATTTGAGGACCCTCAAATAGTTATAATTTGAGAACTATGTGTTCACATGATTATTTCATGGCAACATTATACTACATTTGTGCCAAATTCAACTTCTTAAATGTTTTTGAAAAGGATAGGGTAGGGGTTTTCAGACTTGGTATTGGGTATGACCTGTAGTCATGAACGGTTAAGCAAGGTTATTAGTAAATCAAAACAAGCTCCAGTTAAAAACTCAGCTCCAGTAATGCGGCATGGCTGCTTACTTTTTTTTATTAAAATTTATCACTTTCCTTTGTATACCTTCTATCCTTTATTCCTTTTATACCTGCTATTCAAAATTTTAATATGTTAGGAGAAGGATGCGCGTGCATCTCAAAATCGATTTCATTTTGATTTTAATATAATAGAGAGAAGAGATAAGGATTATTTTTTCAACTTTATTATTATTTCTTAAATTTAACTCAGCCTCTTTGATTTTTAATTCTAACCCCATATTATTAGAGAACGGGATGGAACTTTCAATTTTTTTGTTTTTATGCACTTTTAAAATATTTTTGAACGGCGGGCTGATAACACTTTCATTTTCTCCAAAGCTGAAATTACTTTCAATTTTTTAATATTTGATTTTTATTTAATTCAAGTTATGCGAAAGTATCCTCTTCATGGTTTTCTTACGCTATACGTGTTCACCAACATTAGTTTCTATGGTGGATGATACGTATAGTTTTTACTGATGTTCGAATAATTGAAATTTAGAATTTGAGGAAATCATTAAAACAGTTTTGATGAAGAACTGGAATAATAATGCTTGAATTTTTAGAAAGAAATTTTTAGTGATTTGGGCACTGAATTTTCGTTGGTATTTTGTGTTATCTAAGATTAAATTGTTTGATAATTTATATTCTTTAATTTAAAGATCACAGATAATATAGATCTTTGTGCTGAAGTTCTAGTCGAGTCGAGGATTTCTAAATTCGTCTGTCTAATCGAGACTCCATTCTGCTTACAGTAATGAAGTAGTTTTATATTTTGTCTAAGTGATCTGTGAATGACTTCGAATTGAAACTTTAAATATAATACTTATAAGTTAGATATCAAAATATTGAACTATATAAATAAGTAAATGTCATCATACACCCTGGCTAATTCTTGATAAATTATGTCCCCACCGTTCCTCCCACGCCCTCATTCCAAAATCAGGTAGACCGTAATAGCGTAGTTTTTCGTTAAAAACTCATCCAACAACAGAACGTTATTTTCGTACGCTATAAAGAAGCGTTATTTAGACGGAGGCGAAAGTTGTAAAAAGAAATTTTGATTTATATCGTCGCAGATAAGTAAAAGATCGGAGGTCATTTCGCAAGATAAATTAGAAATTAAGTGTGGAAAATTATTCGGCTATAGCATGGCGAAAGTGATTCAGAATTTGGTAGTTTGTTGCTCGGCGTAGTATACACGCGGCAGTTAATAAACGTTGAACGAAAATGGTCTTCGGGGATTCGAGTAAAAGTTTTGATAACGGTATACCGAGCGTAGTCCATTATAATTCAATATTTTAATGGTTACTCGGCTGCGAAATAGGACTTTTGAAAATTACGCGATTAATGTTAAATCGTGATTTAGTTCTCGACGACGACAACGATGAGGAAGATTTTAGATTTCGTTATTACAACGAGTCGGAATGGTATAAGAGAATAAAGTCTGGGTAGTCTGGTCGTTATAAATTTTACGATTTTTTTGTCCTATCGAAGGCTTTATCGTCGTGAAAGGAGTTCGCGAGACGATAGTCTTTTTTTTGCGAAGTTCGCGAGAAGAATACCAGGGTTGAAAAAATCGCGTAAATTATTTCTTTATTTAGGCAAACAAAACGTCGAGCCGGAGTGGTGGTAAGAATGAAATTAAATTTTATGGCGAATTCTCGAGGAAGCCGCGACGCGCCACGGCAATCGAGTATCAAATTAAAATTTTTTCCGGTTATTTGGGTAAGCGGTGCGCGACGTACTCGAGCGCGCGTTTTCATTACAGCGTTAACTCGCCGTTTTCAGTATTCGCTATAATAAAGCCTTTAAATATGGATGTTATTTTGAACGCGGTCGCGGGGAGGTTTTCGAAGGTGGAAATTTTTTGTCGGTTACCAAAGCGGTGGCGAAACCTATGAAAACAACGAATTTTTAATTATCGCTTGGCGGGCTTCTTAATGGGCCCGAGGAATGAAAGGAGGAAATTAATTTCAATTTCCAGAGCATTTTTATTTTTTATATCGCTCGTTCGGCGAATGTAAATGAACTGAAGTGTTAAGGTGTAAAGAGAGACGAGTGGGAGTGAAAGAATTATCTCGGCTTCTTCTGTACCCATTATCGAGATTCTGTACTGTACAGTCATTTGTGGAAATTAAAATGCTTCGTGGTAGCTAATAAAATCTCGTGAATTGGTTGCCTACGCGCAACCCCTGGAATAAAGACATTAAGGGTAAGGAGATCGCAGAAATGCACCGTAATGGAGAGAGTAAATCACTTCGAAGAGCGTTCGTTCTCATCGAAGGGGAAATACAAGTACTCGCGTAAAGTCATGCGAATAGATTGCCCATATGGTGCCCCTTGATGCTCTCCGTGTGCAAGTATAGCGGTGTCAGTCCAATAAAGAATCTCGAACAATCCGTAGCCACAATTTATTCGAATGTCTATCCATTTAATCGTTGGCAGATTTCTTACAGTGTGTCGAATGGCCCTCCTTCGAACGCCATTTCAACTTATCTATTAGAAGAGGATATGGCTGTAATCCCTGTGCTCGTGAAGAACTACATAGACGACCGTGAAAGGAAAAGGAGAATTTTATACTTCACTCTTAGTCTCTCACCCTCTCGAATGTTTATGGTTCGTATTTAAATGGACTCGACTTTACCGAGACTTCCCTTAATGTCGCGTGAAAAATTTGATTATATTTGCGAAACTCGAATTGCGGTTAATTTCGAGTCCACCAAGAAGATGGTAATTTTGGCGGCAAAATTATCATTTTAGAAATTTGGAAATTGCGTGTTTCGAGGCGTTTTCTGTATAAAATTACTGGTTTCTGATTGCGTAACCTTTTAGCCGGACGGTTCTACGTATCGAAAGCAACGTCTCGAAGAAATTTAGGGTTGTTTGGGATGCGAAAGTTTTAGCAAGTTGGAGACGGTATCGCTACCGGCAACTGGGTCGAAAATTTTCGCACCTAATTGAGTATAACGAAGTTCATGCCCGAGAAAACGGGACTCGTTCGAATTAGAAGGCGAAGGATAGTCGGTTATGTATAGCTATGGTTAAGTGAGTATTCCCCGGTACAAGGGTGGAATGAAGATGAAGTATCAAAGAGTTTTGATAGGGTGAGCGAAATGATTTTGACTTATGAGTGAAATTTCATCGAGTTACATATCTGGAGCTAGGTGGGATACACGATGTACTATTTCTAAATTATTTGCTTAAGATTATTCCCGTTTGAAATCATAAAAGTAGGTTGTTTTGAAAATATATGGAGAATGCTAGTTGGCTGCATAACTTAGCGTCTAAAAATCCATCTTAAGAAAGGGGAGAAGTACGTTGTTTATGCATGCGTGAAATTAATTATGTATCCCTTCATGGTATTCAAAATGTATTTTGTGTGCAGATCATTTCTTCAACCTCTCTTCATAGAAGCCCTTGAATTTACCCTTGATTTCCAATAAGAGGTGTACCCAGATAATTAAAGACCTTATATATACATTCTATGTACCTTGACATATTACTATTTCATGGATTCATATTTTGAGCCAGCTATGGCCGAATGAAAAACTGTTCTTTTTTTTGCATCTATTACATGTTCTGTAGGCCATTTCAGCCCCAAGCTTTTGAAAAATCCAAAGATTTAATAGCTCAGCTTGGAATTTTTTTTTTTGCAACACTTCAGAGTCAACAGATTTATAACTTTTATGCTCAGAAGAACAGCGAAACTCAGCTCAGTATTCCTTGAAAACTGAATTACATCGTTTGAAACGGTATGTGAAAAATTCGTATTGAGAATTTTATTTATTGGCCGTGCAAAGTTTTTGGTCAATTTTCATTTCCTTTCGATTGATTATATTTTGATCTTAAACTCAATGTATGAAGTTTGAGATTCTTTGATAGCTATGGATTTTTCTAGAAATTTCATGATTCAGAACTTTCTCCATAAGCAGATTTTTGCTCTGATTCCCTTCTCCCCCACCAAATTTACTTAAAAAGCTGAAAGCCCATAGGTGAGTTACAATGGTAAATTTGTCTTGCAAAACTTTAAAGATAATATTTGGGTGATTAGTGGTTATTGTTAAAAAAACATTTTTGACCGAAGTTTTGAACAGTTGAACACTAACTTTACCATTTTGACAGTGAGGTCACTGTAGGTGAAAAAGGCATAGAAATTTTTATTCATAAGCACAAATCAATTGATTTGAACAATTTTTTGTTATGTTATAAAGTTTGTGGCCGACTTAATGATGAAAATATTCAAGAGCTTTAAGCTCGAAAACGTTTATTTTAAAGCAGCGTTTGTACATCAACTAAACTCTGAAATCTAGAGTCGATCACGCGTACTCGTAGTCAAGTGGTTTTATTATGTAGGAGGAGGAGTCAAGCGCACAGATTCACTAAAGAGATGAAGTACTGGAACCAGTTTGGAGGGAGGATGACAACGCGAGAAAGGATGAAGAATAGAATGAAGAAAGAGGAGGGAGATACAACGTATCATTCGTATTTCAGTTTGTCATATCTCCTCCTCTTTCTTCATTCTATTCTTCATCCTTTCTCGCGTTGTCATCCTCCCTCCAAACTGGTTTCAGTACTTCATCTCTTTAGTGAATCTATGCGCTTGACTATTCCTCCTACATAATAAAACCACTCGACTACGAGTACGCGCGATCGACTCAAGATTTAAGAGTTTAGTTGATGTACAAACGCTGTTTCAAAATATTCGTTCTCGAACTTCAACCTCCGTCTTACGTTAAATTTTCCATAAATCATACAAGAAACATTCTTAGAAAGAAATCAGCACTTACTTTGTCCCTTACTCTCCTATCTTAAACTGACCTTTTTAAATTTCATTTTATTTTCTTCATTTGTATTAATGTGTCAGTCATAAAAAAAAATGTAAGCAGCCATGCCGCATTACTGGAGCTGAGTTTTCAATCGGAGCTTGTTTTGATTTACTAGTAACCTTGCTTAACCGTTCATGACTGCAGGCCACACCCAATACCAAGTCTGAAAACCCCTACCCTATCTTTTCCAAAAACACTTAAGAAGTTGAATTTGGCACAAATGTAGTATTTGTTGCAATGAAATAATCATGTGAACACATATTTCTCAAATTATAACTATTTGAGGGTGCTCAAATTATCTTAAAATCTTGATAATCCGCCATTTTGGATCCATTTTGACTCAAATTTAAGAGGTTATATTCTGGTCACAAACTAATCCTACACACAAAGTTTGACCATTCTAGGCCGATTTGGTGATGAGATATGGAAGATTCATGAAATTTCCTGCAGCAATTTCCCCTCCAAAAGCCGTTTTTTGCTCTAACTCCCCTCCAAAATCACTGAGGAAGCTAAAATCAAAATACGTTTGTCACTTGGGCTCATTTTATCATATGACACAGCAATAAAAAATTTTCGACCCCTCCTGTACCCCCACCACTATTTTAGGTTGATAACCCCGCCTTCCCCCTCCAACATCATGTATGGAAGTGAATTCGGGATATAGTATACAACTTATCCCCAATAACCATATGAATTCATATTAATTACATTTTTACCAACTTGAGGCTCCTCAAGCTCTACTCAAAATTTTGATAATCCGCCATTTTGATCCATTTTGATCCAAATTCAAGAGGTCATATTGTGGTCACCAACTAACCTCACACACAAAATTTGACCTCTTTAACTTGATTTGGTGGGGAGATATGGAAGATTCAAGAAATTTCATGACTCAAAACTTCCTCAAAAAGCCGTTTTTTGATCTAACTCCTCTCAATATGCACTTAGGAAGCTGAAATTTGGATATGTTAGTATCCGTGACTCACTCTTTCATATGAAATCAAAAACGAAAAATTTGAGCTATTTGCCCTTCTCCAGCCCCCTCAAAATTTGAGTGATCCGCCATTTTGAAATTTTCGAAAAAACAAAAAAACACTTCTACGCATTTTCAAGAAGAGTTCTTCACCAAATTTTGAGCGAATTTTATGAATACTCGCCGGCGCTATGCGTGGGGGAAAAATATATATATATACCAAAAAGTTGAACATTTGCCAGATGAATACAAATGGTCTGAAACGCAAAGATTTGAAGACCCCACCCTTCCCCGACCTTCACTTCCCAAATCAGGTAGTCTGTAATAGCTATCGTTTTTATTAAAAACTCAGCTAAAAAGAAAACTGGGATTTTTCTACGTATTTTTAATTTGCTTATGTTGTTGTTGTTGTTTTTTCAAGCAATATGTTTAACGCACAGATACGTTATCAGGAAACAAAAAATTAAAATTTCACTAGTTCTAGCACCAATTAGTCTTCTGTTTTATTATAATTAAAAAAAAAAAATGTTCAGATGTTCCAAAGATTTAAAAAATTAATTTTTCTATTTGTTGTAATTTTTACCGATATTAAAAATTCAAGCTTGAATAATCAGTTTTTTTTTATTCATTCTTTATGATTCAAAAAAAAATTTAAGGATTTTGAAAATTTTGAGAAATCAATTTTTGTGTTTTTTTTTCTTCAAATTTTCAGTGGTTCTGAAACCTTGAAAACTTATTTCCTTTTTAAGCGTTTCTCTCCCCAAGAAAAATGCTGTCGCTACGTGCTAGGTGATTTCGAACGAAACATGAAGCGTTCAATGGGTGAAGTAGGCAAATTATGTTTTGTATAATTTTCCCCTCGGGTGGCAATCGTTTCGAATGTTTTTTTCTGCAACTTCTGACTTGTTGGTTTTCCTGGGGGAAAAAAATTCTAGATGTAAAAGCCAAAACCGTCTAAAGTGTGCAAGCAACGACAGAAATTCAACTCGACGACACTTCAGCGTTCGTTCGTCCCTTATTTCGAGTCGTATTAATAACACTAGCACACGTAACACGCAACATCTCGTCGTATTTTAATTTCGGCTTAAATATCTGTAATACATTATTTATCACGACTAACGCTGCCGTGTCGCTGTAGAGGTGTAATTTTTTACTCCAAACGGAGGCATCGTAAGCGGCGAAGTGAAACGGAGGCGGCGATAAAAAAAAATCGTAAAAATCCATTTGTTTCCTTTCTGCGAGCTGTCAGCGTTCAATGACAGATGAAAGTAACGTATATGATTCGTAAATAGCGTACATTACGGAACAAGTCCGCGTCCGTCGCTATGCTCATTTCCGTGGCGCGAAAATTTCGCCCGCTTTACCTATACGCGTTGCTCGTATACACCTAATGATCGATTTAATGACGAATCGCGATTGCGAAATTCGATTCGCCGTCGTAAAAACGAGAACGCATTTATCACCATTGTAAGCCGTGAAATGGGTGTATTTTTTTCCATCGCCTTGGTAAGGCCGGCGAAGCGCTTTATTTGCGCTTTAGAGAGGGCGATACGGCCTGTTTGATATGTGCTCGCGGGCGAGTATTTTCTTATAGCGCAAATATCAATTTTATATATGCGGATACGCGCCGCATATACGGTTCGATCGTTAAGTATCGAGTGGAATGCGAAAACGTACTATTTGTCCGTTAATGGAATGTATCGGGCGAGCGAAAAATGAATATATAAAATTATCTCGGACGTCCGTTCTAATGCCCTAGTAATTGCGGCGTATACGCGATACCAAAGCCCTCCATAACATTACAAGGGTTGGTCTACGGTTATTGAAAAATTTTCTCGTTTCCCAAATGGTCGATGTTCAGTGATGGGCAAATTTGATAATTAAATTTTCAAACTTGGGTGAACGGTGATACGGAAGAAATCCGTCGCAAAGGATTACAATACGTGTTCGATGCGATCGGCAACGTGCGATAATGTATTGGAATTTTCAAAGTCGAAGAAATTTTTTCCCTCTTAGCGATAAGCTTGTGTCGTATTTCAAATTTGATAAGAACGGCTCTGTAAATTTTCTTCGAGGACGAAACTTCACAGTAGACGCCGTCTACGTGGGCTTTGCTAAACGAATGAAATTTTGGGCAAAAAAAATTCGCAGTCGATGTGAATTTAAAAGAGACATATTTTCAAGAACGATAGAAGCGAAACTGTGTCGAATTTGTATCTCGAAGAATACATTAATGAACGAGTCGCGTCTTTAGAAGACGATGCGGCCTTCTAAGAATCATAAAAAACTACGTATGAGCAGCCACGCCGCGTTACTGGAGCTGAATTTTCAATTGGAGCAAGCTCAGATTTGATGGTATTGCTGTTAACCTTTTCGCATCCGCATCCAGTACAGAGACTGGAAATTCTATATCCTTTCCAACATCACCATTAAGAATGCATTTAGTTTACGAGTATATTACACTTCATTGAGGCAGTAATCTTATTGAAGCCATATTTATCAACTTTCAGCCATGTAATCTGTAACGAAAATATGAAAAAAAACGTAAGCAGCCATGCAGCATTCCCGGAGTTGACTTTTTAATTGGGGCTTGTTCAGGTTTGCGAATAACATTACTAAACCTTTCATGTTTACAGGTCACATCCAATACCAAGTCTGAACACCTCTACACTACACATTCGAAAACTACTCAAGAAGTTAAATTTAGAACAAAATATGTAAAATTTCTTGCCATGCAATTATCATATCGTCGGCTAAGTATGTAAACGTTCCTTGTGATGTTTTTTCTCATTTTGAGATATTGGCATCGTTGGAAAGATAATTTTGAGCTTTTTCAGTGCAACACTGCTTTTCTTCGCAAAATGATTATAAACATATAAAATCCTAAAAAATGTCATCTTCAATTTATTCCGTGCAAAAAGGTTGTTCCTTTAGTTTTTTGGGTTTGCCAAGTTGGTAACATTGACTTGAATAAATTAAAGTATCAAGTGTTACCAGCCAACAATACAAAAATAGAAAGTACTGGTTGAAAAAATTAGATGAAATTTTAATTTTGCTCTCCTGTAAATTTTTCATATTTGCACGAGGAACCTTTTCGCTGTTAGCCAACGATATGAACACATATTTTTCAAATTATAGTTACCTGGGGCTCCTCAAATTATCCCCAAATTTTTACGATCCGCTATTTTGGATCCATTCTTACCTAAATTCAGTAGGCCATATTCTGGTCACCAACTAACCTTACACTCGAAGTTTGACCTTTCTAGGCCGATTTGATGACGAGATATGGAAGATTCGTGAAATTTTCTTCCGAAATTTCCCCATCAAAAGCCGTTATTTGCTCCAACTCCCCTTCTAGTGCACTTGGGAAGCTAAAATCAGAATACAGAATAGGTTAGTTTCTTGAGCCCATTTTAATCATATGACACCATAATAAGAAATTTTCAACCTTTTATGTTCCCCTACTACATTTTGAGGCGAATAACCCCTCCTTCTCCCCTCCAACATCATGTATGGGAATGAATTTGAAATATAGTATACTTCTTATTCCCAACAATCATATAAGTTCATATTAATTACATTTGTATTGATTTGAGGCTCCTCAAGCTCTACTCAAATTTTGATAATCCTCCATTTTGTATCCATTTTGATCCAAATTCAAGAGGTCATATTTTGGTCACCAACTAACTCTACATACAAAATTTGAGATTTTAGATTGATTTAGTGAGGAGACATGGAAAGTTCAAGAAATTTCACGACTCAAAACTTCTTCAAAAAACAAACTCTCTCCAAATGTACTCGGAAAGATGAAATTTAAATATGTTGGTGTTCGTGACTCACTCTTTCATGAGAGATCAAAAATGAATAATTTGAGTAATTTCCCCCTCCTTCCCGCCCTACAACCTGCCTCAAAATTTGAGTGATCTGCTATTTTGAGGTGTAACGAGAAAACAAAATAGCATATTTTTCGCGTGGTTTAAAACGGCTAGATTTGAAGATCCGATTATTCCCAGAGCCTCCTTCCCAAATCAGGTAGACTGTAATAATTATCGCAGTCATACCACATTACTAGAACGACTTTTTTATGAACACGAAAGTTTTGAGGTTTATGGAGAACGTCTACTCCAACTCAAAGTCTGAGTAAAACTCTATTATGAATCGAGTCAAAAATCTGAAAAAGTACCTTCCATATCTTCATTATGCAATGTCTTCATCGATTTTTCAGTGATTTCTACGTATATTTACTATGTTTTTCGAGAAAACCTCAAATTGAAAGTTTCATTTTCTAGGTTGATTTTGTGAGGAGATCTGGAAGATTCAAGAAATTTCATGACTCAAAAGTTCCTCAAAAAGCCGTTTTTTACTCTAACTCCCCTCCAAATGCACTTAGGAAGCTGAAATTTGGATATATTTGTGTCAGTGACTCACTCTTTCATATGAAATTATAAGCAATGAATTTGAGCTATTTACCCTTTTTCCAGCCCCCCTCAAAATTTGAGTGATTCGCCATTTTGAAGTGTATCGAAAAAAACAAAAAAGTATTTTCATTGCATTTCTAAAAAGAGTCTCTCACCAAGTTTTGAGCGAATTTCATGAATATCCACCAGTGCTACGCGTGAAGAAATGTATACCGTGCATTAATCTTCGAACCCCTCAGCGTAAAAATCTGAAGTAGCTTAAATAGGAGTATTTTTTTGTATTCGTTGTGTGGTTATACTGATTCAAGATCTCCACATTTCAGTCAGTGTCACCACGAAGCAAATCCAAAATATTTTATTGAAGCCAATTGAAAGAGATTTATGCGCTCAGGGGGTCGAAAATCAGTGGAACGCACCGCATATATATATTATAATTATATAATATACTTTTTTTTTATCATCTCTTGAAATTCAAGACTTGAAGGTATTATAATGTACCTTAACCAATCAACTAGAAATAGTTTGAAACACACAGATACGATTTTCCTTCTCCTCCAATCTTTCCCTCGCATATAATGTGGGCTATAGTAGCTTAGTTTTTCATTAAAAATCCAACTAAAAATTGGAATGTTCGACTGCGGAATATTTACAATAAAAATATATGGTGGGCTTGAATTAAATTAGGAAAACGTTCGCGATGGTGTTTCACGGAATCGTCACAGACGTAGTAAAACAAATAAAAAGCGTATTTTCTTTTCATTTTTTTACATAACTCCAACGCAACTGGCGCTTTGGAAATAATATCCAGCATACGTCGAAGACGTTAGAATACGAGTGTAAAAGTGTATACCGTGATGCAGGCATTCGAGCGAAATAAGTACTACACGGGACGAACGAATGGCGAACGAGCTGGCGAAATCGATTCTATCGTTTAAAATTCCGAAAAGCAATCAGTCTTAAGTTTCGGGTTAGAGTGAAACCAAATAAAAGATATTTTTGCGCCCGGCAAAAGACAAATGTGGAATTTCCCAACGCTTCGGAGGTAATTTTTTGCTTTTTCGTTTTCTTATAATTTAACGTGGAGCGTGGAAAAATCTTAAAACATTTTATTTTGGAAGTTTGATTAAAAAGTATTAGGAAAGTTTGGCGAATTCAAATCGTATATTTTTCGCCAGGTAAAAGCATGAAAACAATTCAAGCTTGAAATGATATTCCGTATAAGTTAGTCAAGTTTTAAATACGATTTGCGGCGGCGAAAGTTGCGCTGCCGAAACGTCTTAGATTCGGATGCTCGGTCTCTGTATGCGAGTAAACTATAATTTATAATTCTACTTTTTAAATTTCGCATCGGACCTTTTCGATGGAGATGGTAGTAGGCGATTTTCGACGCGCTTTTAAAGCTGTCTTAAATACGCTAGGCAAATTATAAAGTTGCCGTTTGGTAAATAAAGCGCGACGGTCGCGCGTATACGGCGGTACGCATTAATCAGCGCCGATGGAGTTTACATTTCGATTGCGTAGGTCGGCTGAATGGGTTAAGAGCGTTTCTTTGTTTTATGCTGAAGGATGATGATTTTAAAAGTTGGTCGCCGGAAGTTCGACGATTTGAATAATTTAGAATCGTTGATTCGGTTCGGAGGAGTTAGCTCTATAGCATAGTTCGGACGAGGTGAGACGAAGGTGAAGAAAAAGCTCCGAATTGCCCAATGAATCCGTTTTGTTTTTATCTTGGAGGTTTATTCGTATGGATTTAATGGTTCGTTTAGTAATTGTTTAATCAAGGGAGATATTTTCAATTAGGTAGATAAAAATGAGGAAATGTCGATTAAATAAATTTAATTTGATAATGTAAATAATCCAAAGCATTAACAAAAATTAAAAAATTTTTGTGTGAAAAGGTGCTCAAAAATGAAATTGTGCAATTGTAAAAAGCATGCTCGAAATATGTTTAACAGGTTAAACGGTCAAGGTTACCATTTCATCTATCTTTATAACGTAATTTTGTACCTAAATAAATACGTATAGCATTTTGCATCCATATTGATCCAAAATAGTGTATCTTCAAAACTTGAGAGAGGATTAAGAGCTCTGAAATGGCTGAAACGTCTGAAAATGTTGACAAACCCACTCAAAAACTCGGCTCTAGTAATGCGGTATGGCTGCTTACATTATGTGTTTTTTATACCTGTGATGGAAAGGACTGAAAATCAGAAGACTAAATGATTTGTTGACAAACCCCACTCAAAAACTCGGCTCTAGTAATGCGGTATGGCTGCTTACATTATGTGTTTTTTATACCTGTGATGGAAAGGACTGAAAATCAGAAGACTAAATAATTTGTTGACGAAACCCCACTCAAAAACTCGGCTCTAGTAATGCGGTATGGCTGCTTACATTATGTGTTTTTTATACCTGTGGTGGTAAGGATTGAAAAATCAAAAGACTAAATGATTTGCTTAACAGGATTTTCTTGTTATCGTTAGATATTCAGTAGCCTGTATGCTTATTACGAAAAATAGTTCGGGATTGTAACACATGAGCGCTGTGGGCGCGAAAGATGAGTCATGCGGTAATATAGTGGGGGCAGACGAAGTACGTTATCGTTAGCTTACATTGTAGGTTCGGAAAGAGTGGGTAGCTTAGTGTAGGAAAGAGTAGAGAAGCTAGTAACTAGAGATTACATTTCTCTCGATATTTCATTCTTTGCGATCAACGAAAAGTAGTATTTATAAAACATTTTACGTGTTTCATTAAATGAACTGTTAACTTATTATTATTCCTTTTTTTGTTTTTCATTATTCAATTTTTCTTTACTTACATATGATTTCATTACTTTGTATATTATATATTTTTTCTTCTTCTTTTCCAATGTTTTTTTTTTGTAAAAGAATTAATCCCCCCTCCTCCAACAAAACTTTCATCTACTTCACTATATCACCTGAAATGCGCATAATTATTGGCACTTATGGAAATATTTGGACACTTTCTGCCTCTCCCCCCCCCCCCAATACAAAATTTCTGGCCAGGCCTCTGTACTATAGTGACTACCTGAGAATAACGTATTTTCGTCGTTTTTGCGTCATAATGTGCTACGTAAATATCACGTAAATACGTCTCATTTTTGCATCGTTTTTTTGACTTCATATGCAAACGTGTAATTGCAACACAATAGCTACTACGAAATTATCGTCGTAAATTGATCGTATTTTTGACGTTTTTACGATGGTCTTATGCTATCACTGTAAATGCTTGGCGAGTTCACTGGATTGAATATCTAGACATATTTCCATTTCAACGTTCCAGAAATGTTTTAGAGATGCTAGGAGTATGGGTAACGTGGTTAAAGCATTAAAAATTCAACTCTAGTAACGCATCGTGTTTATGTACGCTTCATTATTTTCTTTTTTTTATAAACCAATTCCTAACTAGGTTCCAAATGAAAAGACCTACAGACATTGCATTTCGCGGACAATTCTACGGCGAAATTGGGAAATATATTCAAATAAAACTTTTTCGTCGCTCACCTATTCGAGCTGGAAAACTTATTTCCATTTCGGCGTGAGAAAAGAATGGGAAAAAATGAAAAACATATTCGACGACACTTTATTTCAATAGCTTCGGTCCCTTTTTGGCGTTACGCATCAACGAGGAAATTATCCTTCGATCTTTCGATTCTCTTTCGTGTAGGTTTTTACGTTTATGTATACCGACGACAAGGCTTTAAGGTGCACCTATGGTACTGTTTATATGTGAAAATCGAACGTCGTTCTTAAAGTCGCTGCGTGGGTGCGTAGGAGGAGATATAAAGGCGACGATAAGAGGGGTTTAAATTTCATCGGAAATGCGCGATTTAACCATCTCGACTTATAAAACGATTATACCGTAAAGGAGGTCTCGTTGAAATCATTTTACTTATCGTTGATTATGTCTGTGCAGAAATAACGTGTTTGAAGAACGTAGAACTACGTGCTGCGGAAGCGATACGAGCCGGCGAAACGTTGCATTTAGAGTGTAATTACGATTTGGAAGAAGCTCTATTATACTCGATTAAATGGTACTTCGGAGACAACGAATTTTATCGATACGTACCTAAGGAATCGCCACCCACCAGAGTGTTCCCGCTTCCTGGAATCATCGTAGACGTGAGTAAACCGGAGTTGCTTTTTTCGCTGCTAATGTAACGCGAATGGTCGTCGTTTCGCGTACGACCATAATCGGCTGTGTATAAAATTCGTTTGAAATGTTAATTTTTCTAATTCGGACTAATTACCCGTAAGGTCGGCAGTTAAGCGGGTTAATTAAATTGATGATAGTCCGGGGGTAAATTTTCGAATGCCGATAGGGCTCTTTGTTGCGGAGGGTTTTTTTTTTCGTCGAGCGAAGGTTTTTTTTCGCAACGAGTTCTTTTCACCTTAACGAATATTACCTTTTCGGTAGAATTAGTTCTTTGTTAGGGGAGAGCGAAATGCGCTCGCGTAATGTGTAAATTTTTATATTGTTGTAGGCGCACACACGTTCGTCACGAGTATTTTTTTTGCGAGGTACGCGCCTCTCGCTGTACGCTCTTTGTTTTCATCTAAACGCGAGCTTTTTCGCGAAAATAGTTTTTCACTTTCCTGCGTTTTCTGCCGGATTTCCATTTTTATGACGGCGCCAAAACAAAAAAAAAAAGAAAAAGAAAAAACACCCGTGCCCTCTCCGACCTTATTTTCATCATATCCCTTTTATTTATTCTTTCGGGAATTATTTCGCGCTCTTCTTTCGTGACATTTTAGTTCGAAAGATAAAATGAAAAATAAATGGGCTACCTACAAATTGTCGTCGGTGGCGGCGGCGAAATAAACTAATAAATTAATGATTAAAATGTCGCATATCAGCGACGTCGAAAAAAGTTCACGAGTTTTTTCAACGCCCGCCCTCTCGAAGCGTGTAACCGCTATGGGCGGCTATTAATTATTCGAGAGGCAAGAAAAACGTCTTGGTAGGACGCTCGATGGTTATTATAAAATTAGAGGCGAGCGTGAGCCCGCAGAAAAGGTGGGAAATGTTTGATAATCGAGCGTGAAATTTCGTATTCTCATAACGACCCGAACGCGCCCGCCCGGTAATTCTGTAATCATATTTTTCGCGCGCCAATTTATTCGTTTTTATGTTGGTATTAGCAGAGTCGCGTGTAGATGGCAATAAGGATGGTATTTGCGTATGCATTAGGCCTTATAGTAAATCGTGATTAATGGCGTGTACGCGTGGAAGGAAAAAAAGCCTTACCGAAATTTCGGATCTCGGGTAATAAATGTTGTAGATTCAAAAGGTGACCTGTTTATACGCCTTGTGGGTCTGTTGCTGTTTACGTGTCGAGCAAGTTTTTAATATCGTCTTAGGACAAAGGTTACGCAGGTTAGGTAGGTCTCGAGGTGTACATGGTTGAGCGATAAATTGTTCGATTTGCCATCTTTGAATTTTATCGATGGATACTTGCAACTTATTAACTGCTGTGTCGTATACTTCGTCGCGAACTACTACATCTGAGTTATCGGCGAACAGTGTAGTTATAGCATTTTCTGTCACGGTAAGGTAGAGCAGAGGTTCTAGAATATTTCTTTGGGAAACACTAGCCAAAACTGACTTAGTTTGAGAATTTTCTGTTGCTACTTGTAAGTAAAAAGTCTTATTATGCAGGTACGATACTTGAGGGAGAAATGTCTAAGTAGCTTATGAATAAGCCCATTGTTCCAAACATAATCGAAAGCACTACTAACATCGAAGAACACAGCTGGTGCATAATATTTTTCTTCCAGTGCTTGTGATATTACGTTGGCAATGTGATGAATTTGTTCAATGGTAGAAGGAATCATGTTTTTCTCAGAGATGACAGTGTTACCAGTGTTTACTAGTTGGTTACTTGATAACACTGAAGTGTGCGACGAATACTTTTATTGATTTGAATATTGAGTCTAGCAGGCGTCCGTGTCATACGATACTCTTTAAGTTAAGCGCTTAATGAGAAAAACAAAAATGTATGCGTTCGGTGTGTGTATCAACTACCGAACGGCCAAAACCTTATGTAGTACTTCGCACACCAGTTTATCTGCGAGAAGTAGTTGGGAAGCGAAGCATCACAACAGGAATGAGTCTGCTGCGTACAATTTTCTCAAAAAATAATTTGAGACCACTGGTAACAAAGATATAGGACGGTATGAGCTAGGCTCCTCCGATGATTCGTCCTATTTTAATATAACGATCATTTTAGCTTTTTTCCTTAACAAAAAATATTTTGTGTAAAATAATAATCTTTATTTTTTCAAATTAAATATTTATTCGTTTAAAATAAGTTTGATGATTTAGAAACTTTCTTCGAGGCATGGAAGATTCAAAAACAGTCAGTGATCCGGATGAGGGCTATATAGACAAAATTTACTTATGAACTCATTAAATTTCATTTCATAATAATGTAAAGCTATTGATGTTTCCTGAAAGGGGTCCAACAAATCCTAGAAAAAACCTGGCTGGGATTAAAATTTTGCTTATAATCTCCTTATGGTATACTAAATAGAATGCCCTCTGAAAGGCGTAGATACTAGGAGAATCGAGGCAGTCCAGAAGGTGAATAATCAGGACGTTCGTTGAATCGATCCCCCTGAATGACATGCCAATAATATTTGTGGGAATTACTTCGAAGCTAATCAAGTTATGAGTCAAAATCTCGAAAATTACTTCAAAATGAAATATAGTCAGGAGTTTGTCTGCCAACGTACCCTGATGAAGCTTGAAAACAGTTGCAGGATACTGCGCAATATCAGAGGAAGTCACGATAGTGCTGGTAGTAGCACCGTCATTCTATCTAGTGGTGAGGTCGAAGAAAGTCCTCCATGCTACAAAAGATAGAAATTCTCCCCGGAGCCTCATCAGATAGGTGAAAATGCACATGAAGGGTATGAAGAGTTGATTCATGGAGACCTAGACCCAAAGATGGAAGGAGCCTTGAAACAGGGACGCACTGAAGGGGGAGGGGGGAGCTTCCCCCCTTGGCTTTTGGAAAGTTGGTAAATTTCGAGTTTTAGCATAAAGTTGGTAAACTTGACCACTTGCGCAGTATTATTACAGCTATTTTAAAATTTTTTGAAGACTAACAAGACTGTGACATCGTATTTAACATCTTACTTTCGTGGAGCAAAAAAAAAAAAAAGGTCAACAGTTGGTAAAATTTCATGGTATTAGTTGGCAATTTTTGGTTTTCTCCTCCCCCTCCCCCTCACTGAAGAAGGTCCTCGGTACGCCCCTGCTGTGAAATATGGTAGCAAGCGACAGAGATGAACTGGCTTGTTAATCCATGACTTGAAAAGTTGATGCATACGGAGGCATGGGGATCTGCACTTCCATTTAATACAGATTCAGCGGGTGGGTGCTTCAACGACTTTCTCTATGATATCAGAGGGGCACTCAGTTCGCTCTGCACACATTTTGCTTTGCAGAATGACGATGCCCAGCGGCAAATTACTACGTTCGTGGCTATTAAACGGGTGGCTTTTACACCACCGAATGCCGTTCGAATCGTTCAAATTTGATAATTATGGGCTCATACAATTACCGCAGGTGAAATTTTGAGGACAGCTTGAGGAATCCTAAAATGCTCAAATTTGACATGTATATCAATTTATATGATTTTTGGAGCTAAGTACTCTACATAATTACAAATCAAAATGGATAACTATGACTTTATAATACTCAACAAAAAAAATGATTTTTTAATACTGGCATTTTCAATTACCAAGATTATTACGCTGATTTTACCTTTAGATTTTCTTTAGTATTTTTCATTTTATTTTAAAAAGTTCAGGAAATTTTTGAGAAACTTGAATAAATTTCGAATCAAAACAATTATGTTGTGTGACTTGAAACAAGTCTAAACCATCCAAGGAAGGTCGAATGATACAAATTTTCACTTTTCATGTCTGTTTGAGGGGAATTAGATTTTAAGTCATGTAAATTTCTCTGTTGTGTATTAAGCAAATCACAGGAAGTTGAAGTAATTTATCACTGTTTATTCCGCTGTTTATTATTATGCGAATCGAAAAGCGTAACTCAAAGTTTTGGGGAGAAATCGAAGCTTCTTGCTAATTTGAAATTCATTGAACGCTTTCTCACGAAACTTTATTTTCTATTATTATCAAAAGTTTAGCACATTCAATCTGATCATATTTAGAGTTGTTGAGACAGGGGTTAAAAAGGAGTCTTCCGAACTCTTAAAATCGAACACTGAAAAACCTAGAATCTTCTCATATTTCGTTGAAAATTAAAAAGTAGAAATAATGAAGGAGAAGAAATAGAAACTAATTAAAAAATGAAAAACTCATTAAATTATGAAAGTATCTTAAGAAATATCTGAAAGTAATAAAATGCGGGGGAAGAAGAAAAGTCCAGCATTAAAAACATATCAAAGAATTTTAAATTGCCAAAAATCGATAAAAGGAAGAAATGAAAATCCAAAATAAAGAGAGAAAGGAAAATGCTATTAAAAGATAGATAATAATAATAACGAGGCAGTGTTTAAGATCATTAAAAAATGTTAGTTAATGAAAAAGTCCAAATTTTTTCTTAGTAAAAAAAATTTATAAATATGCAGCAAAATGATGAAAACAAATCGACATAATCACGATGGAAATGTCTGAAAATAATGAAGAATATAACAGAAGAAACAAGGGAAAAAAATTTAAATAAAAAGTGTATCGAAATATGAAAAATATTCGCTCATCGAATAAAACAGTGACATAACTCAAAAATAATTTTTTCAAGTTGGACATCCTTAGAGAGCAATTGGAGGCAGCTTTTAAGTTTCAAATGGTACGTATAATATTTCATCTAAATTCTCATACCTTATGATCATACATATTTAACGTTGTACTATTTGAAATTTGAAAATAGCTTACGTGTTCCTTGATGAGCAATATCAAGAAACTTGAAGAAATTTTAAAAATGAATAATTTTTTTTATTATTGAAAAAAATGTATGTACTTAAAAAAAGTATCAGAAGCATAAAAAAAAAAGATAAAATGAAGAAGAATTATTTTTACGAGTATGCAACTAAAAAAAAACAAGGTTTAATATTGTTAAAAAAAAAAAAAAAAAAAAAAAAAAAAAAAAAAAACGTAAGCAGCCATGCCGCATTACTGGAGCTGAGTTTTCAATTGGAGCTTGTTTTGATTTACTAATAACCTTGCTTAACCGTTCATGACTGCAGGCCACACCCAATACCAAATCTGAAAACCCCTACCCTATCCTTTCCAAAAACACTTAAGAAGTTGAATTTGGCACAAATGTAGTATTTCTTGCCATGAAATAATCATGCGAACACATATTTCTCAAATTATAACTATTTGAGGGTCCTCAAGGTTATCTTCAGATCTTGATAATCCGCCATTTTGGATCCATTTTTACTCAAATTTAAGTGGTTATATTCTGGTCACAAACTAATCCTACACACAATGTTTAACCATTCTAGGCCGATTTGGAGATGAGATATGGAAGATTCATGAAATTTCCTGCAGTAATTTCCCCTCCAAAAGCCGTTTTTTGCTCTAACTCCTCTCAGTATGCACTTAGGAAGCTGAAATTTGGATATGTTAATATCCGTGACTCACTCTTTCATATGAAATCAAAAACGAAAAATTTGAGCTATTTGCCCCTTCTCCAGCCCCCCTCAAAATTTGAGTGATCCGCCATTTTGAAATTTTTCGAAAAAACAAAAAAAGCACTTCTGCGCATTTTCAAGAAGAGTTCCTCACTAAATTTTGAGCGAATTTTATCAATACTCGCTGGCGCTACGCGTGGGGGAAAAATATATATATATACCAAAAAGTTGGACATTTGCCAGATGATTACAAATGGTCTGAAACGCAAAGATTTGAAGACCCCCACCCTCCCCCGACCTTCCCTTCCCAAATCAGGTAGGCTGTAATAGCTATCGTTTTGTTAAAAACTCAGCTAAAAAAAAACACACACACATTGAAAAATTTTGAAGATGAATAATGTTTTTCCTGCAAAGAAATCATTGCTTAAACTAAAACGAAGTAATAGTAAATAAAAATCGATATAAAAATAAAATCATAAAAAATAAAAGTTTTTGCACCAAAACAATGTATGTTTATATGAAAAAAATAAAAACATTGGTAATTTATGACAAATCTTAAAAACATAAAAAAAAAAAAGACAAAAAGAAGAAAAAGTCCTTGTAAAATAATGATATCCGAATTCCCTATTCCTAGGTGGTGAGCGTAAACTACGGTTGTTGAGGATATAACCTTCCAAAAGCATATTTTTCGCAATACCTTCTCAAGGTTTGATCGTAGGACAAAAATAGTCTTTCATATGAACTTTTTTTTTTCTGCAACCCATAGATGGGGAGTTGGAGGTGTTTGAAATGTGGTTCTTTAGGAACTCCATTACAGTTGATTCTATGCTTTGCGACTTTATGTATACGAATGAAAAACGCATTTATGACGACTTATGAGTACATTTATTTTTACTTAATCATGACCATTTGGAGATCTGAGTCGCCTTCTTTTGTAGGTAGAATGTGTGATACATAATATTGTAGCGTATTAATTCAACGCATTTTACTCGTTTAAAAATATTCATACTTTGTTAGGTGTGTATTTGAGGGTGAGGGGTAGGAGTTCGGATCTTCATAGGTCATGATTGGGTTGGTATGTAGTCATAAGTCGTTGTGTACGCATTTTTCTTTCAAATATGATTAATGAATTTCAATGGAGCCCCGAAGTACTATATTTCAAACACCTCTGACTCCTCACTAATGCGTCATAGCAAGAAAATGTTCGTATAAAAGTTGTAGGAAATTTATTGTAGAATAACTGTCCACGAGCTATTTACCCTATGATCGAAATCTGTGGAGATATTTCGAAAAATCCGTGTTTTAGGGGGCTGCTCTCTACATGTTAATGAAACGAAATCTTTGTTGGCAATTTTTCCCCGCAAGAAAGTCTAGATGTACTGGGCTAACTCGACGGTTGAAAAATCCTTATCATCGGTCCGACGCCTTCGTTCAGCTCGTAAAATCTTCTCTCGCGCTCGTAAAGCGTGGCACGTGCCGCATCGTCGACGCGAACAATTAAAGAATGAACGACGAGCGCGACGACGTTTTTTGATAATCCTTTAAGCGGACGGAATTAGCGACGGTGAGAGGGGGACGCGAGGCCGACGAAAAGTAATCTTCCATATCTAAATTATTGGCCGTTACCGAAATCTGGGCTTTTGAAACTCTTCAAAGTACCATATCACGAGGTTATAAACGGTGGCGCGCGGCCGACTCTCGGCAGCCGAAAAACCGAACCTTCGTCGTGTCCTATTTAACTGCTTTCATTCTAAACTATTCGCGAAGTTTTCGTTTTCCTAGTAAAAGTTGCACTCGCCATTGTTTCCATGCGAACATTCTTTTCGGCGGCAAGGTACTTTGCGCAGTTTTCCAGAGAATTTCCATTTTTATGACGGCGCCAAAACAAAAACTTCTCAACTCCGGTGCTGCGCTCGTTCCTCCTGTTTTATATGGTCTTTTCGGCGGTGGTTTTTTTCCCTGCCGCTCATTTCGCGGATACGGACGTTTATATATATTCTTCTGTCTTTTCGCGCGTGTATATATAAAAAAAAAGAAAAGGTTGAGGTCTAAACATAAAGATCCTTTTAAAGTCTAAACTTAACGCTATAAATCTATGTTAGCGAGTTATGTTAGTTAACTAAGAAGTCGGGGTTAGTTAAGAAAATTTCTTTTTTCTTTTGTGCGATTTTATTTCCCTTTTTTTCCCTTCTCGTTCTTCTTTGATTTTTGCTTTCTAAGTCTCGCGGGAGAGCAGCGTCGAATTCGCTGCTCGTATTCTTCCAGCACATTAAATTCAGTTCTTCGTGATTTAACAAATGAAATCAAATACTTCTTATAATAGTTAGGACGAAGTAAACGATGTTTTTAAAAAGTTTTTCTCAACTTTGAGAAACAGTAAAAATCTCTAGTTAAGAAATAATTCTCGTTCGGAGGAAAATAACGATTTCAGCTTAATTTTTGTACCGTTGACAGGTTAAGATCGTTATCGGAATTCAAAGCTTTTGTTTAATGTGTATTTTTCCTTCGGCTACGTTCACTCCGGTATGCTATAACGATTTAATTGATGAGTTCGAGAAGATTTTTCTGCAGTTTGTTTTTAAATTATGTGCTGAGTTAACGTTAACGCCGGCGACGGGCACGCGATTTCTTTACCTGCAAGTTTGACGTGAATTATGAGCTTTCTCGCGAGTCGGAATTTTTTTATTTCCGTTCGCTGGAGCGTCGCGAAGTTCGGCTATAAATGTGATTTAGATCGGCGGATCTCGAGTGCTCGGTGTAATGTAAGAGACGATCATCCACTCGGGCTAGATGGGTTGGAGTATCGTTTAGTTGTCTTGAAATCATGTCTGTAATGCTTAAAAGACGTGACTGAGAGCGTGGAAGCGCGTAGCAATGCGAATTCGCTCGTGATCTACTACTCGAAGGTTGATGAGTCTTATTTCTTTAAGTTAAAAAGTGTGAGCAGCTATATTACTGGAGCTAAGTTTTAAATATAAGCATGTTCAGAAATGCGAATAATGTCGTCGATTCTTATGATCTTGAATTTCTTGTGATGTTAAAATTGATCTTTTCAATCGTATGATCTATGATGTAATCTAAGATTATTTTTTTTTGATAATGGCTCTCTGTTCCATTGTCCTCAAAAATCCATTTTCTTTCTCTAACTCTCCTTTCATTTCATTTCAGAAGCTTAAAATTTGGATATGTTAATGATTTTATTTAGCTCCATCTTATGACACCAGTATAGTAAATTTTGAGACTTTAACGGTCCCGCCATTCGCTCTTAAAATGTGAGTATCTACTTCAAATTGGAGTAAAGCATTATTTTGATTTGAATCGAATTCAGAATTTGAAAAAATTCTAGCTCCAGATTTTCACATGAACAACATCTAAACGAATTTTGATTGATTTTCATGCGAATCATTATAAGGATAGATGAAAGTTAGACATCTTCGTATAACTACTTACTAAAAATAGTTCGAAGTGCAAAGTAATACCCCAGCTTTCCCTTATCAAAATCAGGTAGATAGTAATAGTTATCGTTTTGATTAAAAACTCAGCTAAAAAAACTTAATTACTGGTTTTGAAAAAAATAGAGGAATTTTCGAGGCAATTAGACGTGCATGAAATTTTATAGGATTTTTAACGCCGGAATTCCTGGTCATGTTACTATCGTTGTTTTCAATTTCAGCCAAAAGATTCCTTTTTAAGGCTTTAATTTTAAAGAGAATAGCTTCGAATTTGCGAAGTAAACGCGTAATTCGAAGCAACCGAAGAATATAAAATCAGTCGTAAGTATTAATAGGACTTCTATGGTGATGCTCGCCGGTAAAATCCTCCTTCGATGAGTGAATTATGCGGCTGACGGCGGCATGGCGCAGCTAAATGAATTGCCTACGGCGTTTCCGTTTTTGTCTTTAATAATACTCGGATTCGGTGTTGATAAAGTTGCCTAACTAATTTGCCGTAAATACGTGGGCGAATTGGCAGCAATGAAAATACCAATTCGTTACGTGTCATTTCATTTCGGAGGACGCATTTGGCGTTGTTTTTTTTTTTTTTTTTTTTTTTTTTTTTTTCTAGGCGACTATTTCATTCTTCAATCTCAGTCATGTTACATCGTTTTTAATCATTTTGGAATATTTTTTAGCTGTTCTGATGTTTTTGATAATTTTGAACGTACATAGTTTATTCAGGGGCGTACCGAGGACCTTCTTCAGGGGGGGGGGAGGAGGAGAAAACCAAAAATTGCCAACTAATACCATGAAATTTTACTAACTGTTGACCTTTTTTTTTTTTGCTCCACGAAAATAAGATGTTAAATAAATACGATGTCACAGTCTTGTTAGTCTTCAAAAAAATTTAAAAAAATCTATAATTTACCAACTTTCCAAATGCCAAGTGGGGAAGCTCCCCTCTCCTCCCCTTTCGGTACGTCCCTGAGTTTATTTGAGTCGTTCTTTCGAATATTGTTTTTGGATTATTGCTTTACATCCTAATCAATTAATTCCTTCAAATCCATTCTGAAATCAACTGGATAGTTGAAATCTCTGAAAGGTTGGAAAGAGGTGTCTTCATATATTTGCCTTTCAGGTCATTATTATTTATTGAGACCGAAAACTACAACAGAATGATTCATAAAAATATTTTCGCTATTCACTGTATTTAAAGGTATTGAATCTACCAAAAAGCGTATCACATTGCAACTTATAAAACTCTAAAAATTTAATCAAATGTTATTCTTGTGAGGATCTAGAGATGCTTTTTTTTAGATTTTTGATTCGCCTCAAAATGTTAATTTTCTAATATTTTGAGGAAGCCTAAAAAGACCCACACAACCGAAAAGTATTTGATCAAGACGTCATATTAGAGTGGAGTGAGAACACCAGTATCTCTTCCTAAGTGAAGGTAAGGACTTTTATTGGGTAAATCAAGGCAGGACGTTTAATGAGTAATGCATATCCTCTCATCAAAGATACTTGGAAATTTTAAGCCTTGTATAACTATAGAGTTTATTGAACACTGGACTATAAACTCTTTAATTTGGATGGAAATGGATGGAAAATAATGGATACATTTTTAATTTTTTCATTCTCCTTAAACTCTCCTCAAATATTTACAATCCGCCATTTTGGGTCCCTTTAGACCCAAATTCAAGGAGTCATATTTCGGTGCCGAACTAACGTCATACACAAAGTTAAACCTTCTTAGATTGATTTGATGAGAGATATGGAAGACTCAAAAAATTTAATGACTCAAAACTTCCTCAGAAAGTCGTTTTTTGCTCCAACTCCTTTTGAAATGCACTTGAAGAGCTTAAATTTGGGTATTTTAGTTTTCGGGACTTACTCTTTTTTGTAAGATCATAAGCACAAATTTTGAGGTAATTGCCCCTTCTCCAGTCTCCCTCAGAATTTAAGTGATCCGCCATTTTGAGATATATCGATAAAAGTAAAAAGTACTTTTTCTGTATTTTCAAGAAGAGTCTCTCACCAAATTTTGAGCGATTTTCATTGATACTCATCTGCGCTCCCCGTGGAGGGAATATGCAATATCATTTAGATGAATATACGTATTCAATATCTTGTGGTGCCCTTGTATATTTTGAACTATGAGGCGGCCAGACATATGCCGGGTACCACAAAGAAAGTGTCTTTTGAGGATTCCATATCGAGCACCGCTAGGTATATATACCATAAACTCCAGTATTTATAAGGGATTTAATTTTTAATATATAAATAACTTCATCTGTGGACCAAGAGAGGTGAGACGATCATTTTCTGATAGTTTTTAGCTTAAAAACCTTGTGGCGCCCGATTTGGGCACCACAACGTTAAAACGGGCACCACTATGACTAAAATTATACCTATATATACATAAAAACCATATAAACCGAGATCATTTCTATATATACACTGTTATTGCGAGATCATGAGATTCGTTTGCCGGATCTCGCAACGTTTTACATAGCGCACGTTATTTGCGAGATCCACTACAGTTTTCAGCCGGATCTCGGTGTAGCTATGATTTACGTAGGGATATATTTTGTGTATTTCTTATATGTTAGACAGTGAAAGCGAGATCCGCCCGATTTTCTACTCCCCTCTATGACACCAGCGCTGAGAGAGATCCGGCGTTGCTAATGAGCCTTAATTTTTTTTGTTGTTCATCATCATTTTTGAAAAGCGCGCATCATATATAATTTAAACTTTTCATTTTCATATGCTCTTTTTCAAATTTTTGCACCAAAAAACTGTATTTATCATTCTAATCACAAATCGGATCTCGCAATCACTGTGTATATAATGGATCTCGCAATAGTACATTAACAACTATGTATATATATATATATTAAGTTATGATGAATCGCAAAGATTTAAAAACCCCAACCTCCCAAACCCGACCTCTCCAAATCAGATTCGGCTGTAATAGCTATCGTTTTTATTGAAAACTCAGCTAAAAACTCTGTATGGCTGCGTACAGCTTCTGAAAAATTTAGAAATTCGAAACCTTCGTATCCCTTGAAATTTCAGTACTCTTCTTTGAATCCTAATCAAATCGCAGCATATTAATCGATGATTACCTTTCGTTTTTATTTTATGAATCATATGTATTAGTGAAATTAGTATCGGAATTCGTTATTTCAGCATCATTGATGTCAACTTAAATTCAAGTAGAAAATTGGCACTAACGAGGTTGTAAATATTTCGGTATATTTTTACCTACCGATATTTATACATTCATGAAATACCTATCTTTCTTTTTCAATTTGAGACTTCGACTAATTTTAAAATTTTCTCTCCTTTCTCTTCAGCTTGTGAAACCGTTCCTTGCACGTGTAATGACTTTAATTTTATACCAGAAAATTCGCGTAATGAACGAATTCTGTGCACGACCGATTTGTCGTCGATCGTTGAAGCGGTAAACGAGAAAAATGAATTCAATTTGTTTGATTTACCAAGTGATGGTAGGTTTTCCCGTAACGAATTTCGGAAAGTTGACATTGACAATCTATATTGGGACAACGAAGAGGTAAACTAAGGAGAAATCGAACCTAGAATTGGCGTGTTTTTTGCGGCCTCGAGAACGGAGTTGAAAAATATGGTAAAGACGTTAATTCGCGATTTTTATACAGTTGAATTCATCATCGTTGACTTGGCGTAGACTGGTGGATGGGTATAGATTATCGTTTGAATTGTACCACGCAGGATATGAACTTGATAAAGTCGGTAGCGTAATTAGAGGAAGATCAAAATAGTCCACGGCTTCTTCAAAATTTTGGGATTTCTCCTCCAGCCTGACCACTGGCTTACCCAAGAATCCAAAATATACGTTGAGAATACTGAAGTGACGGAAAAATGTAGTGAGTGAAAATGTTAACCACAATGATTACGAATAATTAAAAAGTATAGTATTTCGGTGACCCCCTTTGGGCCCTGCAAAAAAATCCTATGCCACTGCGTAACGTGGACGCAGAAAATCTGCTGAAGGTTATTACAAAGTTCGCGTTCATTAAGGAAGAGTTTTTTAATAACCGTGAAATATGTAGAGACTAGAGAGTTACACGTACGTGTAATTCGGCGAATATGCTCGAATAAAAGAGAACACGGTTCCGGTGAAAACGAACGCCGAATACGCGATCTCTTTTCATACCCTTCATTTAAAACGAACGAATTCGCATGTAGAAGGTAAAATTTTCGCGTATGTTAGGCGCGTATATCGAGTACGTCGGCCCGTCGAGCTTACTCGTAAATAAAAGTTGAATTAACAAATGACTGGCGCGATGAAATAGCAACTTCAGACCTAGCTATTTACCTTTTGGGTTTTTCGACGTTGCGAAAGTTTTTTAATTACCGGAGATGGTCGGCATTTTCTTCGCTGTAGTACGAAGCGTAATACCCCGATCGGGTAAAACAAACATTTTTCAATTAGACCTTAATTACCGAAGAATTGCGCCGCGTGAAGCGTGGAAACGAATATTTTGACTCGACGATTTCAATGGAGTACGATAGAGTTTTTTGCACGCTCGTAGATGGTAGCGCAGGGTTCTTCTTTTTATTTTATACAGATCTTACCTTTCATTGTGCTGGCCTAAACGATCGACGCGTTGTGCTTCATTTTATTTTAGCGGATCAAGACTTACTATTATCGAGTTAATTGAACGAGTTCAATCGGAGGTGGCTTTTACACGTGCATTAGTCTATGGTGCAAATAATATGAGATTGTCCATTTGTAATTATGAGTAATGTTTTTGGGTCAGTCGAATTTGCAGCCTTATGGCTCCAAAGTTATTGTACAGTATGTCTCTCATGAACAACAGACCTTTATTTTGAATGGAATTTGCCATTTTATAGATGAGGAAGGGCGGAGGTTACAGCTTGAAAAAATGTTTGGAACCACTAAAAAAATAATAATTTTGCTAAATCTCAATGATAGTGAGAGTAGAGTACTTAGTGATTCCCAACTGAGTTTTGGGATCTGGAGAATCACCGGAATTATAAGAGACGGTGAAAGGGAGGCAAGTAACTCAAAATCGTTATTCATGGTTTCATGTAAAAGAATTAAAAAAAAAAATGTAAGCAGCCATGCCGCATTACTGGAGTTGAGTTTTTAACTGGAGCTTGTTTTGATTTAGTAATAATCTTGCTTAACCGTTTATGACTAAAGGCCACACCCATTACCAAGTCTGAAAACCCCTACCCTATCCTTTCTAAAAACACTTAAGAAGTTGAATTTGGCACAAATGTAGTATTTCTTGCCATGAAATAATCATGCGAACACATATTTCTCAAATTATAACTATTTGAGGGTCCTCAAATTATCTTCAAATCTTGATAATCCGCCATTTTGGATGCATTTTGACTAAAATTTAAGTGGTTATATTCTGGTCACAAACTAATCCTACACACAAAGTTTGACCATTCTAGGCCGATTTGGTGATGAGATATGGAAGATTCATGAAATTTCCTGCAGCAATTTCCCCTCCAAAAGCCGTTTTTTGCTCTAACTCCCCTCCAAAATCACTGAGGAAGGTAAAATCAAAATACGTTTGTCACTTGGGCTCATTTTATCATATGACACAGCAATAAAAAATGTTCGACCCCTTCTTCCCCCCTCCAACATCATGTATGGAAGTGAATTCGGGATATAGTATACAACTTATCCCCAATAACCATATGAATTCATATTAATTACATTTTTACCAACTTGAGGCTCCTCAAGCTCTACTCAAAATTTTGATAATCCGCCATTTTGAATCCATTTTGATCCAAATTCAAGAGGTCATATTGTGGTCACCAACTAACTTCACACACAAAATTTGACCTCTTTAACTTGATTTGGTGGGGAGATATGGAAGATTCAAGAAATTTCATGACTCAAAACTTCCTCAAAAAGCCGTTTTTTGATCTAACTCCTCTCAATATGCACTTAGGAAGCTGAAATTTGGATATGTTAGTATCCGTGACTCACTCTTTCATATGAAATCAAAAACGAAAAATTTGAGCTATTTGCCCCTTCTCCAGCCCCCTCAAAATTTGAGTGATCCGCCATTTTGAAATTTATCGAAAAAACAAAAAAACTATTTTTGCGCATTTTGAAGAAGAGTCCCTCACCAAATTTTGAGCGAATTTTATGAATACTCGCCGGAGCTACGCGTGGGGGAAAAAATATATATATTTACCAAAAAGTTGGACATTTGCCAGATGATTACAAATGGTCTGAAACGCAAAGATTTGAAGACCCTACCCTCCCCCGACCTTCCCTTCCAAAATCAGGTAGGCTGTAATAGCTATCATTTTGTTGAAAACTCAGCTAAAAAAGTAAGTACACATGCTGCATTACTGGAGCTAAGTTTTTGATTAAGGTTTATTCACATTTGTAGGTAATTTTGTCCGATGAATTTTTCTAGCTCGCAGGCTATATCCATTACCGAGTCCAAAACCCACCTTATTCTTCCCAAAAACACCCAGAAAGTTTAATTTGAAATGTATAATACATATTGTCCACAAGAATCATAGAAACGCCTATTTTTCATATCAGAGCTGTTTGAGGCTTCTCAAGCCATTACCCATTTTGGGTGCGTTTTTGAGAGATTTTGGCCCAAATTCAAAAAATCATTTCTTGGTTCCAACTAATACCATTTACAAAATTTGACCTTTCTACGTTAATTTGATGAGGGTATAATGGAGTTATGCTAGATTTATGAAACGTACCTATACTGACATGATATTCCCTCCTAAAGTCGTTTTTTGCTCTAAATCTCCTCCATACTAACTTCGGAGGTGAAACTGAAATATCTCAGTCAATTGGGCTCACTTTATCATTTGACACCAGAACAAGTAATTTTCAAACTCTAATATACCCCTACCTCATTTTGAGGCAGATAACCCTTCCTTCTCCCCTCCAACATCATGTGTGGTGAAGTAGTGATGAATTTGGGATATGGTATGCTTTTTCCCCAGTAATCATGTCATTTCTCGCTCCTTTCATGGTCATTAAAAAAACTCATTATCAGAATGAAACTCTTAAACTCGGATTATAAAGAACTATACATAGGTATTTGTTTCGTATTCAGTTCATTCGTAAAACCTGATTTAAAATAAAGCGGTAAAGAAAGGATTGGGTGGGTAGAACTTCGCACCTCGTGCGATATAAGGACCCTTCATTCAGAAAATAATTCGAACTTCGGGCACGCCTCGAATAGGTGGTAGAGGTGAAGGCGTAAATCGATGGCACAGAGACAATACGACGAACGGAATACCAAACAGCAGAATTGCATTGGCGATCGTGTCCTTTATACGCGTCTCGTCATTAAGAGAAAAACAATAATAATAACGACTTGGATGCCGCTTCGGTGTTATCGCGACATGAATAATCATGAAGTGCGAATTTTCAATGCATTCGGCGATGGTGGTCAAATTAAAACTCCGAAGGTAGCGATGATTGAAATCGGAATCTTGAATTCATCGTTAGCATTCCTTCGGTGATGATATGCAGCCTAGTTCCATGTGAGATGGAAATGATAATGCCCCCTGAGTGCTTCAGATATTTGAAATTAAAATGAAATTTTTTCAAATCATTGTTGCCTTATGATACAGAATTTTTTATCATTTATCGTTAGAAATCTTTTCATTCCAGAAGTAGATAGTTCAAGAATAATGGGATGAAACGTGTGTCACTTCAAAAATCACATTATACGATTCGTAATCACGATAAAAAATATTGTAAAATTATGTATGCGCTGTAAAATTGTTGAACTCTTTTTCTAGAAGGATAAAAATTTCTTCAGATATTTTCGGCGTGGAAAAGAAATTTATTTGCAGGAGCATATCGCCGATATACCGATGTGTTGTAGATATTTGAAGTTCAAAATTAACCCTTTCAGTCACGAATTATGAATCTTAAGCGCTAAAATTTTTCTAAACCTTGTTTTAGAGTATTCAAATTATTAGAAAATTTTCAAGACCGGTTCGAACCCGATCAGGTCATCCGGTACCGAGATATCTTGTGACTCAACGTCTGAAATTTTTCATATTTTTAATATTTTAATATTTCAAAATTTCACGTATAATTTCACTAAACTGAAAAACTAAATAAGGATAATGCATAAAAAACTTTTTAATAAAATATTTTTCAAGTATTACAAAAATATTTTTTGATAAAATTAGTCTTTATTATGAAATTGATAGAAACAGTTTCTTCTTTCGTAAGGCACAAATGTACTTTGCATTTCATGCCGGTAAATGATGTTTTTTTCGTGCACGCTGGCATCTTACAGCGTTGGAATGACTTTTCTTCAGCCAGCATTACAGGCCAGTGTCCAACTTGGTCGAATCTCATATCAAGAACTGGCCTTACCTCAGTTTTCCTGGTTTTTCGTTTTGGAGTAGATGAATCGGTGGTAAATGTAGTTCCTGATGTAAACGGTACTGGGAAGAGCGATGGTGCAATGAACAATGGGCTTGATACTGACCCTGGACTCGATGTGGCTGAGTCAGTAGAGCTAGGTGTGGCAGAGCATGGCCGCCCTCGTTTTCTTTTTGTGCCAAATGTTCGCACAGTCATTAGAGCTTCAGAAATTTCGTGGCGAAAATGTAATAGGTCCAATTGATTTTTCCGTAAAACATTTAGCTCTTTGTAGTCTTTTTTGTATTCTAGCCAACTGTTGGTAACCGCCAAATCAATTGCATGCGTGAGCATCCTTAGTGTCCATTTACGCGACTTCATGAAGGTTCTATAAATCGTAATTAGAAAATCTAATTTATCTACTCCACCCATATGCTTATTGTATTTCTGAATGGCTTCTGGACGCTTTACTTCTGTATACTGTGAATTTTTCTTATCCCATCTTTGGCAGGTATCTTGCTTTCCTATATAAACAACAAACATCGATTATAATAATGAAGATATTATTTATTCAGAATAGTAATAAGAACTAAATATAGCTTACCTATGCCCGCAAAATTGGAACTTAGTCTGACCACTTTATTATCCAGCCATTTAGTTACAACAATGCCTGAGGAACTGACTACTTCCTCGCTGAAGCCTCGTTCTTTCCGTTTTACTTTCTTTTCGGGCAGTAAAGGAGGGTTTTCAAATCGATTTATCCTTACAGTTCCACATCCCATAATGTTGTTTCGATTCAACCATTCAAAAAGTTGGAATGAACCAAAGAAATTGTCAAAAAAAAGTAAATGATTTATATTATTTATATTACGGCATAGCGTCATAACAATTGCTGCGCTATGTCCAAATATTTTGAAATCATCTGGTAGTTCGGTGGTGGCGCCTTGATAAATTATAAAATCATGTAAAAGGCCAGATGAGCCGCACAACATGTACGTTTTGATGCCACAAGGGCAAGGCTTTCCTTTGACATATTGTATGATATTGGTATTGCCCTTGAATGGAACCATTTGTTCATCGATACAAAGCTCTTTTTCATATGGAAGAGTCATGGTTTTCTTTTGTATCGCTTCGTATAGCGGACGCACTTTCCACAAACGATCGTGGTTCTCTGGTTTGTTGTTGATATCCACGACATGAATATTTTGTCGTAATTTGAAGAACCGATTAACTCCCATTTTCTCTAAGTTGAAAATTTCAATTTATCAGAAAACCCAAGAAACATCGGCGCGCGTACTATCTGCCAAAATCATACTCGCCTCTTGTACGAAATTACCTACACAGAAAAAACGGGTGGTTTCAAAAAAAAAACTACTAGTAAACTAGTAGCTTTTGAGAAAATTACTAATTTACTAATGGTCATGAGTGTTACTGCCTGTTTCATTACTGGTTCATGTACTATCAATTTATAAAACTACTGGTTTATTAGTATTCATAAGTGTTACTGCCTGCTTCACTACTGTTTCATAAACTACCAGTTCACTAAAGTATTGGTTTACTGATAGTTATAGCTGTACTACTTATTTCATTATCTGTAAACTACTAGTATACAAACTACCAGTTCATAAAAGCATTATTTTCAAAATATAACGAGTAGTTCTATATGCAGTAGTGATGTTGTTTAATATTTATGATTTCTAAAAACTTGTAGTACCTCATTTTAAACAATATTAAGTATATATTGTGGTATAGATTTCAGGGGGTGTCCAATAAAATTGAAAAATCCGAAGAAACTATTTGATATAATAAAAATTAAAAATCACGCGTAATTCTTTTGATATGAAATTACCGGTATTCTCATTATTAAATACGCATGATTATCCAAATTCAAACGATAAAGAGTAACTAGTTCTCTTTCTACATCGATGTTAAACCGATTAGATTTGGTTTTGAACCAATCAAATCAATCCACCTGAATAAAGTTTGTGTGATTTCCCAGGTAACGAGACTATTCTCGGGGCAGTGCGTTATCCGCCATGAACGCACGCTTATCTTCTAATTTTTGAAACTCGAAAATCGCGTTATATTAATGTTTAATTAAGTTTTCTCGCGTTTAATCTGTATATTCGGAATCGTATATTCGCTAAATGTACTTCGCATCACTTCGGTGAGAACATTCGCGATCGGTAGCAAGTTGTGCGATATTTTTTATTGTGTAGTGCATAAGTGATATGGAGTTCGTCTCCCAGTAAATGTAACCACGTGAAGATCTCAAAAAGATAAGTAAATAGAGTAAATGTTCTGTTAGGTTTAATAGGCATCTCTCCCTTTTCTTTTTCGTTTTCATGTTTATTGTCATTTTGTAATTAACAATACAGTACAAAATCCCACGTTAGTTTGTTAATTATTTATTTTGTAATTTCAACTCTTCCGTCCACCCGAGAGTAAACTCTCCTTTCTAAAAAACTACCACCATACGGTGTGTAGGGTAGGAGGGATGAACCTCCAAGGACGCACTTGAGTTGTGGTATATTTTTTGACCCTTCAAAGAGCCCCACCACACTGTACTCCTGCGTGGTAAAGTGGCTTAGCTCATATGAGATGTCACTCGATATCACAATATATATATAAACAGGTTTACAGCCTTTAAATTTAATATATCATAAGCAACATATTATGCATGGAACCCTCAATTTAAGGCTGCAAAACCAGAACTGCAACCAACTATTTAGGAACCAGAACTGGAGCCTAAACCCGGAATCACATATAATATAATTTAATTTAATTTAGAACTAGTGCCTACTCGCCCCTTCGGGGCTCGCAATAAAAATTAATGAAGAAAAAAAAATTATGTTATACATTCCAAACTGCACAACCCAATTTGTTCTTACATATTTGTTACCTCCCCATCAAGAGTTCTTCCTTTCAGGATGAGCTCGCCCCTTTATACCCTTGTATACCTGCCATTTTAAACAATTTTACAACTTTGCCCTTGCTCTTGCCTATGTACAAAGCTTTTATTGAAATTTATCACCTTTTTTCCTTTTGTATACCTGCTATCCTTTATACTTTTTATACCTGCTACTCCAAAAAATTTTATGACTTCACCATTGTGCATGTACAAAGCTTTTATTAAAATTTGCAACCTTTTTTCCTTTGTATACGTGCTATCCTCTATATACCTTTTATACCTGCTATTCAAAACAAAGAGGCGCGCGCATCTCAAAACCGATTTCATTTTGATTTTAATATATAGAGAGATATAGAGGTAGAACTAGAACCACAAACGTTCATGTTTTACAGCTCTGAAAATTATAGGTATATTTGAACATAGTAAACTTCAAGATAACTTTAAAAAGTTCAATATTGAAAGCTCTGCTTCACAGTTAATGTAACTACTTAGATTGTTTTAGAAGCATGTAGGTAATTAGATACCTAGGTAGGTATTTATATGTGAAGAATTGTCATCAGTGAAGAATGTAAAAATACCAAGATTGCGTACTTATGTGAAGTAATGCGTCAATTCAAATCTCAAACAATAATAATACTTTTTTTTTTCTTTTTTTTATACTGGGCGTGTATGATTGCTAGATTTTACGCCCAGTGTTAGAGGGGTACGGAAAGAGTGGATTTTATATTTGGTTTTGTAATTTGAGGTCTTTGATCAAAAGTAGGACTTTGTTCATTTCTGGAAGTAAATCTGGAATTATTGGGAGGTCTTCAGATATACCTAGGTTTTGTCTGAATGACCTGAGGCTAGGGCAGAGGAAAAGGAGGTGTTGGGTGGTGATAGGTTCAGAATTGCAGTATTGACATGTGGGTGTGGGGACCTTAAGGTACAAGTGGCTGTGAGTGAGTTTCTGTGGCCGATTCTAAGTCTAGTAATAATAATTTCATCTGAACGGTTTAGGAGTGAGTTCCATGGTTTTACTGATTTCTTACGGAGGAAGAGTTTATGTTCGGTTTTTGCATTCCATTGGTCTTGCCAGCTGTTAAATTGGTTTTGCACGGGGATATGTTTAATGTCATTTAGATTTGGTAGTTGGATTAAAGAGGGAATCTGTGCGGATTTGGCGAGTAGGTCAACTTCTTCGTTTCCTTCGATACCTACATGGCTAGGGGTGTACATGAATTTGACCATGAGGTCTGACTTATTTAAAAGAAGAAAATATTTTGAGAGTCTTTACAAAAAAATATTGTGAGCCGTTAAGCACTACGTAAGAGAATAATAAATATAAAAAATTACCAGTTTATTTTATTCACAATAACTCAAGTTATTATATTATCGTGAAGATGAAGTAACAAAAAATTGGATTAACCACAGATATGAATGTTTAAAAAACCTCCACTTCTTCAACAGCGAGTAGTAGAGAAGTGAGATTGACGGTGGATCACTACGCAGAAGGTATCTGGTTCAAACTCCACCTGAGGATGAAAATGTTTTAATTTTTTTTTTCAATTTTTCCTAGTTTTTCCATTTCTCGATGCATAGGAAGATTACTTTGACGTTCTGCGGGTTAATTTATATTTTTTAAACCATAAATTCTTTTTTTTTTTCAATATTAATATTATTACTAGTTGTAGTACTAGTAGTAGTAGTACTGGTATTTCACCAGTAGTAATTCGCAAATTTACTATGTAGTAAAACCAGAAGTAATTTTTTTCAGTTTTATTACCTTGTTTCTGTGTGGGATAGGTGTTTTGTTGAAATGATAGTATATTTTTCCCAAAATGAAATGTGGAATCAGATTTTCTTGGAGTTCATAAAATTTTTTTTCGAAATCAATGTTGCACGGAAAATTCTTCATGGGATTTACCGTCTGTTCTATGTTTTGCGGGGTTTCATCATTACCTGAAAATGGCGTCTGCAACGAATCTGGTAGATTAAAAAAGTTAAATCCGTTTACCTTCATTATCGCGTCTATACGCGTTTACATAAGCTATCAACAAGTGACGGGACCCGATGTTAAACCCGGCGTAAAGCCATAAATTAGTAATCCGCGTTACTCGGCGTATACGTATAAGTACGTATACGCGTAGGAAAAGACGACGACGACGATAGATGCCCTAAATTGATAAAAACTCTCGACCGCATCCCTTCGGCGTACGTAGAAAAGAGCGGAGAAAATAATTCAAAAAGAAATCTCTATTGGTGGAACCGGAAACGCCGGACTCTATTGTATAAAGGCTGAATAAAGAGGATAATTAAAAAAAAAAAAAAAAAGGATAAAAAACCTAAATGAATCACGGAGATAAGGCGACCTCCTAAGTGAGACTCGATATAGTCGCCGAGCTGGAAATGTTCGAAATATTCGAACTTTCGGAGCGTATCGATACGATCTTAATTCGGGTCGACCGGAGACGAACTCCACGCTTGTAAAACGCGCTCGATACGATAAAAGCATTTTTACGATTATAGAATATATACCACTCCGTAATCCAATTCTTCTTCGCGTTGTTTAACTTTATAGTTTAAACGAGTGGAACGCGATCGCAGAGGAACGCGGTGGAGGGAAAATAAAACTTCCAAATTTACTCGTTCGTCGATCCATCAAGCGTAATAATAAAAATGAAAGAAAAACTCGTGACGAGGGGAGAAATTAATTCGATAAATTTTTCGGAAATGTCGACCGCATCGTGAGGCTACCGAGAAGTCTAGTTTGGCTGGCGAAGTGGATTAATATCAAAATCTTTATTGCTCTGTAATATGTGTACACTATATTCGTATGTATACGAAAAGGATTCCCAGAGCAGGCTAAAATTGGTAAATTTTTCATTTGTATGGACGGCTATTCGGTAAGGTATGGTGAATAAAAAATGAAAATAGAGATTTCCGGTATCTTTTCACGAACGCTGGAAGGAGCACTTCAAAGAATTATCGATCGCGTAGGATTTCTTGGAAGGTGTAGGTGTGGTTGAGGTTGTCACATAAATGGTAGTACATGCGGTTACGACGTCGACCGGTAGTAAAATCCAACGGCGGTGAAATTAGGATGAGAGAATTTTTTAATTAAACCGTAATTAGAGTCACGAAAGGAACGAGCTATAAGTGGCGTAAAAAACCCTCTAAGAAATCCATTAACCGCGTTTACAAATTAATAATCGGCGGCGTCGAGGGAGAACGACGGCGCGCGAAAAATTGGCATTAATTAAATAAAACGTCAAATAAAAATTTTCCGTGCGATGTGAACGAGCAGGACGCGTAACATTTTATTAATATTTTTTATCACGTTAGCGGATAAGGTGCAGGCATAAAGTAACGAAAATAATAACTTATTAAAGGTAAAAACCTTCGAAAGAAGTTTGAATGATAATAAAGCGCCGAGACAGAGGGACAGAAGGTGGAAAAAATAAGGGTAAAGCTCGCCGCTTATACAGATGAAAGTTTTAGAAGCCGAGGAATAGGAGAAGAAAAAAGGCTACATAGCAGTTTGAAGTTCAGTCACGTATTTTGCTCGGAACAACACTAATGTCAGTAAGACAAAAAAAAAAGAAAAAAGGTCGTTCTGTGAGAATCATGAATGTGGAAATACTTCCGATGATAAAGAACATTCGCATACCTGGCGGAGCAGTTAAAACGTGCTTTATTTCTCAAATAAGAAAATATTTTATGCTACCGGCATATTAGTATAAAGTCACCGGAATCTCTATCGAGGTATGGAAAAGTACGAAATTTTACACCATCCGTCTTCTCGTCGCGCGATAATGAGCGAGTATTAACCGGTGGTGCCCGTGAGCTTGATTTTATGTTCGAGCCCGCAACCCGAAGCTTGAGTATAAAAATTCGATACTCGCAATTGCCATTTGTCTAGGGCGCCATGTCTCGGATATTTTTCATTTTTATTACCTTAATGAAGGGTTTTGTGGGCACGAATTACAGGTAGGGGCTTAACCCAAGACCATGATCGATTCAGTATAATCAAATGTGATATAATTAGTCGATATTCGTGGTCTTTTTTTTGAAATGAAGACTCACTGAGGGGCTCGAGTCGTTTTAGCAACGAAAATTTATTAGCATGATTTTGTCACTCGAAGAAACGTTAACCAACAGGTGGTTGGAAGTTTTGCATAGAAAAGGAATTAGAATTTTGAATATAAGTGTCCGCAAACTAATCGAGTTTGATTTTAATTGGTTAAACTTTTACTTGCGTAAATAATTGAATTTTAGTTTTCGAACAAGAATAAGAAGTTGACGTGCGAATTGAAAATATTCGTCGTATTTTAATGTTAAGTACGTTGAAAAGTGTCGGAAAAGTACCGGAAAAGTGCTTCCTGTTTAGTTGAATTTAGTGATGTGACACTTTCATCAAGGAAGCTACTTAATGCCTATCTTCCAAGTAATAGTGAAATATAATATAGAAATGTTGGATGAATTGCCTATGTAGATGCCTTAAAAAGTGGTACTTATAATCTTAGTTCGTCTGTTAATTTTGGTGTTCTGCTTTATGATGTTGAATAAGTTGCCTATGTAAATGCCTTAATGTAAAGTTAATGTTGTCAACACCTGTCTGTTAGTTGGGGTGTTCTACTTCATAGTGTTAAATAAGTTGCTTATATAAATGCCTGAACATAATGCAGTTGTTGTTAACACTTGTACATTAGTTTTGATGTTCTACTTGATGGTGTTAAATAAGTTGTCTATGTAGATGCCTGAAAATTACAGTGCATGTTGGAGTTTATGAAAATAGCTTCTTCTGCAGATATTTTCAACATAGCTCATTTTTAGAGTAAGTTCTGTAGATGTTGTGTTCAAAAACCCTTTTTTGATGATTTTTTAACCTTTAAGCCCAAATTTATAGTTGATACTTGACTCTTACTTAAGTAAGTTGCGAAAAATATACATAATTTTAAGGCAATATTGAAGTCTATTTTTCTAAAATTTAATGTTTAATGATGCTTCATCTTACAAGAATTTGGATTAACCACCAAAAATGATAAGTTTTATTCAAATTTATCCTTAGACTATATTTTTCATTAGTAGTTGAAGAAAGAGTCCTATCAGTGATTGCACGACTTTCTAATTGAAATTCAAAGCTAGTAAAATTTTGTGATTTAATTTAGAAAATTATAAAAAAAATGTAAGCAGCCATGCCGCATTACTGGAGCTGAATTTTTAATTGGAGCTTGTTTTGATTTAAATAACCTTGCTTAACCGTTCATAACTACAGGCCACACCCAATACCAAGTCTGAAAACCCCTACCCTATCCTTTCCAAAAACACTTAAGAAGTTGAATTTGGCACAAATGTAGTATTTCTTGCCATAAAATAATCATGTGAACACATATTTCTCAAATTATAACTATTTGAGGCTCCTCAAATTATCTTCAAATCTTGATAATCCGCCATTTTGGATCCATTTTGACTCAAATTTAAGAGGTTATATTCTGGTCACAAACTAATCCTACACACAAAGTTTGACCATTCTAGGCCGATTTGGTGATGAGATATGGAAGATTCATGAAATTTCCTGCAGCAATTTCCCCTCCAAAAGCCGTTTTTTGCTCTAACTCCCCTCCAAAATCACTGAGGAAGCTAAAATCAAAATACGTTTGTCACTTGGGCTCATTTTATCATATGACACAGCAATAAAAAATTTTCGACCCCTCCTGTACCCCCACCACTATTTTAGGTTGATAACCCCGCCTTCCCCCTCCAACATCATGTATGGAAGTGAATTCGGGATATAGTATACAACTTATCCCCAATAACCATATGAATTCATATTAATTACATTTTTACCAACTTGAGGCTCCTCAAGCTCTACTCAAAATTTTGATAATCCGCCATTTTGAATCCATTTTGATCCAAATTCAAGAGGTCATATTGTGGTCACCAACTAACCTCACACACAAAATTTGACCTCTTTAACTTGATTTGGTGGGGAGATATGGAAGATTCAAGAAATTTCATGACTCAAAACTTCCTCAAAAAGCCGTTTTTTGATCTAACTCCTCTCAATATGCACTTAAGAAGCTGAAATTTGGATATGTTAGTATCCGTGACTCACTCTTTCATATGAAATCAAAAACGAAAAATTTGAGCTATTTGCCCCTTCTCCAGCCCCCTCAAAATTTGAGTGATCCGCCATTTTGAAATTTATCGAAAAAACAAAAAAACTATTTTTGCGTATTTGCAAGAAGAGTTCCTCACCGAATTTTGAGCGAATTTTATCCACACCCGCCTGCGCAAGGTGAGTGACACAAAAAACGCAATTTCCTCAAAAACAGGTTTTTGCTAACTCTCCTCAAAATGCACTTAGGAAGCTGAAATTTAAATATGTTGGTGTCCGTGACTCACTCTTTCATATGAGATCAAAAACGAAAAATTTGAGCTATTTGCCTCTTCTCCAGCCCCCCTCAAAATTTGAGTTATCCGCCATTTTGAAATTTTTCGAAAAAACAAAAAAAACTTCTGCGCATTTTCAAGAAGAGTTCCTCACCAAATTTTGAGCGAATTTTATGAATACTCGCCGGCGCTACGCGTGGGGAAAAAATATATATATATACCAAAAAGTTGGACATTTGCCAGATGATTACAAATGGTCTGAAACGCAAAGATTTGAAGACCGCACCCTTCCCCGACCTTCCCTTCCCAAATCAGGTAGGCTGTAATAGCTATCGTTTTGTTAAAAACTCAGCTAATAAAAAAGTTCGAAATTCTGTGTCTTCATAATCAATACATTTTCAATAATTTTTTATCCTTTTAATTTTCACTAATGAATTTTTCGACTATTCACGCGGACGCAGTTCGCCTTGCCTGGTGAATAGACTTATTAAGCATTTATACTTGATAATTTTTGATATCTAATCCATTTTGAACTGAATTACAATATCCATGTGCAGAATTGCAAACATTTTGACAGCGTAAAAATGTTTCACATTGAAAACAAATTAAAAATAACTCAATAGAACGTAAAGGATTTAGATTAAAAGACTAGAATAATGGATAAAAAGAATCAGATGAAGAAAAATATAAATCAACAGTAGTTTATGCTTAATGGACATTATAGTGTTCTCCAACTTACTGTAGTATTGAAGCATTTGTTTACATAAATGCCTAAAAATAGTAGAACCGGTGTTGACAGAAATACTTGTAGGTTTTGGTGTTCTGAAATTCATTTTAGTGTTGAAATGGTTGCCTATGTAAATGCCAAAAATAGTGAAACAGATGTTGATAGAGATCTTTTTAGGTTTTGGTGTTTTGAAATTTACTTTGGTGTTGATATAGTTGCCTATTTAAATACCTAAAAATAGCAAAACGACAATTTTGATGTTATGTAAATAAGCTGGCTATATAAATATTTAAAAATATCATGAATTCATGATGCAGGTTTACCAACACTGCATACTGAATGTAGTGTTTTACAGTTTTTCTTAAATGTTCGATGTATTATATGTGATATTGGTGTTTTTTTTTTATGTGTAGAGTGTTTTGATGACTATTGAATGTTTTATGTGAATTATAATGTTTATTTTAGTAAATTGCATTTTAATTTCACTCATAATCGCTAATAATGTTCTTTCAAATCATTTTTCGAGGCGAAATTGACGTAACCTTCATTTGCTCTCTGTCTCTCTTTATCTCTCTAAAGAAGCTACATTTCGAAAAGCTATCATCAAGCTACTCGCGATCGAATTAATTCAAAGCTATTTCAACAATATTACATATTGTCACAAATTCCCCTCGAAAAAGCAAATTTTCCTTTCATTGTGGTAGAAAGTTGTGAAAATTGAAATTTCGAGCCAAGGTCACGAGTAGAAATTCATTCCACGCGACAACTTTCTAATAAAGTACGCTTACCTAATTAAGCTACGAAACGAATATGACTCGAGATTGTTAATTTTCTTTGTAAAGCTCAGCGAAGGATGTGTTGATATTCATCTTGGTATTACTGGTTCAACATGTGGGTTAAGAAAACGTGTACTTTTACACTGATCGAGGTCGATTGCCTGGTTTCGAAGGGTGACCATCAAATTTTTCGAGGTTAACCTGGATTTTTCCAGTCTCGTAAGTGAAACTGAGATTACTTTGTGGTGGCTTCGATTTAATTCGCAGAGCCAAGCGAAACACCGGTCCGTCGAGTATTAAAAACAGCGTCGCTTAGTCGAAACACTTGGAACGCGATATTTTGCGTAGGACACTCAGCGTAGTGGAGTGTCAGCGGAATTGAAAAGCAATTCAGTATTATTTAATTTAAATTTAAATACCTCCGGCGCGCGTCACGGCGACCGTTGTCGTATAAACGTCAAAAACACGCTCGATGTCCTCGTACTCGAGGATGGTTCGCATTGGCGGTAATTATTTCGAAGGTGTGCGGGTGTTCCTTGAAGAGCTTTCGCTGGTTCTTCGGTGTCGCGTCGTCGCAAATAAAAAGGTGGAGAAATGAAAACGTGAGTTTTTAATTTTTTTTTGGCAGGGCGCGACGCTCACGGAACCCGTTGCCGTTTTAACAGCGTATTCTATGGTAATTTCGCGTTTATTACTAGAATAAATAAAAACCCGTTATGTAAATAAGGACGTTTGTAAATGTAAAAAATTCAGTGGCGTAGTCGCGAACAATAATGTCGATCGTTTTAGTATGCAACGAATGAATTTCGCAACACGACGGTGAAAAGTTTTACCCTCATAAGCTTCGGTGGCGGGAAGAAAAATTGTAAATACTACTCGGTAATCCGAAATTGCATATTTTTACGAAGGTGTTAGCGAGAATTTTTAGATATATATTGGTACGCTTTCAACGTTTCCCGCAATGTTTGTTTTATCAGCGTTGTACAGATAATACAATTATCGTACACGAAGCGAATTTTCAATTCCAACCGGGTGCTTTTTATATAAATCAAATTTAGTATTATTAAACTGTTAACCGGCCTACGATTTTTGGCTGAGTTTTCAATAAGAATGATAACTATTACTGAATACTCGATTTGCGAACGAGAGATAGGGAAGTGGCGTGCTCTTCATATATTTTCTGAGTTATTCCATATCAATTGAACCAAAAAAAATACGATTTTTGACCTCTTAGTCTCGATTTCGCTCATTTTATTTTTTAAAAGTTAGTTTTGCCCTATTGGTAAGGAAACTACCATCTGTTCCCCCACTCTACTTTGTTAGCTGCGTTTTTAACAAAACGATAGCTATTACAGCCTACCTGATGTGGTAAGGGAAGGTGGGGGGAGGGTGGGGTCTTCAAATCTTTGCGTTTCAGACCATTTGTAATCATCTGGCAAATGTCCAACTTTTTGGTATTATATATTTTTTTTCCCCACGCGTAGCGCCGGCGAGTATTCATAAAATTCGCTCAAAATTTGGTGAGGAACTCTTCTTGAAAATGCGCAAAAATAGTTTTTTTGTTTTTTCGATAAATTTCAAAATGGCGGATCACTCAAATTTTGAGGGGGCTGGAGAAGGGGCAAATAGCTCAAATTTTTCGTTTTTGATTTCATATGAAAGAGTGAGTCACGGATACTAACATATCCAAATTTCAGCTTCTAAGTGCATATTGAGAGGAGTTAGATCAAAAAACGGCTTTTTGAGGAAGTTTTGAGTCATGAAATTTCTTGAATCTTCCATATCTCCCCACCAAATCAAGTTAAAGAGGTCAAATTTTGTGTGTGAGGTTAGTTGGTGACCACAATATGACCTCTTGAATTTGGATCAAAATGGATTCAAAATGGCGGATTATCAAAATTTTGAGTAGAGCTTGAGGAGCCTCAAGTTGGTAAAAATGTAATTAATATGAATTCATATGGTTATTGGGGATAAGTTGTATACTATATCCCGAATTCACTTCCATACATGATGTTGGAGGGGGAAGGCGGGGTTATCAACCTAAAATAGTGGTGGGGGTACAGGAGGGGTCGAAAATTTTTTATTGCTGTGTCATATGATAAAATGAGCCCAAGTGACAAACGTATTTTGATTTTAGCTTCCTCAGTGATTTTGGAGGGGAGTTAGAGCAAAAAACGGCTTTTGGAGGGGAAATTGCTGCAGGAAATTTCATGAATCTTCCATATCTCATCACCAAATCGGCCTAGAATGGTCAAACTTTGTGTGTAGGATTAGTTTGTGACCAGAATATGACCTCTTAAATTTGAGTCAAAATGGATCCAAAATGGCGGATTATCAAGATTTGAAGATAATTTGAGGAGCCTCAAATAGTTATAATTTGAGAAATATGTGTTCACATGATTATTTTATGGCAAGAAATACTACATTTGTGCCAAATTCAACTTCTTAAGTGTTTTTGGAAAGGATAGGGTAGGGGTTTTCAGACTTGGTATTGGGTGTGGCCTGTAGTTATGAACGGTTAAGCAAGGTTATTTAAATCAAAACAAGCTCCAATTAAAAATTCAGCTCCAGTAATGCGGCATGGCTGCTTACGTTTTTTTTTTCATATTTTTTTTTTTTTTTTTTTTTCAAGTCCTTAACCATTTATAATAAATTTATTATCAAAATACTAACTGACATAATATAATTCTTTCATTTCCCAGAAATGTATTCCAATGCATTAAGTTGTGAAATCGTCAAAAATTATACATTGTGAACCAAAAAGCTTCCGAATGGAGGGGCCCGTAGCTACAGCCTCCCAGCTCCTCGTTTTATGCGGGCCTAAACACATAGTTTTACAGGTATTTGAGGGTGTTGAATAATATGATGAACTTATTTTTCATCCATCATCTCTTTGTAGATCCCTAGCCGTGCATGAAAGTAATTGAAACGTCTTTCATCATGAAAAATTCAAATAAAGCGAAAACTAAAGCCATAAAACATATTTTTTACATCTTTGATTTCTTTAAGTAATGAGCTGAGGGTTGTGCTAATGGTCTACAGAACGGAGAGGGATAAAAAAATTAATTTATCAAATTAAAATTGGGAAGCTCATATGAAACATCACTCCTTCACTTTGGGCTGAAATGGACTCATCATGATGTAAGATCCGATGTTCAAAGGATACTTGAAGACCTCAGATAGCACAGATTAGATGGGTTCACACTTATGTGATTACATCGGAGCTTATCCTCAGTTCATCCTTTTTTTAGGTGCTTTTGGAGGAAATGAGTATGGGTTTTGTGGTAAGGCTCTGGTCACCTGTGAAGGTTACCAAATACCACATGCTCGCCACGCTGAAGCGAGCTCTCAGGGGGTTCATATTTTTGCAGGGCTAGATTTATTTCGCTGGCGAACCACACGAGGCGGCTAGGTGCAAACCTGCACCACACCACGCCGTTATGGTTTTACCTTAGCGACTAAAAACAAACAATTACAAAGTGAAAAGAAATTTTATTTTACGTTAAAAAAACAGAAAGCCGGACGGACGACGCTATTTAGACATATATAACCTACGATACTTAGCTCAATGAAATCTTCGCAGTTTGAAGAACACGCGTTTTCAACGTCGAAGTTGAATTACGAAATACGAAATCGCGAATTACAAAAATACGAAAAAATAAAAGTTGTAATTAAACGCGATAGTGTTTTAATTTATTTAATAACGAGTTCACATCTATTTCGGAATTATTATTCCTAAAATCACTTCAAAAATACGAAATCATCTACGAACGTGTGCTACACTTCCAAACGCTCTTTGCACACTGCCGTTGTCCGGACGTGAAACTCATGCGGTGCTTGACTTACTCATCGTAAGTCTCACCCTGAATCTCACCGGGGACATGGCAGAAGGAATGACAGGAAAAGAACCCACGAAACGTGCGGAACTACACGGTAATAACTTTCGTTTTTACCGGTAATCACGCGCGAACGTAATTTAATTTTTAATTTCTCGGACACCCCCGAAAACTCATATCACAGTTTCCAGCTTCGTTTCTGAATATGGGTGTGAAAAGGTTGTTATCTGGGAGTTTGGACCTACCCTAACTTACAACTCAGCTCCTGTGTTGCGGCATAGCTGCTTACGGTTTTTCTTGTTTCGTAGAGGGGGAGATTTACGGGAACACGTGTTTCGTTGAAATTAATCTGGACCACTTCAACGTTTCTTTTTTAAAAAGTTCGAAGTATTCACGAAGTTGGGACGTCGCGACACGTCAGAACCGTGTAGCCTTTTGTTCAACCTATTGACAACCGATCGAAGCGACATTTTGTAAATTTAATTAAAAGTTGAGATTTTTACGCGAGTTCGAGGTAAAATTGGGTAGATCGAGAAGCCGGTGATTTTTTTACGCTCAACAATCGCTTTCAATTAGTAGGGTCGGCTTTATAATTTAACGCGTTGCGATTTCCATAAGTTAGTGTCGCCTAGTCCTCGGGCTAGGGTTTTTAATTACATCTTTGGTGACGGTAATTATTTCACGTGGGGAACGACAATCGATAAATGTTGACGAATTAGACCACGGTGATGGAAAAAATTTTTAGACACAGGTGTCCTTCTGGTAACCTTGATGGTTGGAGATGGAAAATTTTGTTGCCAACTGTAATAATTACAAATATAATGCGATTACGAGAGACGAATAAAATCTTACGTTAATGGTATTCCGATACCGCTTCGGAGGTTACACAACTTTGCTAATTTACATGAAAAGTACCCGATATTTCACAACTATATTTGTCCACCAGCGTTTCCTTAATAACCGCGTTCGCAAGTAATGCCTGTTTGGAACTTGGCGGCGGTTCGTAACCGCCCTGCGATTCGAACCGCGTTGTGTTGGGGTTTGGATGCGAACGTATATTATGAATGCGTGTAGAAGGTACTGTAAGAGTACTACATAAGCCGTAATTTATTACCTATTTTAGCTATACGGTCGCGGTATTCTTATTTTCTTTTCCAAGACTGACCGTGAGAAAGTAAAGAAATATGAATATGGCGGAGTATTAAGGACAACCGAGTAGTCTCGCGAGAGTGAGTGGTATTTTATTCAGGTGGAACTTACTTGGTGATATTTATTTTCGTTTTTTCGCGATGAGAGAGGATTTTATGGGGAGGAGGAAGCGAGGAGAAGAGTAGCCTTTCATCATGCCATGATGAATTGTAAAATAGTTTAACGAGGGGGTTTAATTCGTTTTTCCTGAAGAGAGGGAAGCAATCTATTTTCTTAGTGGCAGGATATACTCTGGTGATGTACATGGGTTGTTTAGTAGGTATCCAGACCTTCTCTTGTTATGAAAAAATATTTGATTTTTGTGCCTATTCTTGCACCGTATTCATTTGACCATCTATATGTAAGCTCCGCCTTTATGGTGTATGTTTCGGAATTTGAGTCCATAATGAGTTGATTCTATCTCTCGATGCAAGTATTCGTGTTCTCAGAATATGTGGTAAATTGATATTTTATATTTGCTAAAATTTCAAAATGATTGGTTTCGAGTCAGTTCTAATTGTTTGCGAAATTTAAGGTGTCTAAATGGTTTCCAGATGTTTCTCAAAAAATACTATTTTTACAGTTATTTTCAAAAATATTGATCGGTATAAGCTTAATGTAGGCTATTTTGGATTCAAGAAAGAAAATATGCTTGATATTCACCCACATTCTTTTTTTAAAATGACTTCGTATATACTATGTTTCAGCATCTAAATGCTCAAACTTTAGGAACCACTGTGAAACAAATTCGAGCGTATTTTGCCTTTGAGTCCGAAAAGACTTGAATTAAGTCCATACTGTGCATAAAATCAATAAATTATCCATTTGTATTTCATTTGCGAAAATAACTAAAATTGGTGTTTCTTGAAGAAATTTCAAAAAAATTGGAGGCCACAATTTTTTCAGTCTTTGGACAATAAAACATGACATTGAAAATGGAAAAAAATTAATTGTCCGAATATTCGTTTTTTTCCTGAAAAGTTCAATATTTTCAAAAATTTGACTTCATTTTGTGCGGTCTGTCAATTCAGTTGGAGAGTTGAAATTTTTATGGTATTTTTTTGAGGTCATTTAGTTACTATTAAATTAACCCATCACTTAAAAAAAAAAAAAAATGGAAATTCCGCTCTCCCTAGTCTATAGCCACACAACATAAAAATCTAGATGATTCTGTAAATCTATGATTTCTTAAATATGAGCTGATAACTTAAAGCTTCAATTCAACACTAACATTTTCAAGTTTACTAGAGTTATAGCCAACGACATGATTCTCTTTTACTGATGTGCGCCAATTTTGAATAAGTCACAAAACCACAGAAAAATCTTGAAAATCTAATTCAAATTTGTATAATTTGAATTAATTTGTATTTCTCAGCAGTTCGAAATATTTACGGCAAACCGATTATGCAATTTTATTAACATACCTGTATGATGTTGTCTATATGCAAGTTTGAACGGGAGTTGAAAAAACTTACGGCAAACTAATTATGCAATTTTATTAACATTCCTGCATTATGTTGTCTATACGCAACTTTGAAGGCACTGAAATGTCGTTAAACTTCCCCACGCTCTTTTTGATCAAGGATTCAAAGCCAGCGATATGTTTTATGCTTCAAGAAGGTCCAACTGATGAATGGGGGAAAAGAGAGATTTTCCTTGCCTATAGACTTTTTCCAAGGCCCTCTGCAATCTTTCTGGGACTTAATTTTTTCTGTATAGTTTTATGAAAGTTTGAGAAAAGTCGAGTTTTCGAACTCTGAAGCTTTTTCATTTTTTTATAAATATCTCTGGAATAAAGGGTAGTGAAGAAGAAATGTATAGGAACCAAGTTATGGGAAATTTTATTTTCTACAACTTTGGTTCTCATATATCTTCCATTAAAGCTCATAGAAGGTTGAGCTTTTGAACTTTAAACTCTGTTTTTATTCTTCTGTTATCACTTCTACATACACATTAGTTATTGTTCAACATAATCGTAAAGCCGACTATTTACCTATAGCCGTACCTAGATTTTCTCTTCTCGTCTTATAGTCATTTAGTGCTAGTCTCTAAGTTTTCAAATTAGCATGAGCAGGGCTGCGGTGAACCTCATGAGCCTATGAAGAGTGCCCCCCCCCCCATTTGAGGAAATAGACCGTCCTCACTCCGAATGCTTATAACTATTCCTATTTTAATTGGAACGGTATTTTATTCAAATATCTTTCAAAGTTGAAAAAGAGTATTAATAAACAATCCCATTTACCGCACCCCTGATCGTAAGTATTTTCTTCCGCTACATTATCATTAAGGCTAGCAATAAAAATTTATGATAAGTTGTACAGTAGTATTGCTATAGATACGTGTCTTCTTTTACTTTATCTACTTATGTTCAGTATACTTCCATGACGGACTAGTTGCGATTGCTAGCCTTATTAGACAAAAAAATAAAAATAAAAAATAATAATAATAATACAAAAATATGAAAGAACCAACCAAGAAAAAAAAAGTCAAAGTCTCCTCTAAGATTCGACCCTCCCCCTTCCCTAAAGTTACTAGTTGGCTAGGGTCTGCTTAAATGATGAATAAAAAATTTTGAACTGGTTCATTACAAATATGTAAAAAATACGTTTTTTTCTAAATTTTCGTACCTTGGCCCCTTCAGAAAATAGGCTAATCAAATCATCATGCATCAGGATTGTAACATGAGTACCCCTAAATATGGCACAGAGAAGCTCCTATTAAGATGAAACACCCTGTACCTAGTAACCTATCGTTGTCTCGGTCTTATACCGAAAAGGTTAAAAATTCGAGCTTATTAGCTCGCTATATACGGCACAACTCGAAACCCTTATCGATTCCGCGTATACACCGCGGCCGGAAAAAAATGTCTTTGTGTTATTGCTCGGCGTGCCCGTGTATTAGGCAACATAAAGAGTGTTTCAATGTACCTTTTGAACGCGATATCAAGATCGTTCTCATTTCTCTTCGTAATAGGCGTTATATTTCATTTTATTGACACCAGCCCCGGCTAGTTATCCGGGCTCGTGTAAAGGTGCTCGTCGAGTATTTCTCCTTAAAAAGCCGTTTGTGCCAACCGTACGACCGAAACTTTTCCCCATCTTGGAAGTAACGTTTAAAATATCTATATTAAATGTCCGCCACCCGACCTCCGCTGTTTTTCCGCTATTTACTCGGTTCGTGTAACTTTTTCCCAACGTCGCTCCGTATTCTTATTGCTTAAGTAGTTCACTCGTAATTCTCCTAATCGCCTTCGAACTTCGTGCCACGTCGCCTTTGAATTGTAATCGTGCGGCCAATTAAAATACGCCCGTCTTTTGTGCGAGTTCGAACTACAAACGATGGTATTTCCATTCGTCGTATACGTATACCATCATTTTTGGTTAGTGGATACGTAACGTCCGGGTATGCCGACGACCTGGACGTTGGTAGTTTAATTCCCGAATCGTATTGTCATTTCATACGCTTTTCTCTTTCATGCTATCGTTTCCGTAGGGGTCTACGAACGTCGTAAAAAAACGACGTTTTTATATTTTCGTTGATGGATTGATACGATTCGTTTTTCTCTCTTTTTATCTCTCGGTTTTTTTTAGACTAGACACAACAATGGGTATTAAGAGCGCTCATATTGGTGTAATGGATGTTTATCGTCGATGAGTAAAAAAAAACCAACGCATCGTCCCAATTTTCTATGAAAAACCATGTTGGGGTACCCTGAACCTGGTTCCCAACAAAAAGTCATGGAATGATCAAAGAGACTGACTGTTCAATCAATTTTTAGAAATAAGTAGTCACTTCGGTAGCCTTATAAGAGTGAAAGGTATGCAAATGTGGTGATCACTATTGTGGCTAATTTCTGAATGAGGATTTCGCAATAAGAATAAATAAACTTCGACATGAAAAGATGGCGTTAAAGAAATCGAAGTTAAAGTTATAGTCCGGTCAAATTATTATTATAACCGAGACTAATTGGAGGCTAATGTTTTTCTGTGGAAAGTTTTAGCCAACAGTGTTCGTAACAACCACTAACTTCTCGCCAAAAATGGTACTGTTGCTTCTCCCCCAAAATCTACATTTGTGCCCCTAAAACCAGTTTTTTGCCAACAATAAGCGTTGTATTCTAGATACAGAAAAAAAGTCTAGTTAAGAAATAAAGTTGATCAGATTTCCAACAAAAAATATTGTAACACTTTTTTCCCGAGTCGATAGAATCGCGAGAAAATGCCCTTGAAACGCGCCACTTTATTCCGCGTAGGACGATAGCGCCACGGTTGATATACTCCACCGGGTTACGCTAATGTTTCATGTTCTCATCGTGCAAATGACTGTTGGGGGGAAGGGGGAATGTTGGTTTTTCTCAAAAATCGATCTGGTGTAGTGGTTGATATTGAATTTTCGACGTATGGGGCGATTTCTCCGGAAGTGTTGGGGGTTAAAAATTTCTTGGTGGAGTTTTTTCATCGAGGACAACATTTAGGACCATTTTTGACCAAATTTTGGTCAAGGGCCGTTTTCACTATCTTATCAGGAGAGACCGTTTCTTGAAGCTCAGTATCTCATCACCACATCAATGTAGAAAGATCCAACTTTGT